>JAABNX020000143.1:10124310-10137686 GCA_015163995.2 Mormyrus lacerda
CAATCAAACTTTGCAGTAAACTAAAATTGCAGTAACACAGCTGCTTAACAAAATAACCAGCATCTTTTTTGAAAAGTACCAACAGCAATAAAGGTGCAGTAACGCGGCCGTAATAAAATAACGAGCCTACAATACCAGAAAAGTCAGTCATTAATCCTCGTGTCATCGTCTTCCTCCTGCATACTAAAACCACTGAAGTCCTCTTCCTAGAAAGTCCGCGCTTCCTAGATAGTGCGCCCCTGGCGACCGTTAGCAGTAAAAAAGATAGATAAGCCGCAGCATTGTATAAGCCGCAGGGTCCAAAGCAAGTGAAAATAGTAGCGGCTTATAGTCCGGAAATTACGGTAATCTAAAAGGTCTGCTCCAGTTGACCTGAGTTGATCACGTTAAATCACCCTGTCTGTAGCACCCTCAACTAACCATATGATCTTGCCTGATCTAATTACAACAAATGACTATTCTTTACAAAAATGTGGGAAGATATCTGTTAAGTTTGATCATGGGAGCAGCTGTTACACTATTTTAATGCTCTTTTCCACAAACCAATACAATGTAACAAATTTTCAATAGGTAAGTTTTGGGAAATTTTCAAAAGGTGCATTACTTGAAAGCTTTGCGACACTAAGTAATTTGTTATCTTGTACTTACTGTAAGACCATTCATTTATAAATGTATATTACTGAAAACCTTTGTCGCTAAAGTAATTTGTACATCAGTAATTTGTGTCATTCAAAAATGGACAGGTAAACCGACCCACTAGTTTTTTTGTCACTCTTTAAATTTTGCCTTCTATTTTGTCACAGAGACAAAATTTATCTGAAACGTATCACAAAAACACACTATAGCTCTGGTCGGCAATGTAATTAAGGCTACTAAAATGACGTCAACACTAAAAAAAAACCTAGACAGCAATATTTTAAATTGACAATTTGTTTTTTGAGGTTATCATAATAAAATTACCTTGATTTTTTAAAAGTTTGGTTGTAACAAAAGCTTTCCTTTAATATCAATGCATAATTAAGGGAGCACTTGCCAGAAGAGGCCACCTGAAGTGTTGTCTATTCATGTTTATTAAATTACTATTAATATGGGGAGATTTTAACATCTTTTGTCCTTGTAGCTGCTAAATACACTCATTATTAAAGCCATTAGCTTGTCTGCCTGCTACCACAGAATTTCCATTTAATAAGTGCATGAGAAAACATTTAGGTTGCAATCTGGACTTATTCTGTGTTGATTGACCATGCCAGTGTGTATGTGTTCGTGCACATTGGGCTTGGTGGGACCAGTTTTGTTATCGGAAACTAAAGCTCAAATGAAAATAAACTAAAATTTAAAAAAAAATAATTGTGAACTGACGTAAAAATGAAAACTACATTTACCAAAAAAATGGATTTTAAACTGCAAAACGTATGTCACCCACCAAACTCTTTTTACCTTGTTTAACCACAATATCTTGCCTTTTGGTTACAGGGATATCTCTTTCTAGACTTCAGTGCTTATTGCTTCGATGATTTACAAAAACAGTTACATGTGGCGTGCTCTGCTAACCAAATTTAATAAACATGAGGATACACCGAATTTATAGAGATTACTAAAACATTTGGGCATCACAATACACCTCTCGTTAATATGTTAGACATACTACTAATCTCCTTATTGAATTGTGGGCGCAAGTAAGGCACATATAGTGCACAAAAAGCCGGCGACCATTACTAAAGCCCTGCAATGATTAGTTTGTTCTTGTCAAACCCAAGTTAACTTAAATGAAATGGTCAATTTTATTTGCAGGAAGAAAATCAATTGTTTAGATTAATTGACAAATCAGTAAAATAGTCAATAGATTATTGATCGAAAAACAGTCATTAGTGGCAGACCTGAAGTCTAACAGAAGAGATTTTTGGATACCATGAAATATAATTTTTCAGGAATAATGTTTACTTCAAAGTTCACGTTTGTGAATATTATTTACATATAATAAAGATTTTAACCAAATAACAGTATGACCCAAACTTTGTAGTTATCAACTAAATAAATAAGCCCTGGTCGCCTCACAGATTTGTTGGTGGTAAATACAGTTACTTGACACCCCTGCTATATGTGATGTTAGTTTGTCAGTAGACAAACATGCATAGACCTGACCCATTCCTTGGCACTTTCATGTCATGTTCTTTAGAAGGAAGGACCTAACAGAATTTAAGCATACAGAAGTAAAAGAAACACAAAGTGAGAGAAGATCCAGTTTGTGCTGTACCTTGCAGCTTTGAAACTTTTCACCAGATCATCCACAATCCGATTGTTTATCAGATCTGACTCTGTTGCGGTCTAAAAGACAAACAGGTCACAATTAGCATTTCCCCCAAAATAAAAGACGGATGGGATGGAGAGATGTACTTCAATCCCTAAAGAAAACTTAGTTTTGCACAAAAAAAGGAACAGGAGCTACCTTGCAAAGTATTATGCAAGAGGCAAATTAGTAATCCTTTCAGCAAAATACAAACTTACTGCGATCTTTTTGTTGCTGGTTCATTTTCTTACGTCTTTAAGCAAACTGGACCAAACGCATAGAGTGTCGTAATTGTTTAGTTATATAGGTGATTTTACTTAAAGGTAAGTCTACTTAAAAGCAGTTGTATAGAGTAATATCCCACATTATTAGGTAAGTAACAGTTCGCATTAAGTACTGGAAGGAAGGAAGATCTTTCTGCTGCTGAAAAGCATGAAAAAGTGTAACACCTTGCAATGGGTATGAAACAGACAAACTTTGGGAACAACAAAAGTACAAAAATTTGTGAGCAATTTGGAGTCCAGGGAAAGTCAATCGGAACCTACTGGACAGTAGCTGTCCAGGACCGGAGTTGGACACTCCTGGTCCAGAGGTTGGCAGTTGTGCATAAATCTGCCCTTTGGTTTCCAAAATAAAATTATGTTCATGCAGGGCAATGCATGGTTATATGCTGTTAAGAACATCATTGACTCCTTGGATGCTATGGGGATAAAGAGAGAACAAACTGTGCTTTGGCCATCATCACCCCCGAACCTCCAACCTACTGTGCTTTGGCCATCATCACCCCCGAACCTCCAACCTACAGAGGGCTTATGGATTTTCCTTTTCAAAATACTCCATAAGGTTGGATGGCAGTATGCCTCAGAACAGCCAGTGTGGGGGGGCAGTCTCTTAATAAAAATTAGTATCTCTTATTAAAAGAGGGACAGAAATTATACATGCACTCACATGCTTAAAAGTCATCTGTTGCATTAGTTGAATAAACATATTCTTAAATCTTAATTTTAACGTGAAAACCTTTCCTTTATATTACTTTAACAGCTCTCATCCATTAAGCCACTTATGACATATTTATGCAAGGAAATATGCAACATATAGCTACAAATATGTATACAAATACAGGGGCTCTATAAATAAAAACAGAATACCACTAAAAAAATACCAAAATAAAAACTCAGTAGTGTTTGTTCAAGAGACACAATGCTCATTAAACATCATAAATGTATTATCAATAGATGAATGCTGAAGGCAAGTATACTTACAGAATTACACACAGGACACTGCAGCTTGCATGAGAGGAACTTCCTTATGCACAGAGAACAAACTGAAACCAAGGCATAACACAATTTAAAAACAATTAGTGACTGAATGCAAACTGTACTTTACATCCGGTTTACTTCAAACTTTAAAAAAAACCTCAAATATAGCTAGAGTACAATTTCCATCTGAAATATTTATACAGTAACTAGCTAGTTGGCAATATTGTTTCACAGTGACAAGAAAAAAGGAGCTCAGAGAAATCAGTACCACGACTTACAGTTATGAGAGCACTTGGTCATCATAGCAATATTCATATAGTCAAGACAGATGGGGCAGCGGAGAAGGGCATCGACGGGCTGAACCGGCAATGCGGGTCAGAACAGCAACGCAGCAACAAAAAAGAAAATCACAATAAATCTAATCATTTTATTATTATTCATTATAGTAATATTCATGTAGTCAAAACAGATGGGACAGTGGAGTAGGGCATCGACGAGCTAGAACGGCAAAAGCGGACTAAAACAACAGCTGACTGGAAAACAACAGAGCACCAAAAATAAAATAAAATAAAAACCAAAAAGGGTATAAAAGGGTAACTGAGCAAACTGTCAATACGCAAAAACGCTACAGGGTACCTCCTCGTAGATGAATTACAAATCTTTTATAAATCATTATCAACCCCCATCGTCCTGACCCTCAAACATAATCCAGCAACTAGCATAGCAACGCAAAATCAGATGACAATCTAAACACCTCACACATAAAAGATAGCTGAACACTTCTGCCAGACTTACTTTAAGGCATGTAAGGTTTGTGGGTAAATCGGGTTCAAGGAACCCCGACATTGTGCAGCACGAAAAGACGGCAGAGCTTTTCCTCAATTAAACAAACCCGCGCGCGGCTGCTGCCTGATTTGCAGCGCGCAAGCGTGCACCGGTGTGCGCATGCGCACATCATTATGTTTTACGACGTTACCCGATTTGCAGCAAGCGCATTATATTACACGACAAAACGTCATCTTTTAATTGGGGTTTTTCCCAAAGTTATTTTATATTAACATACATAAGGGAAGCACAAGAACCATATGTTCCATGTAAAAACCTTAAACCTTGTTATGGGCAGAGCTCTCAAGTTTTGAAGACAGGCAAGAGTGACATTCCACAGGATGCCTTTTCATTGGTTGTTGTGTTGCATTTTACCCAGATACAATACTACTGTTTTCTGATTGGCTATTATGTAGGACCTTTATTTTTTATTGATTGGCTGGTAAGTGACAGGCTCTAGGACTCCAGCTGAGACGCTCTTGTTTCATAGTGAGGCGCTACTGTGTCGCGGTCTGAGAAATATTTGGCGCTGCGGCATATCATCCTACAAATTATTTTTCTGCGTGAGAAATACAATGTGTGGCGAGAGTGCGTGACAAAACACTGAAAAGAGTGACTGTGACGCTCAATGCGTGACACTTGAGAGCCCCGTATGAGTATACAGAAAGAAGTATCAAAGAAAAGAATAGGACAAGCGGTCATAAAAATGGATGGATAGATGGATGAAAGTCTCTTATGATTTTGTATGTATTTTGTGATTTCTTGTTTTGGACATTTCTATAGCATTTATATATTGTTTGAATTCTTCAATATGTTGTCCTTCAATCCCACGAAAAGCACAAGTGTTTAAAATATAGCATCTAAATTACATGTTTTTAAATTAAATCTGTTTCACTGAGTAAATTCTGTGTAACACTTTATATGACACGACTTTGTTATTGATGTAGTATTTATTTTGGATAATACTACTTCAATGGAAAAACATGCTTTTTTCCATTGAACCTCACCAAATAAGACTGACCAAAAAACCTTGCTGCAGGGAGTGTGACATACAAAGGATATTTCTAATAACTTTACTATTAACTTTTGCTATATCCTTGTTACCAATAGATTCAAAAATGTAAGACAAATACAAATCAGACAAAGCGGAATTGGTCAAAAAGGATAGTATGCCTCTGGGAATTACATCAAACACCATAGTGAATTCCTTTGGCTTAATGTGTATTTGAAAATGTTTATGAATTTCACTATTTGGTAACAACTGGCCTTTTGAATTTAACAATCAAATTACCGGAAGAATCTCATTGTCAGGATCTATCCCAGCTGTCAAGATCGTTTGGCAGGCAGAACTTAACAGGTAACAGGTGAGTACGATTGGGAAGTAACACAAGGTAACGAGGTGGGCGTGGCACACAGGAGGTTCGGACGAGCAGGTAGTGACACCGGCCTTGTCTGTCATTTCCCTGTTTGGACGTTGGCCAGCATGTTCTGTGTTCTGCTAGTATTCCTAAATCCTAATGCGTTTACCTATTTTCCAGCCTGCTGCATGGTTTAACAGGCTGAGTGTATCATTTCCTTTACTTGTGGGTTTGAAGCTGGCTTCACACATGCACACCTACAGGCAGTCTGGTAATTACAATTAACCTCAGCATGTTTTTGAACTCTGTGGGGGGGATGAGAGTACCCAGAAGAAATTCTACGATAACGCAGGGAGAACATGCAAAGTCCACACAGATGGGGCCATGGTAGAGACTCAGACCCCGATCCCAGAGACCACTGCACCACCCTATTATTTTTTGTTTTGTTTGACTTGGATACCTTTTGTTTGTGAATCACAACATGGATTGTCTTTCTTTGCATCCTGCCCTGTCATAGCATCCGTGTCCAAACCATGCAAAATAAGTGATAAGAAAAGATGTTCCATGAACTCTCTTTATTTTTCAGAAAGATTTTAAATGTGTATTTAAGTGTTTTGAAATCGAAGACCTTAAGTTCATTTATAACTTTTTTAATAGTGAGGCTTATACTTCCAAATAAATTTGTAGAACACCTTATTCAAATCTTTAATCACATTTGCATGGCTAATGCTATTGAATCCTAGTGTACTTAAATATATGTTAATTTCGAATTGGTGTCTATTGAATATATTAATTTACTAAAGCTTACAAACAAATCAGTGTGTATGTGGGGGTGGGAGAGCGGGGGTGGGGGTGGCAATATTACAGATGGGATCACTGGGTATCTAAACGGGCAGATCGAATAAAAATAAGACTCAAAGGACTAATTGGCAGCCTGGACAAATATGAAAATGAATCAGACGTATTTTATACCATTCATATTTCACACAGTACCCATAATGTCCATCAGGACAGCGGTCTTCCTGCTTTAACTTGTGAGATTATGACAGCAATCAACCGCTTGGTGGCAGTATTGTTCCAAATTTGCCACGGAAAGTAAGGAAGTGGTGGAAGAGCAAGAAGTTTTAAAGTCGGATCGTTGTCAGTAAATTGAATCTGGTTATTTCAGGATGAGAGGAGGTACGTAAATCCCGTTTCGCAGAAAGTGAATTTCAAGATAACGACTGGTAGGTATTGAGAGGTGCCGGTACTATGTAAAAACAAAAAGCTGCGGTACTGTGTCCCAGTGAGTCCCGGCCCACTTCAAAGCACTGGTGCAGTATGTTGTTCCAAACTGCATCATACTCGCATGGCTAGCTTTCAGAACGCCCGTGAAATATTCTCGTTGATAAAATGCCTAAAGTATACAAGCAAATGTTTACTAATAGATGACAAGTTACGGTGCCTTAGTATGACGTCCGTGCTTTGCGGCGAGGTGCAGTGAGTTGTTTACTCTGAAGTTTGCGGGTTATGCAGTCATAGTTACTATCTAATGCGATGTTGTCTCGTAGTGACAGCAGATTATATTTTATTTAACGCAAACGTTTCAGTGCTTTTCCTTATTCAGAAACTGATTGAAGTGCCCACACCCAGATCCACTATGCTTTTTATAGTTTGCTTTGGTCGCAGAAAGAGTTTTGTAAGAGCTTTGTGGTAATTGTAGTTTTGAGAATAGCACCGCTGTCTGACATGCAGAAAGCTTCCAGAAGCAGCTGCAGACGGACTCCTGGTTTCTCGGGGTAGACCGCAGAATGAATTCCAGGCTCTTGGATAAACTCATCCTGGAGCTCAACCAGAGCTCCCCTCAGATACTAACATACGCAGAAGCGCATAAAGTAAGCCCACTCTTGTTCTTCCGAAATACACTTAAACAATATATTTTATATTTTTCCCACTCCCTGTGGACCTCAGAAACTAAATTTAAATGATTTAATTTCTCTTATTTGGCAAGCAAGCTGGACAGATTGTTGTAAGAGCCTCCATTTGTATGCTTGTGTGAGGATCCCAATCATGTTAGTTGCCTGCGCCACCTCCCCAGGCCAGTCCTCTTTCACTCTGCTTACTCCAGTTACAGAACCTGGATGTGCCCACCAGTTTGCGAATGGCTGAGCTCCTGACACTCCTGCGAGGGAAGGGGGAGGAGGCGTGTCACCAGCTGTACCGGCTGCTCCATCTGCACGCGGAAGACGTGTACTTTAGCCTGCCCACACGGACCGCTCACCCTGGTCAGAACACTCGAAGCTTGATCTAAGTTGTTCTTAATCGTTTCTATTTGAATTGCTTTTTGAGAAAATATTCCTAAAATATAATGATATTATGACTCATAGATCTGTTCCCCCTGTAGGAAAAACAGAGCGAGCTCATAAATCCCCCCAGGAACGATTTGTACTTAACAACAGGGGTAAATGAAACCTTCTGACAGCTGATCAATTGAGGTTTCCTAAACCATAAATTCCTACCCATACTCAGACTTACCTACACAGTCGTACAAACACGTGGTGATTAACCCCCTTCTGTCACCCTGCAGGTCCTTGGTTTTTCTGCAGCTGCTTTGGCCTTGCTGCAGGGGGCGCTCTACTATATTACTACAGTGGTAAGTTTTGTCAGTACAGGAGTCGTCAATCACCAGTATGTGTCTGAAATGAGGTTTTCGGTGAATTACGCTTATTACTCATTTAGTTAATCAGCTGACACGTTTTACCCTGAAGGACATGGCATCACTCTGTCTTTTCAGATGGTGCTCTGTGGGATGGTGCCAGGGCGGTGTTGGCATATACAGCTCTGGGCTTGAGCAGACCAGCCACCTCGCTGTTGCTGTTATATGCAAAACATATGGGCAAAAATCATTAGGACAAGCAAGGGGTCCATCCATCCATGTTCTGGCTGCTTCTTCTAGTCAGGGAGGCCTAGAGCCTATCCCAGGCAGTGCAAGGCTGGGGAACGCACTGCATGGATGGATGACTGCCATCGCAATAGAGGCAGATTTGGGAAATATTTCTTATAAATGTATTTAAATATTCAGCTATGTTTCAGTTTATTGTTACATTTATTCATATGCCAAAGATCTTTAAATTATACTGTATTAAACTTGTTTTTGTTTGCTTGTGTATAAAGTCAGAATTCATTGTAACAGCCTTTAAGAATTAATGGTGCTGATTTCTGCTTTTAATGACAGGGGACATTAAAATGGATGTATTATGTAAATATGTACACTGTAAAAAAAATAAATGTAATTCTGCAAAATAACGACATAAAAAAAAACTGTAAAAGCAAAAACAATAGAGCAGTGTATATTTGACATTATTTGTAAAATACTTAACAAAAAACATCTGTTAATTTTAAAGTAAAAATGTGTTTTTTAAAAAACAATTACTGTAGTGTAAACGCATGTAATATAAAAACCAAACCAATAAAGTTAAAATTACAACATAACGGTGTGAAAATAATAATTTTTTTGTAATCAGGTCAACTTTGTGTATACTGAAAGAAACCGTGTTACATTTTACAAATTAATATTTTGTGCTTTACAGATGAGAAACAGTAAAACTTTAAATGATATATCAACACTTGCTTTTTGCTTCATATGTTACAAAGCAACAAGAAATAGCACAAACAACTCAGGATTTTCTGGTTTGTCAGTCAGCTTTTGAAATTGCAATACGTTCAGGGCTACTGTCAGAACTTCACCTCGGAGCAACACCTCTGCTCAGTTGATAAGGTATTTTTCCACTGAGGTGATAAAAATACTGTAGCACAGGCAGGGCAAATGTCCCAGCATTAATTAGTATACGGTGCAGACTTCAAGGGCGAGGATTAGGCACCTAATTTATTTATTTGGAAGATGCTGCTGTCCAAACCAACATACAAGTAAGGCAAATGGGTCTGTTATTTATTTTTGATTCATTTTCATATCAGAGATCTTTCTGACAAGCCCCTCTACACCATTCTTTGAAAACGTTTTGTTAAAAGTTTAACCTTAATCCTTTATTTCATCCAGGTTAATTTTATCATGTGCCTCTGCTCACATTACCACAATCATAACACATACAGCCGTGGCCAGGAGTTTTGAGAATGACACAA
Source organism: Mormyrus lacerda (assembly GCA_015163995.2). Classification (NCBI taxonomy): domain Eukaryota; kingdom Metazoa; phylum Chordata; class Actinopteri; order Osteoglossiformes; family Mormyridae; genus Mormyrus; species Mormyrus lacerda. Next base: position 10,134,159 of record JAABNX020000143.1, read on the forward strand.
ATATTCATTTTCACAGTCTGTTGCTTCAGTTTTTATGATGGCAATATTCATATACTCCAGAATGTTATGAAGAGTGATCTGTTGAATAGGAATTAACTGCAAAGTCCCTCTTTGCCATGAAAATGAACTTAATCCCAAAAAATGTATTTCCACTGTATTTCAACCCTGCCACAAAAGGACCTGCTGACATCATTTCAGTGATTCTCTCATAAACACAGGTGAGAGTGTTCAGGAGGACAAGGCTGAAGGTGTCACTCTGTCATGCTGACTGAGTTAGAATAGCAGACTGGATGCTTTAAAGGAGGGTGGTGCTTGAAATCATTGTTCTTCCTCTGTTAACCATGGGAACATGTGCAGTCATCATCATTGAATGGCACACAGGTGCTCGACCCATCATCAAGGCCTGGATATTACAGCTAGTAAGCACCTAAATTGATCATTTATCGGATCATCGAGAACTTAAAGGAGAGAGATTCAATTGCTGTGAAGAAGACTTCAGGGCCCCCAAGAAAGTCCAGCAAGTGCCAGGACCAGTCCAACAAGATCTCATAAAGTTGATTCAGCTGCTGGATCGGGGCACCACCAGTCCAGAGTTTGCTCAGGAATGACAGGTGTGAGTGCATCTGCATGCACAGTGAGACAAAGACACTTCGAGGATGGCCTGGTGTCAAGAAGGGCAGCAAAGAAGCCACTTTTCTCCAAGAAAACATCAGGGACAGACTGATATTCTGCAAAAGGTACAGGAATTGGACTGCTGAGGACTGGGGTAAAGTCATTTTCCTGACGAATCCCCTTTCCGATTGTTTGGGGCATCCGGAAAAAAGATTGTCCCGAGAAGAAAAGGTTTCACATCTGAATGTGACCTTTGTTGGGGGGGGGGGTTGGCTGAACTTTTGACCTTTACAAAAAACCTTTAATATCCCATAAAGTAAAAGAGATAGAACACTGATCTGTGCGGCACAAATGAGCAGGTCGTAAGTGCTGCGTTTGTGCCACAAAAATGATAGTTTTTATTTTAAAACAATTAAATATATACTTTAATTAACTAAACGTGGGCCAATTTAGTCCCAAAAAGCATACTTAATAAAAAGAACTTTAAGTATACTTTTTTTGGTAAGGGAAGTGGTTTATAGTTATTTAGCAACTGAGCACATTTTTGTTAATTTCCATCAAAAGGATTTTTTTTAATACTAAGCTTCAACAAGAGGTACGTAATGTGAAGTTTTTTCAACCGTTTAACATTCACCCCCAGAGTATTCAAGCAAAAAACACCAATCAGAAACACCTGGTAGTTATATAAGAGTAATATAATACAGGATTTACAATCGCAATCAGTTCCAACTGATCAGTCTTAATTCAACACTTTATTTTATATGCAAAATATATCATGTATCGTATACTATATAATTAAATTATAATTAAATCTTCTTTAAGTCATATTGTTTGGTGTTTTAACGTTTTTATTACCATTTAAGCTGCAGTGACACAGGGGATACGAATTCCTACTGTTCAGTGCGAACAGTGGCCCAAGCACAAGAAGAATGAATGAACGTTTGGTCGGGATGCTCGGGCTGCCAGCTGTTGGGGCAGAAACTGTCACACACTCACACTGGGCAACATTCGCACTGCCAGATCAGCTGTAAGTTACATGAGCAAAAAAGCAAGAAAAAACAGCGTGGACGTCTACAGTGTGTGTGACGTTGTTCTACTGTATATCATATAGTCATCCCATCCTCTGTTGAAGTCAGACTTCATTCTCCATCAGATATTGGAAAAAGGCAGAACAAGAAGGACCTGAAGAGAGAGAGAATCTCATATAAAGACTTAAGACATAGAACTAACCATACAGTAAACTGTAACAAAAGAAAGTCCATCTGCATGGTGATGACATGGGCTTCCTTATTTTTTAATATTTACTCACTGTTCTTCTGTATATAAGGATGATATTTTCCTCACTACGAATCGCTGCAGAAGACCATTCATGAACCACAATATTAAGGGAAACCCAGCTTACTGAATAATGGAGAATCATGGAAACACACACCTGCTAGATGGTCAGACTGCTCACCCCACGTCAGTTGGTCACATGGGGTTTTGGAAAACCGAATGCCGTGATGGTGATATTCAGTATTAAAATGATGATGACCAGAAGTAGGACGAAGCTCTCCATACAGTTCAGTCTCATTTGCTTTTGCTGATCGTTAAGGTTCCACTTCACTGCAGAGGAGATCAGTGTAGAAATCAGTTTTGAGAACCCTGACACAGGGCTGGACAGGGAGTAAAACTCGACCCTGGACCTCAGGGGGGTGGGTCCCTTGTAGTTTTGCCTAATATGCCAGATGGCCAGTGCAGCCGTAGCCTGCCATCTGATCCTATGTGACAAAATGGGTCGAGCACCTGTGTGCCATTCAAATATAATAATACCCACATTCTGTGTGACATTTTGAAGCTTTATCCAATGCATGTATCATGGCTGCTGAAATTCTTCCAACAATGGATAATGCGCCGCAGATCTGCTGGATGTCAGCGGTGTTGACATTATCCATGTGGGAGCAGTGTTTAGGGTAACAGACCGAATAAAGTTTAATTGTCAGGCGCACTTAAAAATGTCAGTAGTAGCTGCATTTAAAACGAATAGTAATTCGGCGGGATGTGAGGACACCATGGGCTCTATTTCAACGATCTAAAGCGCAAAGCGGAACTAACAGTGTCTAAATCCAATTCGGGTTTGGACACGGAGAATCCAGACTTGGCAAGGTGGGAAAAAAAGTTGCCCTTGTAGTTATTCAGAGGTGTGTTTTGGGTGTAACAAGCAATAACCCAATCAGAATGGAACCCTACATGATCTACTGCGCATTGCTATTACAGTGGCGCATTTGCCCAGCGAACAAGATTGCTTTTCACCCAAGGAAACAAATGTGCTCCTGCACGAGGTGAAAAGGTGAGCGCGTCATGTACAAGAGCACCACTGTTCCGCCTAAGCCTTTCAAGGGGAAACTGGCATGGGAAGAGGTAGCAGTGAGTGTGTCTTCATTCTCTGGCATCACCAGATCACCCATGCAATGCTGATAGTGGTATAATGATGTCAGAAGACAGGGAAGCTCACTGGTGAATGAGCGCGACGGCTGGGAACAGGGACTTAATGATGCCTGTGTGTTATTTTTCTTTTTTTTATTTTGGGGTCTGCAGTTTGCAAAATTTAAGTACAGTAAAAGTGCAATCTTTTTTCAAACAAAACATAACCTACAGTTCTTAATGTGTAATTAATTAAAATAAAAGGCACTATGTCACAATTTATTTTCCTTACCAGGCTACAGACGATTCTTCTGCCAGCTGATTCCTCCTTGCCCACACTGCATTTTATCCTACCTATTGAAACGTCCTACTGTTGGGTACAAAATCACGCCCCTGTTCTTGTGCTTAAAGATCTATCCTACTTGCGCTGAAGATACAGCTAAGTCTTGCATAATTAGTCTTATTTATGCCTTTTTCAACGTTCAAACATTTTAAATATGTTATTAAATGCAC
>JAABNX020000143.1:10137786-10157967 GCA_015163995.2 Mormyrus lacerda
ATTTAAGGAAGCACTTCTTTACGCAGCGTGTAGTCAGAGTATGGAATAGTCTTCCTGATAACATAGTGCAAGCTGAAACCTTAGGTTCCTTTAAATCAGAGCTAGATAAGATTTTAACAACTCAGACCTATTAGTTAAGTTCTCCCCAAGCGAGCTTGATGGGCCGAATGGCCTCCTATCGTTTGTACATTTCTTATGTTCTTAAAACCTGCTCCAGAGTGCTCTAGAACTCAGACTTGAGAGATGATTCATTTTACAACACGACAATGACCCGAAGCACACAGCCAAGATAACACAGGAGTGGCTTCTGGGGCAGTCTGTGAATGTCCTTGACTGGACCAGCCAGAGCCCGGACTTGAATCCAATAAAACATCTCTGGAAAGACCTAAAAACGGCTTTCTACCAACACTACTCATCCAACCTGACTGGGCTTGAGAGGGAATGCAGGGAACAATGGGAGAAAATCCCCCAAAACAAGTGTCCCAAACTTGTAGAGGCCTACCCAAGAAGACTTGTGGCTGTGATTCCAGTCAAAGGTGCTTCAACAAAATATTAAGCCATGGGTGTGAATACTTATGAAATACTGATAGACTTGGATGTCTTGAGACCAGTCTTGGTCTCGAGACCACTTTCACGTGGTCTTGGTCTTGTCACAGTCTCGACGGTCTTTGGTCTTGGTCTTGTCACAGTCTCGGACCCCTCGGTCTTGTGTTGGTCTTGCTGTCTCAGATCGACATAGTGGTCGGGAGATTTGGAGCAAAAAGTATCCATGACACACAACGCAATGTATGATAATGCAACATTATTATTATTTCGCCTTTCGCGCCCTTCAAATGCAACCAATCAATGATATACATGCATTTTGTTGTGATTCAGACATTGGCACTCATCCAATCAAAATACACGTTAGACACGCAAAATAAGTGTAATGCTAGTTAAACGTTAGATCCAGCATCACAGGCTACAAGATGTTGCAATTTTTAGTTTTCCTGAAGTGCAATCAACCACTACTTTAAAATGTGAACTGTATTCTCTCTCTCCCTCCATTCTGAAAATATGCCTATTAACAGTGATGTTCTCTCTCTCGCTATCTCTTTATTTTTAAGTATTTCATCCAACTGTATTAGTTTATCAATCTGCTATTTGTCCATAATGTCTGTGTTCTATTCTTGCCCTACTGAACAACAGGCTTGGTGCCATTATCAGTGTGTTGTAATCACATGCCACTGCAGACATTAAGATGTCAGAATCTTTTAAGTACTTGTCCTTAATCTTATTAATGCACAATTTGATGTGCAGTTTGCATCGGTATATAGTATTTGTAGTTTGAATTTGATTAATGTGACGTGTGTGCATGTCTTTACAGTATACTGTATTGTTTGATTATTTTACTTAAAATGGTGTTGTTTGACTAAATAAATGTGACCATTGACTTTTAAATAACATCTGCATATCACGTTGTTACTTAACAGGCCTAATCCATTTCAGGGAAGTCATACAGTGTCATTTGGCTAGTACTACTATAATGGGACATGATGCAATTTCAAGTTTATAATTGTGTATCTTTAATTAGATGTTACAATTTCATCTACAAATTAAGTATAATTGAAATCAGTTACATATTTCCCATTCTTTACACAGTTGTTGGAGGTGTTAGCTGTTTTGTCAGATGACTTTGGGACCAGTCAGTACCCGTCATGTCAGTCCTCAACAGCACACAAAAGTTAAGGCAGTCTTTTTTTTCGTTCTCAGTCTCGGTATTGGTCTTGTCTTGACTTTGTCTTGGTCTTGACTCGGTCTGTCTTGACTACAAGTCAAAACATTGAATTAACAAGCTTTTGGAAATAAAAATATATGCACATCTTTCTAAAAAAAATGTTTTTGCCTTGTCATGGCGTACTGTGTGTAGATCTTTGAAGAACAACTATACTCGAATCTATTTCAGAATAAGTCTGTAACATAAAATATGGGAAAAGTGAAGGGGTGTAAATACTTTCTGGTGGCACTGTACAGTATATCTAGTCGGTATCTCTCTATCTCCTGCACTAGCTCAGGCTGCTTCCCCACCAGAGAAATTACGTTCCATTCTACCAAAAGCCAGTCTTACGGCGTTTACGTATGAGAAATCGCACATCGGCTGGCATAAACCGGTTTGTGACTGAATCAGGATGGCGGCTCAGGTTGTGGATGATGAAGATGATGTATGCAGTGATATGGATGTGGGTAGCTGAATGACATCAGTCGCACACGAGCCGGCTGTAATATAAGGCGGCATCTCACTCACCTCAACGCGAGGTATTGTTGGCTTCATGCGACCTACTGAGCACTCTTCTTTCTGTCCCGTCTACAGCCCTAGTCCCATCCCATCGTGTCCACTCCTTCAGTCCCCGGAACCCCAACGCCAGTCCGTGTCCGCCCTCCCTGCGTCCTGTCTTTCCCCCGGGCTTCATCGACCTCCTGCTCTGTCCCCCGACTACGCCTCCGGATCGCCCCCTCTGGTCTTGGTTGAGAATAAACTCTATTCTCGAAGACCTTGGTCTCCCGAGTGTTCTGTGTCATGCAACAATTATAATATAGTATGTAGTACATTTATACAAATATGTATAGATGGATAAACCTGCATCAAATTACTGTTCAGTTACAGCCTGAATTGCATTAAAAATGACTGACAGGTGTCAGGATTCCCGTCGTACCTCTCCGGAGTTGCGACGGGAACAGGAGCGGAGGTGTGGGGAGGAGAACTAGGCAGTGGGGATCGCGCCGCCTGGTTCTCTAGTAGTTGTGACACCAGGGCGGTGAGCTGATGCACCTGCTGCTGCAGTTGTTGCATGGTCTCCGCAGAGTCCATCTTCCTACGGCGAAGTATACTGTCACATCTGGGAAGAACAGAACCAAGATGCAGGAGACCCAGAGATTTATTGGGAGACCAAGCAAGAGACAAATCCAATGGGGCCGGAGATAAGCGATGGTCGAGCAGATAGGCAGAGGGTCGGGAACCGGAGAGATCAATCCTACGAGGAGGCACAGGGCGGGAAGACAGGCACACCAGGAAACACAGACGAAGCAGGGCAGGGATCGGGAAGACGAGGCAGGCAGGCAGGTCGGGCAGGGCAGATGACGTGGCACAAAAGACAAGAGAGGAAGATTGCTTAGTAAGGCGCATGAGAGCAACGATACTTCCCACCACTGGTTAGTCAGAGTGCTGGTTAAATAGATGATCATCACGGGGCTTGCTCACGTGGCCCTACGCACTGAGGTGTGACAGACACATTCACGAACACACATGGACTCGTGTGGGATAGATGTGTTGGCATCTGCACTGATGGCTCACGGGCCATGACTGGGAGAAACGGAGGTGTGGTTTCGTGTGTGCAAGCAGTCGCGCCAGTTGCCTCTTGAGTACGCTATAGCATCCACCGAGAGGCTCTTGCTGCAAAGGGAATACCTGTCCGTCTGAAACATGTTTTGGACACCACTGTAAAAATGGCTAACTTTGTGAAAGCCAGGCCGCTGAACTCTTGCTTATTTGTTGCTTAATTTGTGCAATGAGATGGGCAGCGAGCATGAGACATTATTACTCCACACAGAGGTTTGCTGGCTATCAAGAGGCAAAGTGCTGATCAGTTTCTTTGAGCTGAGAGATGAACTTAAAGTTTTCTTCAGTAACCATCCCTTTGAGCTGTCTGAACATTTGCATGATGAAGAGTACCTTACGTGCCTGGCTTATCTGTGTGATATATTTTCTCCTCTGACCGAGCTCAGTCTCGAATTACCAGGCATCTGCCAGAAGTCTTTCCTGTGCTGCATGATTTTCTGTGCTCAAATAATCTCACACTATCAAATAGTGTAAAGCGCGACTATAACATGCCCCTTGAGGAGCTGGCAGCGCAGTTACGCTTCCCAGAGACAGACAGGTCAAGTGATTGGATACGTCACCCATTCACCGCCGTGCCTACTTCGTTATCAGCGTCTGACCTGGAGAGCCTAATTGAGATCGGCACAGACGGTTGAATACGCTTTAAAGACCCTGGAGGATTTTTGGATAGAACTGCGCACTGAACAGCCTGCGCTGGCTAAGCGCGCTTTCAAGACTCTGATGCCTTTCATCACCACATACTTATGCGAAAGTGGATTTTATGCTTTAACAAACATGAAAACAAAATACAGAGCAAGACTTTGTGTGGAAAACGATTTACAGTAAGACTCAGGTTTTCCCAAATTGAGCCAAACATTGAAGAGCTGTGTGCCTCTGCCCAAGCACATCCAGCACATTAAATAAAGTTCTGTTTAATGAAAGTTCACATCTGGTCTTTATGTTCTCGACATGGTTAATTCTAATAAATCTTTTGATGCACTGCTAGTATTAAGTAGTAGGTGATTAAAAGTGTGTCATTACTAAAATATATTAAATTGTGATGAGAAATAATTAATCAACTGTGCAGTATTTATTTTTATGCATGCGGTATTGCAATCTATTTATAGACACTAATTAAAAGTCGTTGGTTGGCTGATGTCTCAAGGGATACTCGACTGGAAAAAATTTGGGAACCACCGTTGTAAGGGTACTTACTGCCACCTTGTGGACATCGTGTTTATAGACAGTAAGAAGTTTCTCTCTTCTCTGAGCTCGAGATCTGTGTTGACTGCTGTTCATGTTTTCTAAGTGTTTGGGAAACTATATGTCTGTAAGTGCAGATTTAATTACTTTTTATGAAGCTTGTAACTGTTATTTCACACATTTTAAAATAGCGATTTATATGTATTAGTTCATTTTTAGAGATGGAACTTGTTAGGTAGCCATTTCTGTGTATTGCCAGCTAAAATATGAGAATGTGAATGCATATAATGTGTTCTTAGAGTATTTCTTTGTATTATTCCCAGTTTTACAAAGTACAAGGGAAACAACTAGGGAAAACAAGGGAAAATGAAGAAACGACTGTTCATTTTTCTTGTTCTGTTAGCTGTCTGTCTAGCCTTGTAAGCTGTAACGCAAATGCGAGGGCAGAACACTCATTCAGCATAGACTGCTCCTTGCAGGACTCACTGCAGCAAAAAAACTATATTAAGAGTTTGGTTCTACCCTAATCTACCTTGAACACAATATTGGTTAACTGCTTATCAGTACATCACTTCAATTGAGTGTACAATTTCACACCTTAACAAGGCTAAACCCAAAACCATCCAGGTTTGGTCTTGGATGACTCGGTCCATTCAAGACTTTGGAAAGCAAAATATCCATGACTAAATTTAGAGGTCTGGTATAAGACGGTCTTTTTTTCATTTGATGTAATGAGGAGAATGCTTTGCATGTTTTCATAATCTCGATCTGTAACAGATGTCTGTAATTGATTATGGTCACTATCTTTTTTGTAATCTTTATATTGTACTGTGCCGTTTATATGCTCTTGATATGTTGTATCTTCTTCTAATAAAAAAAATTGTCAAACATAGGCATACCTCTGAAAAGTCACAAAAGGAGTCCAGAACACACAACCCAAATGGCAACCTGGAAAGATATTGAACTGTGTCTACAAACAGGAAGGACTATAGACCAAGCTGAAAGGACACTTTTAGAGACTGAGAAGAGGTGCTGAATAGATGTCCTGACCTGTTTGATTTCTATCATACAATCTTTAGCTGAGAAAAATCTTGCATTGAGAGGTTTGGCAAACACATTACACCATTAAAATAATGGAAACGTACAGTATAGGTGGAGCTTCATGCCAAATTTGATGCAAATTTGAGCAAGTGGAGAGTGACCAGGTCAGTTATTCCAGCTATCTTGGAAATGTGATCCAAAATGAACTGATTGCTTCAATCAGTGGGAAAAATTTGGACACGAATGTGACTGAGATTAAACAATCCAAATATTAATCACTCATTTTGGATGTACTCCTGATGTAAGTCACTATGATCAGGTGTCAGTCACCATAATGACAAAATGGATGAAGCACCACAATTTCAGCCATGGGGAGCTGAATATTTCGTTTGATGACTGCAGGGGACAGGCGTACGATAGTGGTGTTGACATGAAGGGGAGGAACAGAGGGGTTCAAGCAAGGCTGCTTGAGAAAAATGAATGGACTTTATGTTCCCTGCGGGAAACATTCATTAATAAACTTGGTGGTGGCTGGTGCAGCAAAAGCATCGACAGATGCCATCAGCTACTTTGGTAATGTACAGAAACTGTACACCATTTTCTCAGCAGCCCCGCAAAGATGGGCAATCTTAAAGGAACATGTGACTATTGCACTGAAGTCTTGGAGTGACATGCGATGGGAGGGTCTTGTCAGCAGTATAGAGGCTATGCGGACTCAGGCCTCCAACATATGGGAGATGTTGGAAGTCAGGGGCAAAGTGACAGATCCTATAACCAAAGTTAAAGCACAAAGCATGGCGGAAGAGGTTGGGTCATACCACTTCCTCTTTTGCACAATGGTATGGTATAACATTCTAAACCACATTAACCATGTAAGCAAACTCATGTAGTCTCCCACAATGCAGCTTAATGTGGCAATTGGACTTATGGAAGCCGTTTGAGGCATCATTTCCAGTCTTTGTCAGCACTAGTTGGTAATTTTGTGACACTAGTTGAACAAAAACTATTTTTAGGAGTTTTAGTTCTGCTGGGACAATTTCCCATTAATCAGTGTGATTAATCACAGTTCTTGTGAACAAATTCTTTGAAGACATCCTGAATATTATTGATTACATACTGATTGATATACGCATATAGTGCACTTTCTTTTCTCAATGGAGAAAATAGGGCTTTAGAAAATTAGGCTATACATCACTATTATCCTCTTCAGTATATTCTATATAAATAAATATCCTGGTTATTTATATAGGTGTGTTAATTAGGCTCATATATATTAAATAATGCAAAGGTCACGTCAAGGCTTACACTTTGGAGACTTGAGCTATGGTGGGCAGTTATCAGTTTAACACGTGATGTTTAATTATTTCACAGTCACAATTGAAAAGTTTCCATAATATCCCCTGATGTGATAGACTTGAATCAAACGAATGTCAAGTGTGCTTGTTATCACAGGACATATCAGAATTCCCCATGTTATGACTGACTCAGAAGACGCAGATTCAAAGATAGACCCAGAAGTTAATATCCTGTTTTACCTGTCCCACAAAGGCTTTGCTCTATTCAAGTAGTTTGTGTGCATACATGCGAACAGCAATTCCACTCAGCCACTCCCTTTGATGCTGCCCTATTTGAGCAATATCAAAAGGTCAGAGGACCTAACGCGGAGTCCACGGCCTTTCAAATCAGGCTGCTTCTGTAGACAGCTAAGGGTCAACATTAAATTCAGTTCAAAGTATACACACAAGGGGAAGGAAGATTGCAAAGGACAGGGCAAAACATCAGATGGATGAAAAAGGACACTGGGCCTGATACCATACACCACCAGGAGCATTGGACCAATGAGATACAGGACAACCAAGGAACCATGGACCAGAGACAGGATGAATAATGAAAACAGGGGTGCCACAACAGGGATCAAAGATAAACACCAGGATTCAATGGGCAAGAGGGAACAAAAGAAAGCAAATAAAAGCACACATGCATGACAAAGCAGGGCAGACCGGAAGAGACACCTTTTTGTTTTATCATGTCAGGTATCAGGTATCATGTATCAGGCACATAGGCTACATACACACATTTTTCATCTGCCTCTTTTGATATTTCTTGAAGAATAGATATTGTACATCAGGGATTTATTACCTGTTTTTTTTAACAGCTGAAGACAAGTTTTAGAGATTTTGGTGTTTTAGAGAATGCGATTGTCACGTCCTGCTCGTCCGATCCTCCTGTATGCCACGCCCCCTCATTAAACTGAAATCCCCGATTGTTACCAGCTGTTTCGTATTATTTCCACTAAATCCTCTTTATTTACGTCCGCGTTCAAATATGTTTCCCCAGTCCTGTCATTGAAGTCAGTACTGTTGTTACCTTGATTACCTCGCCGGTTTCCTGCTTTCTCCGGACATGGCATGACAGCACTGTGCCTAACAGGGACTCTATGTCAATTGTTTTCCAATAACTCAATGAATGAATTTGTAATACTAGAACACTCAAGGAAGATCGGAAAGACTTTATTGAGGAAAACCAAAGCAAAGTCCAATCAACTAGCGGGGTCCAAGCCAAAGATCTGTCCTAGCCGTGCGTCTGAAGCTAAAGGGTAAACCGAAAGAGTAGCTGTCGAGCCGGGAGATCAGTCCGATGATGATGAAGACAAGAAACACGGGGAGCGGCCACGGGGAAGATCAGGACTGGGATGGACGGGAGCAGGAGGGTTCAGGAGGCACGGGAAGAGGTGGTAGGGAGAATCGGAAGGAAATGAGCTGAAACAAAGACACAGGAGTAAAGCGCTCGGAAATTGCATTTCAAACAGTACCTCGCACTGAGCAAGGTTTAAATGGCAGAGTGGACGTGTCTGATTGCTCGTACAGTAGCTGCGTCGCCTGCAGATATGACAGAATTACTTAAGTATGGATGAGCATTATTTAGTATACGGTGCATAGTATTATAGGCTTAGTATAGGCTAGTATAGTAGTACTGTATAGGCTTCAAGAGTGAGGATTAGGCACCTAAAAATACACTCCAGGTGCTGCTATACCAGTCCTTAGACCTGATTCTGGAAGAACTTTTTTCATTAGCATGTACATTTTTGAGCATAATTATTTATTTGAAAGATGCTATTGTCCAAACCAACATAAAAATGAGGCAAATGGGTTTGCTATTTATTTTTGATTTGTCTTCATATCAGATCTTCTTGTTAGAAGTTTACCCTTAATCCTTTATTTCACCCAGGTTAATTATATCATGTGCCTCTGCTCACACTACCACAATCATAACGGGTCATATCTGTAAAACTAGCAGTCAAAAACATTTGCTTTAAATTCGGAACAAATAGTTTATGTATGTGGCCTTCAAGGATTGAGCCATGCATTATGGTTACAGATTATATATGTTTAATGGACTTAAACTTTGATATTAAGCCTATGAGAGGAAGTGCCCTTCTCACTGTGTAGTCCTGTGCCAGCTCACAGAGGAGCCCTTTGGTAAGTAAATGCCTGAGTTGGCCAAGCAGTTAACAGACCAATAGCAGATTTCATCATATCTTTACATAATACTTTCAATAAGGAAGTGGGTAGTTCTTTTATTTTTTTTCCTTTCTAAGTACTTAGTAATCATCTTTGCTGCATGTTAAAACATTTTCCCCCCATCGACTAATCACTTACCCTGAGAAAGGTCACATGGCCTCTTACATGACCTTTTACACACATCGCAGAGCAAAACACAGGGGTACGCTCTGGATAGGATGCCAGTCCATCATATGGCATGTACGATGTATGCACAGCCATACAATATGTGTCTTTGCATCATGAGAAGAAACCCAGGAGTAACCAGATGAAACGTATGTGATGCAAGGAGTAAATGTAAACTCTACATACAAGGGCAGAGGGAGGATTTGAACCCTGAGCCTTGGAGTATTGCCCACTGAGCTACCATGCCACCAAATGCAGTTATCAGTCTCTGTGACTTTCTTGTACATACATAGTTTGTATTTACCAAAAATAAAAATTTTGTGAAAATGTCACCACTAGAGGGAGACAGTGTCCTGATGATAGCGTAATCACCAACTTTGCAGCTTTGTTACAAAATTTGCAGAATGTTGGGTCCCCTTTATTATAGCACCTGCTTTATTTAATGACTTTTGAGCAGAGATTACCTACTCTCCTCTGGCATATTCATTATTAAAGCAAGTTCTTTTTGAACAATTTTATGATATGATTTCACAGTAAGAATATTGGAAGGCCTTAAAATAGGGATACTACCTAATTCATGTCAGGAAAACAAACCAGTCAAAGCAATGTTGTCAATCACGGGGTTGTGATGGAAAAAAATCAATAGATTTTATCATAAGTATTATGCTAGCTACCCGTTTGCTTCCTGCAGTCGACACTGATGATTATATATACAATACATATACATCAGTGGTTCTCTACCTGGGGTAAACGTACAATCAGCGGTACTCGGACTACTACTTGGTGGTGTGCGAGACGTCTGTGGAGAATGATCTTTGTAAATACCTTGTCGGTGGTAAAAATTGCATTTTGAATGCCCCTCAGAATGTGGTATTCGGCCCAAAAAATTAAAAAAACCCTTATCGATATACATAATCACTTTGTATTTGGTCATATCATATATAAAGTGTAGTATCCCAATCACCCTTGATCCATTACAGTTTGCTTACTGCTCTAATGGATCTGTAGATGATGCTGTTTCACTGGTCCTACATATTGCTGTATCACACTTTGGAAAGAAAAACACATGTCAGAATGTTGTTTATGACTATAGCTCTGCTTTTACCACTATTGTACCATAGAAGCTAGTGTCAAAACTCAGAGGTCTTTACTTAAGCAAATCCACCTGCTATTAGTTACTCAACTTCCTGACAGGCAGGCACCAGACTGAAGAGCAGACAAAACTTACTCATCTGGTTCCATGATAACAATCTCTGCTTGACTGTCACTGTGCCAATATCCATCAGTGGGACATCCAATTCAATTCAATTTATTTTTATATAGCACGTTTCACAACAGAGTCGTTCCAACGCGCTTTACATGGTCGTGATTCTCTAGAACATCGTTGGAGAGAAATACAGAATGGGAAAGGGAAGGAAAGAAACTAAATAAAGAAAGCAAGAAGACAACAGAGGAGAGGAACCAAAAACTCCCAAGTCAGCAGGAAAAAAACCCTTTGTGGGTCTAAGGTCAACTGGTTGCCCACTCCCCTTGGGCAGACTAACATTGCTGAAAACAGAAAAGAGTGGATATGCTTGCTAAAAGGGAGGTATAAGCTGTGATTAAGAATTAAGACAAAGCCCGTCAATGAGTCTGTTATCCGTGTTGGCCAGTGATGGGTGGTTAAAGTCCATCAATAAGTCAGGTAGGCAGGAGCTAGACCTTTAAGTGCCTGATATGTAAGTAGGAGAACTTCGAAGTCAGCTCTAAACTGGGAAGCCAATGCAGGGATTATGTGTTCAAGCTTCCTGCTCCTGGTGACAATTCAACCTGCTGCATTTTGAATACCCTGCAAGGTATTTAGTGTGCAGTGTGTGCTCCCAGATAACAGCAGTTCAGTAGTGTAACCTACCCTGTACTATATACAAAGGCGTGTATCAATTTCTCTGTGTCTTGAATAGTGAGAAATTATCACAGTTTACCAATTTGGTGTACCTGTAGCTGTAGGAAGCACGCCTTCGATACTGCATCCACATGTGATTTCAATGACAAGATTGTATCTAAGATGACATCTAGGTTACGGGCCGAGCTGCTGAGGGAAAAGTTCAGCCCTTTGGAGTCGAGTGCGGAGATTATAAAATTCCTGTCTGCAGACCTGATTCCAAACAACAGAACATCAGTGTTCTGAGTATTTAGTGATAAGAAGTTTTCTACCATCCAGGTTTTGACTTCATTAAAGCAATTAGCTAAGGTGACAATAGTGGTGTCGTTAGGCGTAACCGAAATGTAGATTTGGGTGTCATTGGCATAGGAGTGATAGTTAACATTATGTTTTTTCATTTTGTTTCCTATTGGCAGCATGTAGAGAGAAAACAAAGGACCAAGCACTGATCCCTGTGGTACTCCATATTTGACAGATAACACTTGAACATATTGGTTATGATAAGAACATAAGGAATTTATAAACAAGAGGAGGCCATTTGGCCCATCAAGCTCATTTGGGAACTTGAATGTTTATATGGTAAACTGAATCTCTGTTTCAGAAATATGTGACTAATATGTAGACCAGTTATATTCATTCTGAGTTTATATCTAAATATCGTATGCAGTCTAAATAATATGACACAAATCTTGTATAAACTTCATAAGACAAAGTACATTATATGCCATTTAAATAGCATTAAAAAATTACACAAAATCTTTTAAATATTGTAAACATGTAGGCCTAAATAGACTCAATTTTACAAAAATAAATAGCATGTAAATCTCATGTAAGGCATTTAAAAATGCAAAGTATTTCTATGTATTAATGCAAAGTGATATATAAAGTGATTTAGTGACTGAGCATACATTAGTTTCCATTAAAATGAATTATTCTCATACAAAGCTTCAACAAGAGGTAATGACAAATGTTTATCGAGTACTTCATGGTATCCCCATCCATCCATTCATTCATCCATCCATCCATCCATCCATTTTCTATACCCACTTATCCTATGCATGGTTGTTGTGATCCCGGGTCAGCTTGGTATCTAATGTTTATGATTCCTACTGCAGAAGAACCCGAGCAGACACTGCTTCACAGACATTATATAAAAATTTTAAACTATCAAAGTAACTGTGATGTCTAGATATGCAAATCTGATCTTTCAAACCTATGAAAAATAACACAATATTTTTCCAAGAGTAGAAAAAGCAAGAAAAACAATCAGTGTGGCAGTCTATAATATGTGACATTGTTTATGACGAGTCATTCCATCCTCTGCTGAAAGCAGATTCTGTTCTCCATTAGATCTCGGAAAGAGGCAGAACAAGAAGGACCTGAAGAGAGAGAGAGAAATCAGTGCTATTGCAGAGAATCTCATATATAGACTTAAGTCATACAACTAACAATGCACTAAATTGTAAAAGAAGAAAGTCCATTTGCATGGTAATGATAAGAGATCAAGGGTTTCCTAATTTGTTTTGATTTAGTTCTTCTGTGTAAAACCATGAGATTTTCCTCGCTAAGTCTCACTACAGAAAACCATTCATGGGCCACAATGATAAGGGAAACATACCTTGCTGAATTAGGGAGAGTCATGGAAACACACGTCTGCTAAATGGTCAGACAGCTCACCCCACGTCTGACCGTCCTGTGGGCTTCTGGACACCGAATGCCGTGATGAAGATGTTCACCACCACAATGAGGAAGACTAGCGCTGTGGTGAAGTTCTCCAGAACATTCAGTTTATGATGCTTACGCTTGTCATTAAGGTCCCACTTCACTGCAGAGGGTGTAGAAATCAGTTTGAGTTTTGAGAACCCTGGCACAGGACTGGACAGGGATTAAAACTCGGCCCTGGACTGTAGGATCCCCCATGGTAAATTTTGCTGGGTGGGGGGTGTCACACCCAGCTCCGTCCGATCCTCGTGTGTGCCACGCCCACATCATTACCTCGAGTTTATGCCCAATTGTTTCCACCTGTTGCTTGTTGAGTTCAGCTTGTCATGTGTATTTAGTCCGTGTCTCAGTCTGTATTCCCCAGACTTGTCATTGTAATGTCTCATGTGTGTTACCCTGTACCTATTAAAACCCTCGTTGCTCGTCCTTCTGCGCTGCCTGCCTGCTTTTTGGGCTGCTGCCTGCCCGCTTAACCCTCTCAATGTGACAGGGGGGTCGTTACAAAAGAATTTATAGAGGAGTGAGGTCAACCTCTTATGATGAATTTTGCCTAATATGCCAGATGGCCAGTGCAGCTGTAGCTTGCCATCTGATCCTATGTGACAAAATGAGTCAAGTCCCTGTGAGCCAGTCAGATTGTGAATACACGGCTGATTTATAGGATATTACCCACGTGGGTGATGTATGAAAAGTAATGGATGTGACATATGTTTATACCCACATTCTGTGTGACATTTTGAAGCTTTATCCAATGCATGTATCATATTCAGGCTGCTGAGATTTTTCCAGGAATGGATAATGACTCAACAGATCTGCTGGCTGTCACAGTGTTGACATTATCCATATGGGGGCAGTGTTTGTGGTAACACAGATTGAAAACAAAGTTTAATCGTCAGCTGCACTTAAAAATGCCTGTAGTATCTGCATTTAAAATAAGCCATAATTTGGCAGGCTGGGAGGACACCATGAGTCAGGTTTACAAAATGACATTGATTTGACAGAACAAGTCCCTGAATTGCTTAAGTACATTAATAGGTTTTCACAACTTTCTTCAATGTAACTCAGCTGTAGGGGAACCCTGGTATCCCAGCTCTGATCACAGTGGCATGCTGGTGACAAGCAGTGGGTAACCAATAGTTGACCATATTGACTTGAATGTGGTTGAGTAATAGAGGCTGCGATATGTTTGTGTACTACGCTATACTGTCAAGAGCATATTAGTGAACACAAGCTTGCTCACCAATGAAGATGAGGAGGATGCCCACCAGGATCTGAAGGGCGAGGGAGATGCTGATAAGCCCAATTAGTGCATAGTAAAAGGTAAAATCGGACCCCTCCTCCATGACAGCCTTCAGCTGTGAAGCATTGGCCATCAGCAAGGCTACATCCAGCAGGCTCTCTGCCACGCTCTTCTTGTTAGCGTAGTGGTTCATGTTGAGGGGACCGGACTGCTGCTGTGGACGTCTGTGAGCCTCGTCATGAAGAGTCTAAAAATCAAAGTGTAAATATCACTTGAATATCAACACACATATAATTTGAATTTACAAACAGGCAATGAATGTATAGCAGCACGTGTGGACACCTGGTGGACGGTCGGAATCAGAGACATAATACTTTGAAAGTTTAAGAACAGTGTGCCAAATAGCTAGGGTATCTAATGCCATAGTATAGGGGTGTCAAATTCATTTCAGTCAGCAGACAATGGTGGACCCAGTACAACCATATCAATTATGTAAGGAGTAGGAAAGCAAGTCACACTCAAAATCTACAATCTTGTTGATCATATGTTACCTACAAAAGATGATGGTATTTTGATGAATGTCTCGACCTTATCGGGTTTTCTGTCTTAGTCACAACACCTTTATGATACAGCATGGTTCATGGACAAACGTTAAAAGTGGTTTTGATCTATTAAATGTGTGGGGTGTTGTGTGGCTCTACAGATTCCAGTGGTATTTTCATTGTTGTGCCCTTGAACAAGGCCCTTACTAACCCTGACCGTTTCAGGGACTTGCTGACCCTAATCCCCCAATTGTATATCGCTTTGGATAAAAGCACCTACTACATTAATATAACATGAATAGTTTAATCTTAAACAGAGCCTTGATTCCAGTCAGCCTTCACGGTCTGTGTGGTGAATTCCCCATGGGGCTATGAGTAACTACAGTGTAATCCCATGGCTCTCATTTACAGTACACTTTCATTGAAATTCTCAGATATGAACCCTTTGCTTCCTCAAATAGGCAATTTTTTCTTTGCTCGGCAACAAAAGTTTGCACAATGAATTCTATGAATCTGCAACTATGCTGCAGTGTGGGCAGCATGAAACTCCAAACTGAAATGAAACGGTACTGTATGGCTCCTATGACCTCGCATACCCTGTGTGAGTGTCATGTCCTCGAGGCTGAAACATCCAGGCTGGGGTGTCAGAAGATTCATCTTCAACTACTTACTTCATCTTCAACTGTTACTATATTGTAACAGTTAAGCAACTCAGGATTTTTTTCCAGAATTGCATTGCTCAGGTTTCTCCAAAATACACATTATTACATTATTACCCTTGTTTACAAAGAGCAAGTTGAGGGAGGTGTAAAAGACAATTTCCCCACAGGGATTAATGAAGTGATGATGATTATTATTATATCTTGGGTTTCAAAATTGCCGGCCAGTACAAAGATGAAAATGCAGACTCCTTGTGTAATCTAGAAATCTCTCAACAGCCACCAAAATTGCCCATGAATCCCCCTGTGTCTCTGTTTCAAAAATAAGAGGGTCTTACACACAAAGGTCAGTAACAGGGGAATCATGTGAATTCCACTTCTAGCCACTACTAGCAAAACCTAAATACAAAATTCAGCATGGCTTCCACTATCAAAGCCTGAGTACATAGCCAAAAGAGTGATATCTTGAAAGTGCAAACTTCAGTCTTGAAACAATTAACTTTTTTATTACATCACACATCAAAATGTGGGTAACACCATCACTGAAAAAAACTTTCCAGGTGATGGATGCTAATTGCAACCCTTTTGTTGCAGTAGGGCTGGGTGATACGACCTCAAATCAATATCACGGTTAACTGAACATTTTACCTCGATTACGATCACTGAACAATTATTTAGTTTTTGTTTGTTTTTTTGCGTCATATTTCATTAACAAAGTTTGTACTGTAAATAAATAGACTATTAAAAAATTTTTACACATAGATTATTAGCGGATGATCATTATAATTCTTTTTTTTTTCTTTATGTCTCAGGCAGATTACCATGTCGGCTTGAAAAAGCTCCTCTCACAGCTTTTAAGCTAAACCCACCAAACCTGAGCCGCATATTCATGGACTGACATTAAAGCAACTGGGGAAATTTGGTGGATGTTCATGATCCAGGGTCCTCTCCTGCACCCAATCAAATTTCATCCAATCAGAAAACAGAAATAGAGTATAAACCTCGGACTGCGAGTAACTTGGTTTGCGAGTGTTTGGCAAGACGAGAAATTTGCCAAACTGGACCATCGGTCCTCCTCCTTTGGTGGAGATAGAGGAGGAACTTGAAAGGTACCCCTTGGTGGATTCCAGCCTGTACCAGCGGTCCCCAGAGAGGCCACCTGTGCAGGGGTCAAGTCCCACTCGCCCTGCCCCCTGGCTTGCCCTTGCTCTCCTTGGCTGTGGCTCGAGGGGCACCAGGGGGTCCTCCGGCTCCTGTTTGGTGATTGCCTGTGGTCCCCTGGGCTCCCGTTTGTCGGCCGCCTGCGAGACCCCCTCCGATGACTCGTCAGCTGCCTTTGGCCCTGCCTCTGATACCTCATCAGTTGCCTGCGGGTTCCTCCTCTTCAACTTGTCGGTCGCCTGCGGGTACCCCCCCCTCCAGCTCGTTGGTGGACGGTGCCTTTGCCGGCTGTGGCTGCGCCATCACCTGCCGCGGCTTTCCCTCCCTCCTTACCTTTGCCTGAGGTCCCCTTCATCTTCCTCCTCTCCTTCCCTGGTGCCCCCTCTGACTTCCTCTTCACCTCCTTCGGCTGTCCCTCAGTCTGCCTCTTTGCCCCCTACAAGGTCCTCTCCTGCTCCTACCACGCTTCTGCCAAGGGTCCCTCCAGCTTTGACCTCGCGATCATCTGCTGCCCCTGTGGCTGCTGCCTCTTGCCCACTGGGGTTCCCTCGTTTCCTCCCGCCTTTTGCCTTCCTGCTTCCTACTCCTGTGCCACCTGTGTCTGCTCCTCGTCCATCTGTTTCTCCTATGTGCACACCTGGTCCCTTCATTCCTCCCGTTGGAGTTCCCCCTGTGTCTCCTTGCCTAGTGCCCCTGTGCCTGTTTTCCTTCCCTGTGGTCTGTCAGTGGTTGTCTAGCCTGTTGTCTCTGTGCCTGTTCTGTGTGTCTGTCCTGTTCCCGGTATCTTGTTGATATTCCTTGTTTTGTTTTCCCTAGGTCCTGTGCCGGGCCCGGTCCCGTCTCGTCCGTCACCTCCCTTGAGTGTGCTCCTTTGGGGGCTGGGGGTGCAGTTCTGTCATGGTGGAGTCTGATCCTCCTGTGTGCCACACCCCCTCATTAACCTTTTGTGTGGAATCCCGCTTGTTATCAGCTGTTTCCTGTTTTTCCATTGAGTCCTGTGTATTTTAGTCCATGTTCGAGGACGTTTCCCCATTCTTGTCATTGAAATGATCCCCATATTCCCTAATTCTCCGTCTCCCCACTCCTACTCCCTGATTCTCCGGTTCGTGCTCACAGTACGTTGTTATGTATAAAAAGACCCAAAGTGAATACTGTACTATACTTGATTACTAAAAGTGAATTATTTAAACAGTATTTGTACAGGAATGATTCTTCCCAAACTTTGATCCACATAAGTGGTTTCCACTGTATTTTAAATATCACTAGAGGTGAAATACATTTTCTTGTATTACCTTGGTAGCTGAAACAGTTTTTTGCAGCGTTTACATTTGACCTCTTTTTGTTTGGTGTCGTCTTCACTAAACCTACAATATATCCAAATCATGGACACAACATTTTTTTGGTACAAGCTGCTACAACATATGTGGTACTATATTTTTAAGGGGGCAGTACATAAACACACATTGACTGCAGGGCGGGGGGTAGTATTAATAGATTGTTTGTAAGTATTAACAGAATTAAAAGAACAAAAAAGAAGAAGTAACCGTAAACCCTTATGGGAAGTACAGCTGTGGGTTTTCCTATAGAATATATACTGTTGATCTTTGTAAAAAACCTGAAAGTGTCAGTCTGTGTTGCTGTGATTCCTAACATCATATGTCATGGATCTATATCATTAGATGAAAAAGGTATGCAATTGTCAACGTGCAATAAAAACTTTTAGGGTGACCAGATAATCCATGTCAGGGAGGACACTTTGAGCTAAAACAGGATTTGTAAACTACCATTTCAAATAAATGAACCTGGATTTGATTTAAGCACTGAGTTCTTCTTGTGTGCTGATTGGTTAGTCTCCTGTAATCATGCATGTGTCACTAATGTTAATGTAAAACAGCCAAATGATTCTTTCAATTAAGGAAACAAACCAGTCAAAGCACAAGAAGAGCTGAAGTAATTGGTAAAACACAGGAGCCTTTCAGTTTTAAGGTAGTTTATAAAACCTGAAGTAGTTCTGCCTGACATGGATTATCTGGATACTCTAATGAAAACACCCACAGTTTTACAATGTAAGACCAGGGCAGAATTATAGTTAATGAACTACAACTTTTCTCACCTATTTTAAATAAATCTGGGAAATTTATGCATTCAAAAATTAATTAAAATTCGTACGTAAAGCAATCTGGCTAACAAAGGGGTGTGCAACAATCGCCATGAGCCCAAAATGCTAAACTACCATGTCATAACAGCTGACAGCACCAATAATATTAGCTATTAACACGATTTTGCAAAAATCACGAAATGGTTTGAAGCGCAAAAATAATCGGTGTGCATCGTTGTCTGTGTACTGGACAACACAATTCTGTCATTAAAAACGTCCCACCTTCCGTGAAAAGTTATTAAAGCTAGAAAACTGAATATCGAATATGAGGCTAACTTAACCGCAGTGGAAGCTCAGCGCTAGCCGTACTAACAGTACGTATAGTTGACACATTGACTGGATCTTTGTTTGTAATGTGCTGTTTGCCTGATTTGTACGTCGCTTTGGACAAAAAGCATC
The DNA here is from genome assembly GCA_015163995.2 of Mormyrus lacerda. Lineage (NCBI taxonomy): Eukaryota > Metazoa > Chordata > Actinopteri > Osteoglossiformes > Mormyridae > Mormyrus > Mormyrus lacerda. The sequence goes on from JAABNX020000143.1 coordinate 10,156,874, forward strand.
TAAATTGGACAGATATGTAAAAGTGAAAGTAATGAAATTAGACAATGAAAATAAGTGAAACTTTTTGTTCGTTAGCCACATAAATGTCCTTGAAAGGCTATATTTACCAATGCTTTTCGAATAGAGTTTCTGGAAACTAAAGACTATATTGTCATACGTACTGCCCAAAAAGTCAAATGCACACAGTTGTTTGTAAAATTAATTATTGTAAACAGACGCCTATTTTAATGGTAGTATTTCAAAATAAAAATAATATTGGTTTAAAAACAATGATGTCCCTGTTAGCTTTTGCACAGAAGCGGCGACTGACTTACGGTACAAGACGTACGTTGGGTTGTATTGAAATCTATAGCCCACAGTCATGTATTTTTTATCGGTTTCTTACCTCTACTTCTCCATTCATTTCCATAATCTCCATGGTGATGTGTATCAGACAAAGTGAAAATTCACTATGATTTCACCCCCAATTAAGGTACCCTCTATAGCAGTGTAGCTTTAACAGAGCGCAAGAAATAGTAAATGAATAACCCAGTTCAACAATTTAATGCTTTTAGGTTAGCAAAGTCCGGAAATCCCCACCCCAGACCTCCACCCGTAAGTCGAGGGAGAAGTATGTTTCCGCACATATTTGTGCGGTAATTTAACTGTCTCGATGTACTGTCAAGCCAGATAAGTCCATTGCTACAAGTATAAATTCTAAACCTTAGAATGGAGTATAAGTCCGGTGTTTAACTGGTACTACCGTCAAGACAAAAATATTTTTTTAAATGTTTGCTACCAAAAATACAATATTGGAAGGTGGCAAGTCAAGTCAGCTGAGTACCTGAATCTATTGATTAATCAGGTTATGGGATCAATAGATTTTTTCTTTCCTAACGACGTGAGCATATTCCAGGACCACAATGCCAATTAAGATTCATTGGGTTCTTATTGTCGAAGAACACATGAATTGGCCACCACAGAATCTTGACCTTAACCCCATTGGAAGTCTTTGAGATGTGCTGAAGAAGACTTTTCAGCAGGGGTCACCAACCTTTTTGAAACTGAGAGCTACTTCATGGGTACTGAGCCATACGAAGGGCTACCAATTTGAA
>JAABNX020000143.1:10167507-10181974 GCA_015163995.2 Mormyrus lacerda
GTTTCTCATACTCGGCTTATTCAGTTGTATGGCGTGTTCTAAGATGCCTGATCATGTTAGTGGTGTTAAAATGCCGTCGCTCGCTTCCACCTCGAGGGGTTTCATCACGACATACATTGCAAACGGCTAACTTTACGTCTTTATCGGACACTTTGAAAAACTTCCAGATGGGAGAACTCATGTTGCCACTGGTAAGCTCCGCTCTGCTGTTGTTTACCTGTGCGCCGTGCACGCACGTGTGGAAAAGTCGCTCAAGTAATTTACGTCAAGTGATCGGCGCTTTTGGGGTTCGCCGATCAAGCTATTTTTAGCCAATATCGGGCGATCATGATCGGTGGCCGATCAATCGGAGCATCACTAATTATTATTATTATTAGTACAGATATTAGTACAGATTCGTTCCACATATAAGGTGGCTGGACACTCCACAGATTGCTTTCCTGCCATTTATGTGATCTTTGTGCACTTGTGATGTTTCTCCAGGGGGTCAAGCCTGCCAGTTATGACAAAGTCACTGACCCTGAGATCAAGGAAATAATCGGGGAATGTATCTGCCATCGCAAGGACAAGAGGTCAGGACTTACTATAAAGTTTATTTCTGTGTAAAGCCCTTTAAAAAAACATCTTAGTGAAACTGCTGGCTTTTCTTTTAATGCAGGTCTTTGGTGTAATGATTAAATCCTTAATGGCCACTGTAGGTTCTCCATCAAGGACCTTCTGAGCCACGCCTTCTTTGCGGAAGACACAGGGCTGAGGGTAGAGCTGGCCGAGGAGGACGACGGCAAGAAGTCGTCCATTGCTTTGAAGCTTTGGATTGAGGATCCGAGAAAGCTGAAGGGCAAGTACAGGGAGAGTGGAGCCATTGAGTTCACGTTCGACCTGGAGAAGGAAGTCCCGGAGGGTGTAGCCCAAGAGATGGTGAGTTTGTTACAGCAGCACTGATGCTCTGTGTTTTTCATCTTCAAAAACATTCCACTAGTCTTATGATAATGGGGCATGGGTTTAAGAGGTCTACAAAGTATCTCAAAAAAGTATTCATTAAGTCATAAATGAAAACAATGGTAATAATAACTAGAAATGGAAAAAATATATCTAGAACTAATCACATACATCTAGATATACCGGTCAGTAATCAAAGGAAGTCTTTTTTCCAGCAAAGGATTCTCAAAGGGCTCTCATTATAATGAAATATGTTTCTCATTACAATGATGCTTAAACAAAATATGAGATGTGAAAATATCTGGTTAAAATGAGAAAGGCTTGCATTGCAATGTAATGTTGATTTATCTGATTAACATGAGAATCAGATGATTCAGTTAAATGACAAACGTTTCACTTTATAACCTAATAGGTATGTTATGCGACATTGATTCGTTTACATGATTTGATCAAGTTTCATCTTATGCCGAGGATGAGACTGCAGTCAAGCCACCCGCACATAGTTTGCCTGTGTGCAAATACTTTTACAGTAGTACATTTATTTGCTCAGATCTTTATAATAAGGAATAATGTGTCTCCCATTCCAAGAATAATCATCTATGTCCGACAAGTAGCCACACAAAATTTCACCCAATTGTAACCTCAAGTTTAGGGGTTAGGCTGAGGAACAGCTTCTTCCCCAACACTGTCAATGTGCTCAGTAGTACCTTTAGGTGTTGATTCTCCACCTCACCTCCCTCCACACATGACTCGGTTCCTCGACTGAACACTCTTTTTGTTTGCACTGTCTGTTCACTTTGCACATTGTGTACCTCCAGTTTGCATTTACAATATGGCATCTTATCCTACTGCTTAATGTATATTTTACAGATAATTTGGCACGATTTATTTTATTTCTGTATATATACTTAATTTATGCCTGCTTAGATGTTAACTGCGTTTCACTGGCTCTACACTTGTACTCAGCACACTGACAATAAATTTGAATCTAATCTATTCATGGTCATTCCAATCTACTGTATGTACCACTGAGCTCCCATGAAGCATTTTTCTCATTATAATGAAATTCTTATCTTATTATAACAAGAAACTGGGCAAATTTAATTTTTTCACGGTGGCAGCAGTATACTGTTGGTCTCTGTTGTTCGGAGTGGACCCTGTTTCTTCTGTAAAATGATGTGTCTTGATCCAGCCGGCCTGCAGTTGTCCAGTCATAATCTGTCCTTGGTTTAATAGCAGTGTATGTTCATCTGTTTGTACCAAAAGTACTAAATGAGAACAGAAAGATCAAAGTGTCCTTAAATGCAAACTACCAGATTTCCTACATATTCATCCATTTTCTTCTCAACCACTGTTTTGGCCCGATGTAATTTTTTTGCACTTGCTGCTGCATAGCTTAGCAAAAGTGTTTTCTTGCCAGGTGGAGTCTGGCCTCTTCCAAGAGAGTGACGTCAAGGCTGTAGGTAAGTCGATCCGCGACCGGGTGTCTCTAATCCGGTGGAGGCGGGAGCGTGCGATGTCTGCAGAAGAGGGGGATAAGCAGAAGGATGGAGGCAGTACGCCCTGCCACAAGGTCCCTTGGGAGACAAGCCCTCCTACTGTGCCTGACCCCCAAGAGCCATTGACTGACCAACCAGCTGGCATACTCTACATTACTTGTGAGTACAGTGTTACCACGCACACATGCATATTTATTATATGTACTTTTTAATATATTAATATTAAATATATTTAATATATTTTTATTTGGGATGTCTTTTATTAAATGTCTCTTGTTGAGGTGGGACAGGTGGGTCTGTTTAACTGTTTTGTATATTCCACATTACATCTCACTTCCTCTCTTCCTGTTTCCCCAGCCCCTTCAGACAGTTCCATGGATAATAGCCTTGGCTTTACTGTGCAGACAGACGTGAATGCCGCACAGCACAGCTTCAATGTGATACAGCCAGACCCCAATACCTGTCAACACGTTTTCAGCACAATACAGCCAGATGCCAATGCTGGTCAGCACATCTTCAGCACTGTGCAGCCAGATGCCAACGTTGTTCAACAGAGCATCAACACAATACAACCAGATGCCAGTGCTGGCCAGCACAGCTTCAATACAGTACAGCCAGACGCTAACGCTAGTCAACATGTCTACAACACAATACAACCAGGTGCCAATGCTGCTCAACATGTCTTCGATACAATACAACCAGATGCAAGCGCTAGTCAACATGGCTTCAACACAATGCAGCCAGATGCCATCGCCAGTCAAAATGTCATCAGCATGATTCAGCCAGACACCAACGTTGGTCAACACAGTTTTAACACGATGCAACCAGATGCCAATGCTGGTCAGTACAGTTTCACCTTCATGCAGCCGGATGCCCATTCTGCTCAGAACGTACCCTGTCTGTCCCAACAGGAGACCCTTTTTCCTTCTGTCTCATCAGTCTGTATCCCTTTAGCCTCTGAGCACCGGCAGCAGCTCCCAACCCGGATGCAACAAAATCTCTATCAGCCGCTGTCGACCCAGCTATTCCAGGAATCCTACCACACACTCCCAGCTCAGATACCCCAGGGGGCCTTCCAGACACTGCAGACAGCCCAGCTACATCACGTTCAATATCAGGCTACATACCAGACGGTCCAGGGGCCCCAGCAACCTTCCACAAGTCAGCTTTGCCAGGGTCCATATCAGCAGCCTCCCAGTATAGTGAACCAAGGACCCTACCAGCCGCCTTCGTCCCAGTTGAGGCCCTATCAGCAGAATTCTGTTGTGAGTTGTGACACTTTCTACTTTTTGAATTATACCACTCTGTGTCTCATTTTTTTTTACCATTTGATAGATAGTTAGGCAGTAGAACCCTCAAAAAAACCCCAATAAGTTTAGAAACTCTTCGTAAAATGCAGTTACTGAGAATTTTCTTGCAGACCAATGTAACCAGTGAACCGAATGAAAACCTGGAAACCCCTAAATTGCTACTGCACTTTTTTAGTCTCTTATTGTTTTGGCATTTCTTGGGGGAGTAAGGGATCCGTGGCCATGTCATGGTTAGCAGATTGTTCAACTGTTGGGCCCTAGTTGCTATGGAGAATAACAGTAATGTAAAAATACTTTTTATCTTTAAGAAATCATACCTTTTGCCTTCCAGCCCAGCACAATGTTGACTTCAGAACTAGCTACATCAGTGCTCTCCGCAGAGGACCCCAGCCAGGCCTATCAACAGACCCGAGTGTCTGTCCCACCTGCAGCACCCCCGGTGCACCATGCCCTGCCGGCAAACCTGCAGGTGAGGTGTAGCTGCAGTGTTTCCCCTAGGTTTACAGCTTTGTGGGGGGGGGGGGGCAGACAAACACTGACAGGATTCATGGTGTTCATGTGTTTCTGTTAATGACAGCAGCCAATATGACACCTGAACTAAACATCAGAACATTTCTTTTTATGACAATTATCCACTAAGTGTTCAGCTTTTGTCACTGCATTGTATCTTTCTGGGCTTCTGGAAGAACATTTCTAGAGCCTCTTTATATGGGAAGTCAAACGTCTGGCCCATTTATTGAGATCCGCATGCAGGCTGCAAGATGGTCTCCTTGCAGCCTATTGCAGATGTTTGTCCTGACCTGCAAATACATTAACTGTTAGGCTTTAAAAGAGAGAATTGATAGATTCAAATAGTGATCGTTTAAAACAGAAAATATAATTGTGAATTTATTGCCCTGTTCATGGTTGGTTGAGATAAAGGAAGTAAAAGCCTAATATTTCTTCTTCTTTGGCTGGATGGATGTATGGCATTTCTCCACAGTCACTTATAGAAGCATTCAGGTTCTAAAATATAGCAGAAAATATTATTACAGAAATTCAGGTATGTTTCGAAATTGAAAATGTTCAGTAACACAAGCCATCATTCTGATGTTAGTGGCTTGGATGCAATCAAGCCATAGGAAGTATATATGACTTTAGTTTTGTCACTCCTTTATTACTTATAATTAAATTATTTGTAATTGGCTCAAAAGGATTATTATGGACTACAATACTACCCCCACTTTTAAACTTTAAACTGCACAAACACACAAGTTAATTTGAATAAAGTGTTTTTGCGTTGTTGGAGGAAACCAGAATGTATAATCCTGCTCATTCCTCCCACACTGAACTGGGGCTGGATGCAAATCCCTATGGGTGTAAGGTGACAAGCCCATCTGCTGAGTCACCGTGGTCACTTCTGATTGTCCATCCATCTTCCAACCACTGATCCAGACAGGGTCACCGCAGGGCTGGGAGCTTATCCCAGGCAGCACAGGGACATGATGCCACTTAGCCTCTCTTTGGACTTTGGACTGTGGGTGGAAACTGGAGCAACCAGAGGAACTGTACACGACATGGGAGAAAGTACACACACACACACACACACAACACACACACACACACACACACACAAAACACCGACCTGTCCTCATATCTCTCTGCGGTAGAAGTCTTAATCCCATCAATGACAGCCTTAACCCCTACCCAGCCCTAAACTTGACCATAACTACTGAAACAAAATGCAAGACTTTTGGCATTTTTAGTTTTTTTTATTGCTGTCACAGATGTTAATAAAAAGGAGTTTCACCTTGTGGGGACCGAAAAAATGTTCGCCCATGGTCAAAATGACATTAGCACATGGCTACACAATGAAATTTATACATGATGCACAATCCCCCCCCCCCACACAAACACTGTGGATTCAGACCCCCAGTGTTTGAGATGTAAAGCTGTACTGCTTACCTGCTGTGCCACTAGCAATCTCTGAAGTTGTTGATGAAGAAGGTGCATGATGAACAAGATGGCTTAGGGAGATTGGCATATGGTTTCTGAAGAACTGGTCTCATGGGCCTGTACGTCTGTTATTCCAGAGTAAGTGGGCTGCTGTTAAGACTCAGCTGGACAGTATCTGGAGTCTGATGAGATTCTTCAGACCAATATGTGTGGCTTACTTGTAATTTTCCCATTCTTGAATTTCCAGATTCCTCCATCATCCCTTGTTCCAGCAGAGGGCATTCTTGCTGGAGGTGAACAGTTCCCTGGTCCTCCTACTTCTCTCCATCATAGTGTCCCCAGCAGTATGGCCCCACCCGCTCCCGCGTCCGCCCCCGTAGTCTCTAAGGACCTCCACATGGTGGAATCGATCATTCAGCTTTCGGCATCCATACCTGTCCAGTCAACCACAACCTTCATGCCCACACAGCAGCTGTCTGCTGCTCCACAGCAGATCCCAAACACAGCTGGTCTCCTCATGGGCTCCACCAGTACGCCGGTCTGTCCTCAGATACTTAACACAACAGCCCCCGCTCAACCTGAGCATGTCGCTTTTATTCCAGAGCCTTCTGAGCAGGTGAGCTCTTCCCTGCTGCATCTCTAACAACATTAAGATGATGAGTGATGAATTGGCGAGGAATGGTTGAATGAAATATTAATTATGAAACGCTGAGATAAACTGACAAATGGATAATGGACACATAATGATGAATGGAAGACCACTAATGATATTCAATGTTGACAATGAACAGTGATGCAAATGTAGCCCTTATATTCAATGTTGACAATGAACAGTGATGCAAATGTAGCCCTTATAACCAGGTTTGCTTTTTCAGATCTTAGCTGGATCACAACCCCCCGATCCAGACCCCAGCTTGTGGCCTGAAGTTCTATCTCCAGCTGGACCAAAGCTGAACCTGAACCTAGCCACTGCAATACAGTGCAGCGCCACTGCAATGAATGCCAACCAGGCACTGGATTTGCAGAATAACAATAGTCTGCCAGCAGCTCCCCCAGCTGAGGTAGCATCACAGCCCAGTGTGGAGGTAATATCCATGTGTTCAACAATATTGTGCAAAGTCAAGGTCAGAGTAAATGCTTTAAACCATTTACCTGGCAAGTAACTGTCAGGCTGTTAACAGGCAACTGGCTGTACAAGTGACTGTATATTTGTCAGGGAAAAAAAACACACTTTAATGGAATCTATGACTATGAATATAATACAATAAAGAAGAACAATTTCTTCTGTTCTTCCAAAAGTTACGGATATCTTATTGGATGGATAGAAGAACACCGTTTTAGTTCCCAAGCCTCTCCTCAGGGCCACCACAGCCATTTCATGAACTAGATAAATTTTACTACATTTTGCGTCATTTAAATATGTTTGTTTGACTGCACAGTACTGTATGTATAGACACCAGCGGTCAACCTTTACACACCTCGACCCTTTACATAAACACACCATCATCCTCTTACAATCCTTATATAAGCCCCAACCTCTCACTCGCAGCCTTACATAAGCCAACCTGTAGTGTTTTACGGAAACCGAAGAAACCAACCTCACATTCTCTTTTCAAAACTCCCTCTATCGTATCCCACACTGTCTCTTTAAGGCATGAAAGCATGACGCATTATCAAGGTTAGTGACCTTGTCATTGCTGGCATGTACATAATATTTACTCACCCCCTCCAACTAAACAAAGTCAAACATGACAAATCCAACAAACTGGAGGCGCCCAGTGGTTTGAGATGCAACTAATCAACTAATATTAACACAATTTTAGTATGGGTGAGCACAATAATAATGATCATGCCCAGAGCATTAAAGGAAATACACAGGGAACTTAGCACAAAGTCAGCATATTAGAAACCAGTCACAAAATCCCTCAGATAACCTTCAAGGAGCCTTCATTGTGGACTTGACTGAATGTGTGGCTGGGTTTTGAAGGGGCTGAAGTTTGGGTTAAAATCATTGTGCGTCTGGTTCCATTGGCTCCATAGGGAAGTCTCAATCACCTGCTGATGGAGGGGAACCAGCGTGATCATGTGTGCTAGGCAATGCTGGCATTGCCACCTTACAGAGGTGGCTAACATGCCATTAAGTCCCATCAGAAATCCAGAGGAAGTCCTCATCAAGCAAAGAGCATGTCTAAAAAGTCTGTGGCCGCTTTTGCTGTGACAGACCCTATGGAGACCACCTCAGGCCACTTGGAGTGGAGATCAAACAGAAAAAGGAGGACCCACTGGTAGTGTGGGATTCGATGTAGTTCCCCACAGATGTCTAGATGTTCCCAGGAGTAGGCCAATCCAGACGCGGAAGAGGGGGTGATGCATGTGGACCCCACAGCAGCCCACTAGATTTTACAATCTCCAACTCAGAAATCCCAGGCCACCAGACTAGATCCCTACAATGCTATTTGACATGCACAATGCTGACCTGGCCTTCATGCACCAAGCTGAGAACACATGCCTGAAGGCTTCTTAGCACCAGTGTGACAGCTCCACCAGCCACACAATGGTCATTTCAAAATAGGAGTTCATTCCTGACCCTGTGTTGAAGGGTCAACTCAGCTGGGACTTTAGCAAGCTGCCCTGCATGGGTGTATATGCAAATCTGGGAAACGGCTGGGTCCTGTTCGGAGGTTAGCCAGAATTTATCAATGGAGACAGCTGCTTTTAGTGGTTTGTTGAACACCTGGATGAGGTCTGGCTGCTGAGAGACTGAATGAGGCTCTGCAGTATACAGTATACAGTATCTGACAGAATCCTATCATCACCCGGGGTGAAACATAGGGTGAGATGCTGAACTGCTGAGCTGCTTGCACCCTGCACCGGTTGTTGCAAGCAAAGTCGTCAGTGCATTGTAGTCATTGTACAGCATGAATGCTCTCCCATAGAGTTACATGTGCCATTGGTCACAGGCCCAGACGTAAGCCAGAGCCTCCTGCTCACCCACAGAATATTTTTGTTTGTTGGGATTCAGAACACAGGAGGCAAAGGCAATGGGTCATTTCACTCCATCCTGCAGCTGTGACAGTGAAGCCCCAGCTACCACAGCTGAGGCATCACAAATAACAGAGGTGGGGCATGAGAGGGAGAAGTGTGCCAGGATAGGAGGCGATGCGAGTTGGGAATCCAGGCGGACGTCCAAGTCCAACGCGCATCTTTCTGCAGTATTTGATGCAGCAGAGCTAGTAGTGGAGCGGTTAGGCAAAAATGCAGGTAGTAGGCTGTCATGCCAAGGAAAGAGGCAAACTGGGCTGCGTTTGTGAGTTGAGGAACACGCTGAATGGCGTCAGTATCAGGCAGAAGTGGGGTGAAACCCTTAGCCTTGACATGGAATCCCTCAAACTCAATGGCCGACAGTTAAAATGGCTGATCCAGCAATATCCAGTAGGGAGAATCCATGGTGAAAAGATCGAGGCCTAGTATGTTGGCACCATGGTGTGAGATGTGCGTGGAAGTTAGCTGCCTAGAAGTGGGGTCCAGTTATGCACTTCTGCTGATCTCCTTTTGCACAAACACCTTCTTCAACCTTCCAGGTCTCGTGCCACACATAACATGTCTTTAAAACACATCCAAATCACACAATGTCACCAAATTAACTGCTTATTTATTCATATAAATGCCTTCATTACATGAATGCCTTTCCATTACATTACTTCAACACATTCCACACAGCTGATGCAGCTGGATTACATCTTTAAAACACTCATTGCATCCTTAGTACTATTTTACAGCATTAAAATATCTTTTTCAGTTCTTTCTGGGGGCTGAGTTTCTGCTTTCATCTTGTCACATTAGGTCATCCCTAATGGCAGTATATTAGATGTATATTTACATTTTCTACACCAGATGTCACAACCATGTTTTCTTTACTTTACTGCTTAAAACACTGGCTACTATTCATTTCTCTTCCAGACAGGACATCAGGGCTCAGTCTCTTTTCTTTTTGATTGCCAACACCGAAAGTTTGGAACTAGTTTAGATTGATATCAGATTGACAGCCAGATGGAACCTACCTTATCAGTTTTGGAACTACCATAGCCACAAGAAGCAGGAGTGGCCTTAGAAATTGGCACGAAGGGAAGAAACTGCTGTACGGCAACTGGATTCTACAGGGACGCTGCAGTCATAATGTCCACTAGGAGGGAAGGCATATATTGTCCAGCACAGTAGTACAGCGTGGCATCACCCTCTCCCATCCTCACATATGCCCACTCTCACTCTTGTGCGTCCTCACGTAAGCCCACTCTCACCCTTTCCCGTCCTCACGTAAGGCCAATCTCACCCTCTCATGTCCACACGTAAACCCACTCTCACCCTCCTGCGTCCTCACTTAAGCCCAATCTCACCCTCTCACGTCTTCACATAAGCCCACTCTCACCCTCTTGCGTCCTCACGAAAGCCCAATCTCACCATCTCACATCCTCACGTAAACCCACTCTCACCCTCTTGCATCCTCATGTAAGCCCACTCTCACCCTCTTGCGTCTTCACTTAAGCCCAATCTCACCCTCTCACATCTTCACGTAAGCCCACTCTCACCCTCTTGCATCCTTACATAAGCCTACTCTCACCCTCTTGCATCCTTACATAAGCCTACTCTCACCCTCTTGCATCCTTACATAAGCCTACTCTCACCCTCTTGCATCCTCATGTAAGCCCACTCTCGCCCTCTTGCGTCTTCACTTAAGCCCAATCTCACCCTCTCACATCTTCACGTAAGCCCACTCTCACCCTCTTGCGTCCTCACATAAACTCACTCTCACCCTCTTGCGTCCTCACATAAACTCACTCTCACCCTCTCGCGTCCTCACATAAACTCACTCTCACCCTCTCGCGTCCTCACATAAGCCCAGTCTCATTCTCACCAAAAGAAAAGATCAAGTATTACCACATGTGAGCAGGGTCATTAGAGGATATATATGATACCAAGGCTCATTCTTTTACTGTGCATAAATAATATGCATTGATTTGAGCTTCTTGTTTCTCTATGCTTTCAGGAGGCTTTACCAGACAAAATGATGCCATTTCATCATTACGGCTATGACAGGTGTGTTTTATCATGAATCATATTAGTTAGATTATGTTATTAATGTAAAAGTGGGGTAGCATGACTAGCATTGCATACTGGCTTTATTTTGCTAAATGCCTGTAAGGAATGGGTGACATTTATCCCTTCCTTAGTTGTAATTAATTATGACCCTCCTTGTATGCAAGTCCCTTTTGTTCCCCCTGCCTGATTAATTTCTATGGATCTCTGTTTCCTCTCATATTAATTTGCATCACAGTTGTAAACCTGAATCCCTGAGCAACCCCTGTTTTAAGGCCAGGGTCCTTCAATAAATTTAAAGTCAGAACGTAAAGATAATTTATGACACTGCTGTTGTAAAATGGCTCTGTAATGAAAGCCAGCCAGTTTGTTTAAGCTGCTCCCTCGCCCCAAACAGCCTGAATTCGGATGCTGCCTCGGGGAAGGAGCTGAGTGACAGCTGTGAGGGCTCGATGGGCAGCGGCAAGGCGGAGGGGAAGTCCAGGAAGCACCACCGGCGGTCAACGCGAGCACGGTCGCGACAGGAACGCACCAGCAAGCCCAAACTAAGCATGCTCAATGTGTGTGCTAAGCAGGGGCTCCACAGCACCCTTCCTGCAAATCACAGATGTCTGCCAGCCATGAGTGTCAGCCAGTTATATTATTAAACTTTAGCTATGTTACCTGCTTGACTGAGCAGGGGATACATGTCAGCTACTGCTGTATGCATAGTGATTAGTTTAAAAAAAATAAATAAAGCTATTTAGAACCTATTTTAAGAGCTCAGTCAATTTTTGTTGTTTTTGAGATGAGACTGCCAGTGACCTAAGGTCAGGCTTCCTCATCATACGTATACTACATAACTGGGAACCCAAACTCACCCATTCCTCATGTAATCCAACAAAAAATTTTTCCAAAACCCACTAAGTCCACAGGAATGTTCTCAAAACCGTATTCTGTGAACTGAGTGAGCTTTGGAAACAGCAGTTCACAGTGAAGTGACTTTCAGTGGTTTTCTGAAGAGTGTGCATGACAATGCCCTGGCCTCTGTCCAGCATGTTCTTGGAAAAACAACATATGGGAATTAATGTATTTTCATCGAAATATTAAATGAAAACTTACTACTTTTGGACTACAATCCCTACAGATGCTCCATTATGTTACATACTTATTTCTCAAAGAGAGCATTAACCTCCCATAGAGTTTTCATTGAGAGGGAGGTCATCAAACTGTCCTGTTTTATTGATAACTTTTTCTTTGTGTGAGTACTCTGCTTACTAGCTCCTGTTGTTGCTACTGCAAGAGATACCCCCTAAATAATGTATTAGTCCAATTTTAGTTTTTTCCATAAATATTTTATTAGCACAAATAAAGAAGTTGCATATCAAATATCAGATTTCTTTTTTTAAAACACTTTGTCTTATAGGCCACCCAGCAGTGATATGCTGGACACACTCCCATGGTCAACATACACGAGTGTGTCTTAGAACTGAGATCCTTTGATATCTCTGATGATCTCCGCCCTGAACAAATTATGTTTGCTCTCCAGGTCTGCAATACTGGGGATAAGATGGTGGAGTGTCGTCTAGAGACTCACAATCATAAGATGGTCACCTTCAAGTTTGACCTCGATGGAGATGCACCTGAGGAGATCGCCACCTACATGGTAGGTTGTGCTTAGCAATCAAACCCTGTACTCCTGAGTTACAGAATGCGCCATATCGCTGCCTTGTGAACATTATTGGTCTTCAGTTTTTACAGTTTATTGGGGCTACAAAGTTTAAATATACACTAAATTGGGACATTTACACACATATGAACTTTAATGATATCCCATTATTAATAAATAGGCTTTAATATGGAGTTGGCCTACCCTTTGCAGCTATAACAACTTCAATTCTTCTGGGAAGGCTGTGCACAAGGTTTAGGAGTGTGTTTATGGGAATTTTTGAGCATTATTCCAGGAGAGGTCAGGCACTGATGTTGGACAAGAAGGCCTGGCTCACAGTCTCTGCTCTAATTCATCCCAAAGGTGTTCTATCGGGATGAGGTCAAGGTTCTGTGCAGGCCAGTCAAATCCCTCCACACCAGACTTGCTCATCCATGTCCTTATGGACCTTGCTTTGTGCACTGGTGCACAGTCATGTCGGAACAGGAAGGGTCCATCCCCAAACATGAAATTCTCCAAAATGGCTTTGAATGCTGCAACATTAAGAGTTCCTTTCACTGGAACTAAGGGGCCAAGCCCAACCCCTGAAAAACAACCCCACACCATAATTCCTCCTCCACAAAACTACTTGGCACAATGCAGTCAGGCAAGTACCATTCTCCCAGCAACTGCCAAACCCAGACTCATACATTGGATTGCCAGACAGAGAAGCGTGATTTCTCACTCCAGAGAACACGTCTCCACTGCTTTAGAGTCCAGTGGCAGCCTGCCTTACACCACTGCATCTGACGCTTTGCATTGCAGGTGGTGATACAAGACTTGGATGCAGCTGCTTAGCCATGGAAACCCATTCCATGAAGTTCTCTATGCACTGTTCTTGAGTTAATATGTAGGCCACACTAAATTTGGAGGTCTGTAGCTGCTGACCTTGCAGACAGTTGGTGACTGCTGCACACTGTGTGCCTCAGCATGCGTTGTCCCCACTCGTGATTTTACGTGGCCTAACACTTTGTAGCTGGGTTGCTGTTGTTCCTAAATGCTTCCATTTTGTTATAATAGCACTGTCAGTTGACCGTGGAATATTTAGTAGCAAGGAAATTTCGCAAAGGTGGCATCTCACGGTGCTCCGGAGAGCGACCCATTCTTTCAGAAATGTTTGTAGAATCAGTCTGCATGCTTGACTATATACACCTGTGGCTATGGAATTGATTGGAACACCTGAATTTAATGATATGGAGGGGTGTCCCAATACGTTTGATAATATAGTGTGTGTGTGTGTGGTCCAGGTATACCTTACGTTGTGGGGACAAAATGTCCTCACAATGTGTGAAATACCTGTTTTTACCTTATGAGGGTCAGTTTCCTGGTCCTCATATGGAAAAACTCTATATTATAAAAATCCATGACTGCACCATGCTCTGTGACCAGTCAGTATTGTATGCTGTACGAGAACTTTGGCTGTGGAAATGGCAGAGCAGCTATTCTGTTTATTCTGCTCTCTGATTTATTTGGGTCGGCAAAGGAAGGTTGTATATTGTTTGTAGGAATTGACATTTAAATTTATTTTACATTGAACTCAACTTTAGTTTGATGCTTATGCTTTGTATTGTGGGCTAGGGATCCTGAAGTAGTGTGTAATGCACAGACGTGCGCAAGGCTAATGTTGCTTATACTTTTCTTATGACTTCCAACGTGATGGCTCCCAAGTCTTTTCTGTGTTTTGTTTATCTCATAGATTTCCACCTATCACATACGGAGAAAAGACATAGTGTGAACAGTATTACGGTATACGGTACACTACTGTATGAACATTTATAAATATACTAAAAATGTTATAAATGGTGCAAAGGTGACATTAAAGCAATATCTAAAGATGGGTGACACAAATCCATTACCAGTACAGTATGCCTGAAATATCGGTCAGAGGTGGATACTCACTTATTGACCAATACGCTTAACGACATAGTCCTAAGAACCGAACTTGGTCAATAAGTGAGCATTGTCTAAACACACACACACACACACACACACACACACACACA
>JAABNX020000143.1:10182074-10203288 GCA_015163995.2 Mormyrus lacerda
ACACACACACACACACACACACACACACACACACATATTACATATACAAGCTAATATATTTTATTAAAAAATGGTCTTTTGTCCCAGGTGGAGCACGACTTCATCCTGCAGCTAGAGAAGGAGATTTTCATTGAGCAGCTAAAAGATATTGTGGATAAAGCAGAGGACCTCCTGAGTGAGGATACTGAAGGAGAGAGAAGCTCAGGACCAGGCAGCAGCCCCCAACCAGACCATACACTTGGTCTCCCTGGAGAAGAGGTGCTTGCATAAGATGCCACCATGTGGCATTTGTTCTTAAACAGATACCCCCCCTCACACAGGATGTGCTCATGTGTGCTCCCAGGACATCCAAATGGTTCTTTCTGTTTGGATGCAAACTATTTGCTCTTAAGACAAACCCACACAACCTGAGAACATCCGTCTGTACTTAACTGCTTCAAGGCTTTCATCTTCATCCTGTAGTTCAGACACTTACATCTCCGATTCTATGTTTCAGACTGCGATAATGACCCCCTCTGACAGCAAGCAGCCCGTCTATCAGCAGAACGGTAAAGTTGTCAGCCTCGCTCCTTGCTTAAGCAAAAGCCTTCAAAGGGACAAGAGTTTCTCCAGATTGTAAGAGAAGTTTACCAGACGGGGAATGTATCTACACCCTTGTAGTGCTCCACACGGGTAAGAGGTGGTTCATCATCTGTCCCGTGGATGAAAGCCCTACACCCAACAAAGAGGAGTTGGCTTCACCTGCTGCTTCAACTCCCCCTCCTGTTGCTATGAAAAGTAATCAGCATGGTATGGGTAAGCTCTCTTTCACGTAACACACACGGGTAGATTTACTTTTCAACAAATGTATACATCACGTTGTATAATCAGTTAAGAACTGATGTGCATGTACATTAACGTACACTGTTTAAAGAACATTACTGGTACTGAATTTATGTACATTTGTATTTTTACACATGCACCCACACCATATTTAGTGTTACATGTGGAGTAGTTTTGTCTAGATTCCACTTGTTACATCTAGATTCCACACATTACGTCTAGAGTCCAGTTTGTTTGTTTGCCTGTGTACTTGCCATTACCTCCAGAGGCAGTAAACAAAGACCCATCTGAGCCACTGGCCAGTGCTGCCTCCCCACCTTTTGTGGCTGCGGAGATCACCCCAGCAGAGCAAGCTGGACCTAGCGTCACCACGGAAGTGCAAGGAAGCACAGAAGAATATCGCACCCTGCTCAGTCCCCAGTTACTAGACGAGCCCTCGGGTGTTCTCATCAGAAGCATGTCTCCCATCCACACAGCCCAGCAGGCAGTGGAAATCGTTCGTGCTGCCACCGTTACAGACGGGGTCCCCTGTTGCCCCCTAGTTGCATCCCTGTCCGTGGAGGCAAACTCTATTCAGGGTGTGCCGCTGCAGGCACTGCCCGCTGTGGACGCAGTGACCACTGTGGAGCCTCTTCCTAGTGGACAGGGAGGCTCTGCGCAACAGCCCGTGGTGCTTCAACAGCCCAGTGCCACATCTCTGCCGCTCTCCCTGCCCCAGAGCCCTGCCCCGTCTCAGGCTGCTTGTCTAGGGGAATCTGATGGGGAGGGACCCCCCAGGGTGGGCTTTGTTGACAACACTATAAAAACCCTGGACGAGAAGCTGCGCAACCTGCTGTACCAGGAGTACACGCCGCTGCTGCCTGACACGCCCGAGTCTGCCAGCGAATCTGTTACCTCGACGCCCGGCCGCGAGAGGACAAGTGGCCTGCCCCGAAGAGGAGAACAGCTGGTGAGTACCATGTTCTCCATGAAGAGTCTTATACGAGTGTTCCGGTGTCTCATTGGCACATGCCTCCGTACTCTGTGATCTGGCTGCTTTGGTGCTCTGCTTTTTCTACAGCTCTCTCATTTTGCTCTTTCTCATCTCAGCCTCAGATTCCTGAGCGGATGGACAGCCTCATGACTCTCAGTGACTCAG
Organism: Mormyrus lacerda; assembly: GCA_015163995.2. Taxonomy (NCBI): domain Eukaryota; kingdom Metazoa; phylum Chordata; class Actinopteri; order Osteoglossiformes; family Mormyridae; genus Mormyrus; species Mormyrus lacerda. Next base: position 10,184,035 of record JAABNX020000143.1, read on the forward strand.
CTGTCACCGGTATGGAGAACTTTTCAATTTCTTATGACCCACCTATGAAAAACTGTGAAAAATGGCTCTTATTCTGGCACATCTGAGTAGACACAGAATACATATGATTTTTGCACCAGTCCACTGCCGCTGCTGCTACAGATACAATCCTGTTAGCATGATAACTCAAAAAATATTTTATGGATCATTTCCAAGCTTTGCAGATGCATTTTATGGATGAAGAACTGGAATTAGTCAACTTTTGAGACAGATCGCCCCAAAACAGAAGCAGTACTGCATAGTGATTGGAAAGAAAAATACAGGCTTGCATTTTACTGAGATAATTCAAATACTTTTTTGAGTTATCTTTTTCAAATTTTGCAGATACCTTAAATGGGTAAAGATCTGCAACAGCGTGAAAGCACATAGAATAAATACGCATTTGCACATATGAAGAATGTGCACTTGCATATCAGTTATGCGCATCCCTGGATATAAATATGGCTGAAAAAACACAAAATACTCCAAACTTCATATTTCAGTTCAGAGTGAACCAAAGCTGTATGCATCCCAAAACGCCATGTGACTGGATAGCAGCAATTTCAGCTGATGAAAATATAAATTAACATTTCAGATATGGGATATTTAGGTAGGGGCATGCACTGATTACTGCGTGTTGTTTCACCTACTACACAAAAAAAAACACTTCAGGGAAGAGAACCTGAGTGCAGACATGCAATCTGTGATACCTCAGCACCACATTAGTCCAAATGGACCAGAGTGAGTTTTTTTCCTTGCGACTGGAGTACCAATCCTGCTACCAACCCCCAAATTTCCCTGTAAGTTGAAGGACCTCCTTGCAGGGGTGGATGTAGATAAACGTCATTGCCAGCGTCAGGCCCAACAGAGTAGGATCACTCCTGGCATTCATAGGATTCAATCCAGTGACCTAACAATTGCTGACATAGATCCCTAGCCTCAGAGCCACCACTCTGCCCAGGTAATTAATAATAATGTTGACCAAAAAACTGGAAATAAACAACTGGAGTGAACACTTATAATGATAAGCCAAGAAAATGGATTGTTTTTTTTTAAAACAACGGAATCATTAACACCAGGGGTCTGATCATGCTTCACAAAGCTGGATTTCTTGCTTAGCTGGATAACTTGTCAGATATAAGGTACCCTATAGCTTAAATGAATTTTATCTTTGTTCACTTATATTTATGCCAGTGTCACACGGCGCGAGCGGCGAGTAGGCAAGGGAGGCGAGAGCAGCCAGGTTGACGGAGGAACGGGGTTTATTGGGAGAACAGACAGATCGTATAGACAGGATAGGTACTCACACCAGGCATTGACGATGACAGATCTGGGGGAAACTAACCGAGATGCGGACTAAATACACAAGACAAGCTGAGTTTAACGAGCAACAGGTGAGAACAATTAGGAATAAACACAAGGTAACGAGGTGGGCGTGGCACACAGGAGGACCGGACTGAGCTGGGCGTGACAGCCAGACTATCTTAATTCCAATTATTCAGCTTATTTTCTGTAAATCTGGACAATATGATTTGCCATAAAATGGCAGGATGAGCAGATAGGGCAGTGCAGACATGTCAAGTAAAAACCGGCAGGTAGTATGGATCAGGGAGAGGCAACATTAAATGTTAATCTTGAGGCATTCAACTTATTCGTTAATGTCATATCAGGCCTCTATAATTTTTGTTTACAAAGCTTAAAAGGCAAATACATTTTTATTTGTGTTCCAAATATTCAATATTTAGTTCTTTTTAAGATGTGAATGTCATATTCAACTATGATTAGGCTAATTCTAGGCTGATAGTGTTATAAAATTAACAGAAAAAAAAAAATAAATCGTAATTATTTGTATGATAAATAACTACTGTCAACTAAAATGTCATGATTGTGACAGCCCAGCTTCCAAGGGACATTGTCAGTGGTTCTGAAATTGTGGAGTGCCAAATAATTGGGAGTCGCAAGAAGATTTTCTGAATATACTTTATATATAGTTGATAATTTCTCAGACCCCCCGCAACCCTGAATAGGACAAGCGGTTTTAGAAGATGGATGGATGGAGTTGATCTTTTTTTTCTCCAATCCAGCAAAATTTATTATCAGTCCATTAGCCTATGGGTAAAATTTATCACTCCCCCCTGCTTGTCAGATCTTGTCAGTAGTAGCCTGTTAGTCAGTTGGCAAAATTTATCTGCCCCCCTAACTCGGTCTTGTTATCTTGTTATCAGTAACAGTCTGCAAAATTTATGGTATAAAGTTAGAAATTTATCGTTTTGCTTGAGAAATGTTTTTGAATCACGACCCCACATGTGTAAACACATGCATAAGGCTTTATGCATGCATAAGGAAGCTAACCAGGGTGTAGGGCAGGCTTGGGAGTTATTGTCGTAATATTTTAGATAAATACTGCTATATTTTTGTTTAGTAATTTTATTGTTGGGACGCTCCATGCCAAGATTTCAAAATACTGAAATACCGCGGCGTTTGAAAATATTGTACGCCTCAATATTTGTTGTGTAGTATAATGTATGGACCATTTGACGATATGAAAAATTAGATAGCGCCCGAACCTGGTGTATAGAGCTAGAGATCGAGGTTGGGGGTGGTGTGAGGTGAGTACAGAATAGATGGGGAAGAGGGCGATGGGGCCATCTGGGGAATACATTGCTGTGGCTCTCGGCTGGCCATTTTGCTGTGATTGGCACCCATGATACTCTGGAAGTGACGGAAGTGTTCTCTCTTTTCAGCTCCTGAGTGGGACCAGACAAAGCGCTTCATAGTCCCACACTCTGCGTCCTGTTCAGGGTCAAGAAGTCGCTTCAAGGTACGCTCTTCGGAAACAGCAACTGGGAAGCTTGCCACAATACAAGAACAATTGCAGTCATACTCTTCCAATAAACTACTTCCCTCCTTCTGCTGTCATACATGCTTGTCGACACTCTCACATACACGGGGTGGGAGTCTGTTCTTCAGGAAAAATGCTGGCCTTGTGCCTGGAGGTAGCCACCTCCCTCAGTATTAACTATGGGATTCAAGTTTCTCTACGACATTGGGATTGGGAACTGTTTGTAAACTTTTGATTTTTCAGTTCATCACTTAGGAGGGTGTTGCAAAAGGGCGTAAAGGTTAGTGAAATAATACTCTGCCTGTGTTTCCCCCAAAGCTATTTCGTGCTCCAGCAGAAATCAGACAGCATCTGGAGCAGAATCCCAGTAATTGGAGCACCTATTCTGCCACAGCACCTCCTGTTGTTCGGGGCAGGGAAGAGAGCTCAGAAACGAATGCAGAAAAGGGGGTAGTGCCTGTCACTAGCATCGGCAGATTCTCTGTGGTCAGCACTCAAGATGAGGTCACCCTGAAGGTACGCTGCAACAGGTATTCTGCCCCACCAGACTTCTACCTGGACCCGCCCCCACCTCCAAGGCGGAGCCCCTCCCCTGTGGCCGCAGTGAGACCGAATTCTCACCAACGTTCTTCTGATTCTGGGGAAGACAGCAGCCCCATCAAACATCTGCCCGCCCCGCAGTTCCAGCGCCCCCCCAGTGAGCGCAGGGGCAGTGACCTCGTGAAGAAAGCCGTGGCGTTTCTGAAGAGGTCAGGGCGTAGCAGCAGCATCCACAGCTCAGATTCACCTGCCCACGGCAGCACTGGCCACGCCCACATTGTCCATGCTGCTACGTTCCATTCCTGCTCCTACGCCAGCAGTGACAATGACTCGGAGTTTGAAGACCTTGACATCAGGAAAGAGCTACAGAGACTTAGGGAGAAGTAAGACAATTGTGTGTCTCATCCCTCACTGTAAAGTACTGTTAAACTTATTGCAAAATAATAGTAGAATCATACTTTTATTGTGACATAAGAGATTTATTTCATAAGAAAAATGTTATTCAGTTAATTTCCTGGAATAATTCTAATAAGATCCAGCTTTTTTTAGCCTTTAAATATGAATGGCAAATATTGTTTAATGAAATTCAATGGGCAATTTTTATGACATTTTTATTCTTAAGCTTATTTGATCATAAAATGTCAGAAATGGTTTTTGTCAGCTATTTTGGACCTACTCAGTGGTTTCTCGGCACCATTTACCAACATTTCCCAAAATGATAGTAATTCCAAATTTGAGGTGCTGCCTTCTTCATGGCGACGCTTGGGTCCCAATTTGAGGCAACCCATCCGGGTCGGCACGTGGAACATCTTGTCTCTCCGGCAAAATGACCATCTTCCTCTGCTGTCGGGGGAGCTTCATAAACTCCACATTTCGGTGGCGGCACTCTCTGAGGTCGCTCTGATGGATCCCATACTCAGGGAGTAGCTGTTGCGGCTGTTGGGGTCTGATGTCACTCCTTTCAACGAGCATATTATAAGACTCAGGCTAAGGCACTCTTTGGGTGTATGGTCTGTTGTCTCAGTCTATGCTCCAACCGCGATGAGTGATGTCTTGTTAAGGGAGATATTTTACTCAAAGCTTTGCTTGATGGTTCATGATGTGCCACGAGGTGACACTCCTCTGGTCAAGGATGACTTCACTGTGACCACAGGCACTGACAGGGCTGGTTATGACGATTGTGTTGGTCCCCATGGGTCTGGAGAACGGGGCAGAACTGCAGGGTCTACAGAAGTGTCCAGTTTGTGAATTCTGACCACAGACTTGTTGTTGCTACTCTGAAGATTCAGCTTAGATCCAGTAGGCTATCACCTACTTGGAGAATGAGGCTGGACTTGGCCAGAATCCAAGACAGAGCTGTTTCTGATGAGTTTGCAGGCAGTTTGCGTGAGGAACTTGCAGACTTAGATGCGACTGCCGACTCTAATGTGATGTGGGAGACCCTCCATGATAAGACCCTGAAGGTTGCCAAGGGTTGTGTTAGTGTTGCTGGTGTTTCTAAAAGTAGGTGTTTCATCTCACAGGGCACTCTGGATATTATCAAGAGGAGTTGCAACGCATGACTTGGTGGCAACTCCAATCTGTACTGGGAACTGAGAAGGATGGCTGTGAGGGCTCTGAGGGCAGGCAAGGAGGCATTTGATAGACAAATCTGTGAGCAGGTGACAAATCATCTGTGGTTTAGTGACCCACGTCCTGGTTACAGAGGAACTGAAGCATTACGTACATTTGAATCTGTTCCTCAGAGATTTTCAATCAGGGCGTATGTTGAAACGGTCCTTACAGTTGACACTGTAGTTGTGACCCACTGGGCCAGCTACTTTGAGCAGCTGTTTAAAGCTGACCCTCCGTCTAGGACTTTGGACATCTCTGGGTCTATGGTTCGGGAGGCTGATCCTCCAATCAGCTGTGAACCACCTAATCTCACTGAGATTGTATGAGTGGTGAATCACCTGGGGGTGGGGAAGGCCACAGGGATCTGTGGTATCCGGGATGAACTTCTCCAGGCTGATGGTAAGGTTGTCCTCCTGGCATTGCAGGCAGTCTTTGCTTCCATTTGGGAGTCTAGTGTTATCCCAATTGATTGGGAGGCGGTACTTGTAGTCTCTATCTGGAGCTGCTAGAGAAGTCCCAAATGAGTCACATTACCTGCATTGTGAGAGAGCGTTTGATACGGCACTACGGCACATTTCCTTGAGGGCGACCTGGCTCACAGGATCCTCGTTGCTGTGGACATGAGGTACTGGACCAAGCTGAGGGGACGCCATGTAACACCGGCTAGAGCAGCCTGGCTGCGGCAGATGGATGGTCATTTCTGGAGGGTGGGACTAGACCGTGTGTCTGCCTGGGGGGGGTCGCCAGCCAGGATCCTGAGGAGTTTTGCCATTAGTGGGTGCAGCAATACGCTGCATCAGCGCAAGCTCCCCAACCTGACCTGACCTGACCAGATTTATGTCAAAAGATGTGTCTGTGAAAGGAAGTATCACTGTCACACATTTTCGAAAGACAGAACTGTTTACATGTGACTTTTCTGATGAAATGTTATTATTACATTGTTCCTCTTTTTCAGACACATGAAAGAAATTACAGAGCTCCAGGCCCATCAGAGACAGGAAATTGAGACGTTGTACAAGAAGCTGGGTAAATCTGTGCCTCCCAGCTTGGGATTCTTACCAACAGCACCACCTGCTGGTCGCAGGCGGCGAGCCAGCAAACACAGGCTCAGAGCTGGGAAACTCCTCAATCCGCTGGTTCAGCAGCTGAAAGGCGTGACCAGTAAAACCAGTGAGTCAGAGCATATTACCAGGAGGGGACAGCACAATGTGTTTCTGATTGTAGAAAGAAAAACACAATATGCCAAATACTAATTAATACATGAGAAAAGCAATGATCCTTATACAGTCATTGACTCATGTGCTGTCGAGTAGTGTCCCACCATAAACACCTCCCCTTAATAGGCTTATTAAAAGCAGACTCAGTGAATGTTAGCAGACATATTTATAGTGTGCTCCCTGCAGCAAGAACTAAAACAAACTGAAGTTGCTGGATTAATTTTTTTTGTCTTCCAGAGGATTTAGGGAGCTGGAATTGTTCTACTTCTTATACCTATCATGAAAGTCATTTTCCCATATTTCAAATTTTTCATTTCTTTTTGCCATTTGGGATTTTAAAATAATTAAAGTTACTTTTCTTTGTAACTGAAACACCTCAAATTCTTAGGTGTCCTTCTTTTGCTGTTTATACTTTTTAAAAGCTCTGAGCATGACAGTCATGGCTACTCCGATGTCCCCTGTGCCTGAAAGGTGAGCCCACCACAACCTCGCTGACGGTTTCGGGACCCGCTGATGGCGCTTTCCGATCCAATGCAGGCCTGCTGCCCACCTCAACCTCAGTGCCAGTCCAGACTCAGCAGCCCTGCTCTCTCAGGGCCTCGCTCTCCACAGATAACATCTACTGTTCAGGCTTGCAGAAAGCAGGGAGGATGGCACACGTTCAGGCAGCCCATGGTAACTATGGTAACCGGCTCTCGGACACATGCAACAGCACAGAAATCAGTGCACAGACAAACTAATTTTTGTAATATATATATATATATATATATATATATATATTGGAATACATAGGAATAGAAAAAGATTTTCCCTTTTATTTCTTTGCTTGCATCCATCCATCTTCCAACATCCCAGTGTTTCATAAAATGCTATCTAGTTGATCACACATTAGGGTGCCCCTAGTTCTGGTCTTTTCATTTGGGGGTCCCTGCTTTACAAATGAAATAAACTCCTAATGTAATAAAAGGTTTCTGTAGTTGAGGATTGCTATGAGCCTAGAACCTATCCCAGGAACCACATGAGATATAAGGTGAAAGTCACATCTACATTAAGACACTTGGGGGCTCCTTTAACCGCTTCTTTGTTTTCCTCCACAGGCTGGACCACGCAGCCTCACACACCAGAGAGATCCAGCGCCAAGTCCGGCAGCAAACCGCGAGCTCGATTCCTCAGTGGGCCCGTGTCCTTGTCCATCTGTTTGTATCCCTCTGCATGTTCCTCCACATCAGCACGTCCTCTGCCTCTCACCCTCCCCGAGGCCGACCGACCACCCAGAGCAGCTCTGTAGGGCTTCCCTCCTGTGCTGCGGCGGCCTTGGTGGATCTTGAGATGCTCTCTAAGTGCCACGGGCTCAAATGAGGCATGTGCAAGGAAGCCCAGATTTCCTGATTCTCCACACGCTAAAAAGCGGAAAGTGGTCTGGAAATCAAACTTTTCCCTAAAGAGCGATGCCTTGTACACGTCTTCCCGTGTGCAACATGCATGTTCCATCATAGAGCTAGGTGGTGCGGTGTGGCGGTTTACTTATTTCACCTTCTCAGCACCCTGTGGTAGCAGCAGTCTCAAACATAACTGTAGTTGGAACCATAGACACTGAAGCAGATGACAGTGGAGTCACAAATCCCATAGAGACAGGCCCATACACACCTAGTCAAGGCAATAGGTTTAGTTGTGGGCACAGTAGTAGATAGTGTCTGGGACCCATGGTGTTGCCATAAGGCCATAGTAAGTAATGGTTAAAAGCCACATTGCAGCTGTAGGGTCAGTTGTACATGCACACATAGTTGGATGTGCTCTCACGCCCTTGCATATACCATCTTGGTCAGTGTGGCTTCCGTTTCATGCCTATAATCATGTTATCCTGCCAGCTTCTGAACAGCCTACCTGTAAATATTTAACTGCTGCACCTACTAATCAAAGCCTCAAATTTACACCTGTACCCCTGGCTCTAAGATGCCCGCTCTGCTTTCACCACATCAGTGTTGGTGACCAACATGTGTCATTTAAAAAGGCATAATTAAGCGTTTGTTTTTTGTAGATCACCTGCCTGCTGTGCATGGTTCCCCAAGTACAGTGTAGTGTTGAGAGCATCTTTTAATCTCTGTTGGTATTTTTTAGAAGCATTGTTACAACAGCCACTGGTGACCTGACTTAACCTTGTTTGTCTCCTAGGGTCCACCTTGAAAAGACTGTGTGTAGGCAAAGACCGCAGCAATAGTAACTATCTCCTTTAACTCTTACTAGTCTGTGTTTTGATCTCATGAACTATTCTTGTTTCCTGAGTTGATTTGCTTCAGATTTTGGTATGAAATCTTCATCTTTCCTTATAATAGGCATGGCATGTTATTGACTCAATTTTCGAGTTAGATTTTTCAATAAGAATGAAAATGATATCGTTAGGTAATTAATCACAGAATGAAGTTGTTTATTTCAAAAAAAATGTTCACATGAGGTAGCTTCCGTCTTTTAATTTAAAGGCTTTTTGGGAGAATTTGTGCTATGATTACATCTCTTTCGGTGCCTCGGGAGCAGTGTAGTAATGCAGTGTAATTCCCGGAAAGGGGAATGACCTCTGGGCCTTCTGTTTGCCAGAGTCATCGCAAAGTGGTGGGGCGGCCCCAGTGATGGTAAAGCAACCCCCAGATTCAACCCCCCCTCCATGCCAGCCTGGGCTGCCTCTGGCCCAAGCTAACAACAGCAACAACAAGAAAGGCACCTTTACAGAGGAGCTGCACAGGCTGGTGGATGACTGGGTGCGGGAGACTCTGGCAGCGAGGCAGGCCAAGCCCCTTCTTGGTCCAACTAGTCCGCAGCGCCAGAAGCACAAGGGGGAGAGCAGAGCTTCACCCTCTGACACCAGTGAGGTGAGCTTCTGGCTGTGGGCTAAAATGAAGATCTGAATTAATGGTAGTTTGAGTGAGCTCACTAATACGTTACCCAGTCAAGTGCAGAGACGACGGCAATATGAGTGCATACGCCTACCATGCTTTTGAGTTCTGCCATTAGAAACCATTCAGCTTTTTTAGAGAGATTCCTTTCTAATGAAATGACTTTTAGTATTTTTGGGTTATTTATAAGCATGATAAGTCGGTCATTGTAGGCCCCATAGTTTTTAAGGACATCGCGCAAGACCGTCCAGGGGGACGGAATGCAGTATGACACGCGTCAGTGAATGGGTGACGCTCGGGAGTGTTAGGTCAGTGAGAAGTAAACGAGAAAGAAGCTCCAGCAGAAGGGGGAACTGGGCATTAGGCACACAGGGGAACATAATCGGAGTACAACCAAACACTGGAAATCGTATTATCTTCAAAGTTTTATTGTTTGCAATACTGTGACCACGAGTAGAGTGTGCGAAAGAAAATAAAGCAGTTTAATTCTTACTTTTTGTTCACTCTCTAGGAGGACATTGGCAGTGTTCCTGCTGTAGGGGATGTTCAGCCACTCTTCTCCCACCCTATGCCCGCTACACTGGCATCCATGGGGTCCAGTTATGCCATACCTCCAACTGGTTCTTTCAGAGAAGAAACAGCATGGCCTGGGATAGTTCCGTTTAAAGTGCCAGGAGCTACTAGTGCCCTGGCCTTTCCTTCCATGGCCAGTTCCAAGTCCCAGGCTTTTCCGCTGCCTTTGCACAATCGAGTAGAGACATTCAGCACCAGTACAAATACCAGCTAGTCCTACTCTTTCTTTAACGTGTTGCTATAATTAACTAGCCCAACTATTCTGAGCCACTGCACTTTCCATTCTTGTTTTATAAATGATAGCTAATTATTATTATTATTATTGTTATTATATATAAAATTATAGTATATACAGTTATTATTCAGTCTGCCAGTTCTCTTTCGCCAAGTGTGGCTAATGCTAAGACTGGTTAGTTACACTCTTCCTTCACCAAATGTAGTTAATGCTTATGTCAGCTGATTCAATTCCTCTTTGGCCCAGTTTTCACATAGTCAGAGGTGTATGCACTTTTCTCTGTTCCAGTATGGCTGAGTGACAGTACTATCACTTCTTAGCCCTGGATCACTCTGTTACTGGCGATAGCTTTCTACATCTTCTTTCACTAATGCAAGGACCAGCTGGTTTCCCAAGTCCTGTATGTCTTATTATAGGTTCGTCTTGCTATCATTTGTGGTGTTGGAGTACAGCAAATGCTAGGACTACCTGTCCTCAATTTTGTCTTGTCCATTGTGGCTGATCATTTGACCATAGGACTACCTCATTCTCATATTTCCTTGAAAGTGCTGGAGAAAGATGACTTGTGTATGTTTAGACTTGGGGATGAACAGTCCATGTTGTCAATGGCCAAAGGTTTTAAGTACGTTATACTTTATTGAGTCAGTTATACAAGGTACGAAGTGGCACTGCATCAGATAAATTGCTTCAAATAAATATAACCGGAAATGGAAAATGAATTATCGCATCCTCTGTCTGAGTGTGGTAGGAGGCAACCAGTAGTTAAGGCAAAAGGTTTGCATTTAGGTGAGGTTTTTCCACATGGCCATTAAGCTGCTGGTCCCTTTACTCAATGTAAACTTCAAACAGTCACTGTGATCTTTTTCTTTTTTCATAGATATTTACTATTATCCTTCATTTAGGAGACTGTGAGCTATTGATAACTCTTACAGAAGTAGTATTCATCAAAAAAACTTAAACTTGTACTTGAGATGACAAAGAGTATAAGTGCCTTCAACGATGCTTTTAAAATAATTCCGCAAAGGAGCATTAACTCTTCCCGTGTACGTATTCTTCTCATCAGTCTAAATCTTTGTGTCACAACACAAACAAATTATAACAAACAGGTTCTTATGTAAAGAGAAGCTACCTGTGGAGGATTTTTGGCTTATTTCTAGTGACACACTTGCTGTTTAATAACTATTTGAAGACACCGTCTCTTGGGATGACACTGATGCAGATTACACTCAGTGGCAGTTTCTAGAATGGGCCCCATTCTGTAAATTCTATCATACGTGCATTTACCAGACCGCTCTGTTTCGTCCAGTAAGTCATATCGTAATAAGTTATGCAATAATTTTATGAGTGATATATAATGATTACTGTAATCTTTTGGGGAGAGCATGAGGGTTCAGCAGGTAGTATTGTGTTAGTCCCAGAATTGCAGATCTGATTCTCCACTCATCTCTTGGTGTGTGGGGATTGCATGGTGTGTATGCCGGTTTCTTCCAGATGCTATGGTGTTGATCTGCTGTGCAATGACCTGCCGTTCAGCTGAGCTGGTGTCTAGAGAATTTCTTATTGTGCAATTGCCCTGCAGTGGATCGGTGCTGAATTTAGTGTGCTTCACGAGACCCTGTTTGGATAAGCAGCTGTTGTGATGGATATTTAAAATGTCAAGCAACCAAGTGCCACTGTCATTTATGTGATGGCTCTGGCATATTTTGGGTATTTATGTGGACTGTGTGAGAGAGTAGGTATCACTCACAGCTACTGATCTTGCATTATAGCCAAAGGTTGTGGACGAGAGTAACCCAAACAACAAAGTAAATACACTACAGTGCTGTAATGGAAGAACCGCTCATACAATGAAGCATTGTAGATTTAAGGCAAGTGTAATGTATGAATATTATAGGCGTAAAGCATGTGTAGTGTGTGTGTAGCATACTTTAGGGTTAGAGCAGGAATGGTGTCTGCCATATCAGTCTTGAGCTATTCTAGTATCCCCTATTCACTCTGTGACAGGATATATGATCACTTTATCCTCCTAACTGCACAGTTTATTTACCGAGTTTTTGTACCTTGATTTTGGCGAATTTCAGAAAAAATTCTTGATACAGTGGAGAACCCTGCATGTTTTATTCTACATGAACAAACAGAAAAAACCCATGGAAAACTCTGCACTAAATTTATATATTACTACTTTTTTTTAATAATAATTTTATTTTTTTGCAAGTTTAGGCAAAATTGTACAATATGAAAAACATTTGAAAATAACTTCTTTTACTTTGTTATGAATATAATTTGCACATATTTTAGGAAGTTTTTTTCAGAACCTCTATAAACATAGCAGTGTCATCAATAAATGTTTTTTTTAATTCATTCACCAAATGTCATACCTTTGAGTAGAATTCAACTTTTATAAAAAATATTGCGCAGATTCTGCTCTCTACTGAAGTATTACTCCTGTATCTCTTGCATATTTCTGCGCTGTGACCAAATACAAGAACCGTCACAGAGGCTTTGCACTTTGTAGGATTGCTTCTACCTGCTGTATAATCCTTGCTTTTGGTCACAAACATGGAACCTGTTTAATGAGACAAATAAACCTATTCAATTTCTGAATGTTTTTGCTGCCTTTACTGGGGTGGGACTAAATGTGTTTATTTTACTGACATAGTCCTCTTAAATGCATGGTTGCTTCATGGGTAACCATCTGTGTCCAAGGCCAATTGTACAAAGGGCCTTTATTACGCAACAAAACTCCAAACATTCAAAACTAAAGAGACGATGAGGAGCCTAAACCAAGGCAGGAAGGCAACACTAGAGCTAGCTAAGAATGAGCTAAACACAAGGAGACACAAAGAAATCTAATAGGCTTAGAGTTAACAGAAGACATCCAACAATCAGTTAGACACTTTTGTGTAACTTGCCATAGCCAGCAGGAAAAGGGCACTGGAAGACATATATTGAAACACTAGGGACTAAGAGATACAGAGAGCACAGGACTGGATACAAACTGGGCAAGGACAGTGAAAGCAGTGACACCAAAGGCACGGATCAAACTGGTGTACAAAACGAATAGAACTTAACTAACATAGAATTTAAGAAAGTAGAACTCAAGGGCTCAGAATTCAAAAACATTTGAAGAGGCCAGCAACAAACTCACGTCACTTGAGGTTGAATGGTTTACAGTCACATGTTCAGCCCATTTAGCCATGCAGCAGCCCAGGGAAGAAGGGAAACTATGAGCATAATAACTGGGGGCAAATCAAGGAAAATACAGGGAATTGAACGCGATGACCTGCGACACCTGCTGACCAAATAGGGAAATGATGGACAGAATGAGACAAGACCGGGACCGATCCTGACACATACAACGTAGCTGATCCGTGTTTCTAAATTTCCTATAGTGTGTGTCCTGCGATGGATTAACATCCTTGTCTAACATATTTACTAGTCATATGTGGCACACTATGGAGTCAGTTTTCTCCATTTTCAATCCTGGTTGTGGCTTCTGTAGTGTAGATATTTTTCAGAAGGACAATTAGGGTCCTTAAGATGTTCTAGCACACCAATTTTCCAACAAAATAAAAGGATTTCCTGGAAATAGTACAACAGATGTTGACCCTCTTGTTATTTCTTGCTTTTTTCATTTGATCATCATGAATCAGCAATGATGTCTTTTGTTCGCTTGGCTTTCCTGAATCTGCCTGTATATTAGTTAATTCCTTTCCAATGTGCGGATTTAGTTTCTATTGAATGATCGTTAGCATAATGTTATTGATATGTGATATATTTTATTATAATTTTCACTTTGTGTGGTACTGTCAAATACCCCTTTTTGGTTTTGGAATATGCAATGATCTCTAATCTGTAGCATTTGTTTTCTGTAAAATCTTGCCAAAACTTTGATCTTTTTTCTGTCCCATGTAATTTTTCTTACTTCCGTGGAATTCTACAGAAATATTTTCTTCTTGTTCCCATTTGTATTGGAAAGTAGTCAAAATAAATTGCCAGTGAAGACTTTAAAGAAAATCAAAAACTGAAAAAGCGTTAGCCCTATACACTTTATAATACCATGACTTTGGTAAATATTGTTTTCTTATTGGTCCAGAAATGTCACAAGGGTGTTGATTATTTTCATGTAATTGCACAGGTAGTTCCGGCAACCTAATAACAGTTCTATGTTAATGCATTTGTTACAAAGACGCATTTAAGGGATCTCTTCCTCTAATCGGCACCTACACGCAAAATGATGGCTCCGCCGCACTAGAGGTTTCATTCGGTGCTCCCACTTGCATCTTCACTCCACTTTCAGAGGCTGAACTTTGTAAGTCCTTCAGAGTGGCATAAGACAAATTTGTGAAAAAACAGGATTTTACAGAGACTCTTGGTGGATTTGCTGACCCATGTCACTTTCCCATGATCTTGCAACAGATTTAGAATTATCTTCATAGACAAATGCATCAGATTTTACTTTGATCGTGGACTGTCCCAATCACAGTCAGAATCAGAATCATAATCAGAAGACTTTATTAATCCTGGAGGAAATTATACACATTGCGACTGCACAATCACACATAAACACGAAGACAAGAACAATAAAATACGAGTATAAAAAGAGGAATGAAGTGTAAAACAAATCATGACACTGTTAAACATTCTCCATTCTATCACAAGTGGCTATATTGCACTTGTTTGTAAAACCAAGTTAGACGTCAAACTGCGAGAAAAATTTGAGATATATTGCACCGAATGATGGTTACGAGGAAATAAATAACACTGTCTGCCGGTGCTAGAAAATTGTCATATTAGTGTCCGTCATTTGAGAAGGAGCCTCAGAAATTTGCAGCTATACCGTCGGAGAAATTAAAGTGAGCCTGAATGAGTAGTGAGCTTCATTACCAACCAACTGAAGAGTCGGGGACGTCTCCATGGTTACCAGGTAATGTTTGAAAGATGTTGGCTAGAAAAAAATAAGTTGTGATCTCGAGATAACGACTTTGGTTATGTCGACATCACGAGAAAAGTTTATGTATGTCCTCTACAGACTTCCGTAGAAACCTTATTTCTAGCAAGGTGAATGCTAATATGTCTCAGAACCTCTTTCAACATGTTGCTCCTTCCCAGCAAACATCACCCAATCAGTCAGCCATTTTTATGTAAGACAATGCCCCTTACCACACTGCAAAACAGGTGAAGTAATTCCTCAAAGCAAGCTCTCTAGCTCTCATCCCATGTGTCTTTAAGTGCCCGGGCTTTTTCTGTTCCTCACTGTGTAGTCATTGTGTTTGCTCCTGTGTTGTGCCCTACCTTAGTTCTTGTTCCTTTGTTGCTCCCTTATTTAGTTCTTGTGTCTACCTGCTTTGTTTTTAACCTTTGTTTCTGGTTTCTGGAGGAATTCTGTTTCTTAGACTATCTGGAGTTTATGAAGAGATTTAGCAGTGATACCAGCTAGTAGTGAGTTGCAGTACTCAAGATAAAGCTGTGAACGAGGGACTCAGCAGCAGAGTTAGAAGCCAGCTGTTGTTGCAAAGATAGAACTAAGCCGTTTTTCCTATGGAGCGTATTTGCGCGTCAAACAAGAGGGATGGGTCAAAATTAACAGGTTGCGAACGAAAGGAAAGCAGGAGATGATAGTGTGGTCCAGTTTGAGGGTAATCAGGCTAATTTTGTTTAGTGTGGATTTTGTCCCAAATACAATTAATTCCATCTTATCACTGTTAAGTTTTAGAAATGTTTGACTCATCCATACTTTGATTTCAGAAAGACAAGATTTGGTTTTCTAATGTATAACCGCTTCTGCCTTAGATCCACTTTGTGGATCATGTCTTCATCTTACACCATGCTGGTCCGTAAAACATTGAAAAGTGTTCACAAAATCTACTTCATACCAATCAGTCATTTTGAATCATTAGAGGGTTTACTGATTGGTTGATTAGTTGGTAACTTGGTTCATTGGAATATCCAAATATGAATATCTGGTCATTCAACTTCCAGTAAAAGAACTGGTCAACTGGGAAAAGGGATTGTGAGGACTTTGATACGTTCAATAGAAGTACAATGATTAACTGGCTCCTGTGTACTTTTGAGTGTCACAATTCCAATGGGTTGCTGCTCTCCTGCCATTAAATAGGGGCCATCTCCATCTGCTCTCCAGTTCTGCTTGGAAATGGTGCCACTGTTAGTTCTCAGCTGTTTATTGGCCTCTGTTTCTTCTGCTATTATCAAGAGGGACATTCAGAAGGTAAGATCCTCACCAGGATATAGAGTTCTTATTGAATAGATAAGAGCACCAAATAAACAAAAGGAGTTAATTGGCAGTTTATCCGTCTCTAAAAATTATATCTTTAACAAATGAACAAACAAATGTTAAAAGATTCTCTCTTCAAAGTTATGTGGAGTTTACAGTACAGTTCTTGAGTTAAAAGTCTTCTATCTTAAACATTTGGATTAAAAACCATCTCTGCAGCTGATTCAAAGACCGAGTTTTCTGGTGATCCTTTAAAAAAAAAAAAGTAGTTTTGCAGCAGCATGTGATATCGTAATTAAACATACAAACAAGTCTTAGGGTCAGTTCTGCTTACTGTCCAACAGTCTTTATTTGCTTCACATTTCTGTAGCAATACAGCAGGGATTGATGGTTACCTAGTGCTCCAGTGTGTTGCACAATTGGGAGTCAAAGTCCTTTACTATGGCCTCCAATATTTTGATCTGGTGGTCAGCATCTCAAAACCTTTGAACATAAAAACCATGCATGCGTCTATGCTTGCGAGCAGAAAACTTATCCTCTTTATGCCCTTGTGTCTGTGCAACACTCGCTCGCTCATCATTAAATTAGTCTCAAAACCTGAACCATGCGTGTGTATGTGTATGTAGAAATATGGCATTATGGAATAGGGCCAAAAACAAGTCACCAAGATGCAGTGGCAAAACAGTACTGGACTGTGTTATAGCATATTTGAATTATACATAGTCCAGTAATTTAATTTGTACAGTAATTTGAGAAGCGTTTGAAATAGCTGTACTGTATTTCCTGCTAAACTGTATTATGTCAAGCCAACCAGTAGGATAGAAGTTTTAATGGTCCCAGATAAACAAAAGTAGTTTATTAGCAGTTTATCCATCCCTTAGACTTTTAAAATTATATCCTATTTGTTTATATTTCTCAGTTAAGTACAAATATACTGTTGGGCTGGGTTTTAAACTGGATTAAATTAAGATTTATCTACTAATCCTGTTGCACCACACTTTAAACTTACTTTAAATATAGTGTAGGAGCCATTTTTGGATTTAAATAAAAGTAAATTAAATGTGAGACAGAAGCACCTATATTCTTTAGCTGTTACTTTTAGTTTGCGTAGGACTCTTAGTTTGATAGGGTGTGAGAGGGCCTTCGAGTTAAAATGGCTGCCACTCACCTTTCACCCCAGGAGCAGAGAACAAAGGAGTTTGGAAGACATAACAGGCATATAGTTCTATACAGCTATTTAAATTTATTGTGATTTCTTTCTGGATTGTTTATGTTTGTATCAGTTGCTTGTCCACTTGCCTGCCCTGCTTTACCTTCCAACCATCTGTCATCACTCAACTGGAAACAAGGCACATAGGACATGAAATACCCAGTCACAAGGGTAAAGAACTTTGCCATTGCTTATGGTGTTTGACATTTGAAGGCAATGGAATGATTTGAATTGTTCGGAAAGCATGGAATCCTTTGTTTAACTGTAATTGAAGCAAAAAGTTTCACGTCTTTGGAGTTAAAGAAGTTTTTGAGTTTGAGACTTTAACTCTGAAGTTGGTCACTGTTGGAGTGCCCTTTTGTTGGCACTGGACTTGCTTTTGGAATGGATCGCAAGTTGGAGTCCATGTTTTGAAGAGTAAAATTGAAACACACAATTGTGGTGTGCTTAAAATTTGAACAATATTTATTTTTTTGTTTCTGACTTATGACTGATGACAATTTTAAAGAGCTTTGCACAACACACAGAGCAAAACTTAGGAATCACTGAGGAGTAGAAATATTGAAGCCTTTAACATTGGTCTTGAACATTTAAATGTGGCATTAAATGATTTTAAAAGATGCACAAGTGCTACTTGAAGTAGAAACAAAAAGTGATAATAATGATTGGTTCCAACCAAAAATGCAAACCTTTGAAATATTTGTGAAAGACGTAGACATAAAAAAAAGTGTATCACAGCCTGTTGATTCCACTCTGGACAGCATATCCAACATGTCATATGGGAGAGTAGGACCTTCAAGTTCTGGTGCTAGTGTTGCCTCCAAATCTTCATCAGTATTTTCTGCTCATATTAAGGCTGAAGCGGAAAGGACAGCCCTCCTGCGACGAACTGCAGCACTTCAGAAAAAAAACATGCCTTAGAAAGGGAAATGATTGAAGTACAAAATGCAATGGGAAGAGTTGAACTTGAAATTGAGTTTTGTGCAGCTGACGCCAAGGTACGAGTGTTGCATATCATTGATGTTGATCCAATGAGCCATAAACCTACAGAGTGATTAGAATCACCAGAAGATGGCATTAATGCATATCTGGAAGTCATTATGCAGAACTTTCACCAGTGGAGTATTCAAAAATCTCTGTAGTTCCCAAAACGCTATTGCAAAGAGCCTTAATGCTGAATACAAGGCTGCAGAGTTCTGAAAGACTCGCTCAAACAATGCAGTTAAATCAGACCAGTCGAACTGCTGCAGGTGCTTCCCTACCGCTTGCACATTCAAGCTCAAGTAGCAACAACATGGATGCAATCATCGATCTTATTGTGTAGCAGCAAAAGGTGAATTCACTTCGAACTAGATGTAATGAACATCTTAAGATTCGTTTTTTACGTCTTAAGATGTACAGATTTGATGCGTTCATTGAGAGGGTTTGACCACGATGGCGGTCCATAATTTTTAACATTTTGAGATGTACAGTACAAATTTGATGTACTGATTCACAGGGTTTTGACCCCAATGTTGTTCCATATGTTAAACGTACATGCCAAAAACACCTCAAACACAGGTATTTTACACCTTACTGTAAGTGGAAATTACATGATATCAAAAACTACAGGCATAAAAAAACACATCAATAAGACATTGATTATGTGTCAACATGACACGCAAAAAACATCTCAACAAGGTGTTGAGTACATGGGTCATTCCATGTCAAATCATCACACTTTCGGACCTCATCGTCACGGACATGCTGATTTGGTAACATGAGTAACTCATGAAATTGGGCGTGTGTTGGATCAATATTGAGGGAGATTTAAGCAGTTTTAGTTTTAACTTTTTGGGGGGGGGGACTATGACTTTGAATGGCTATATTTACCTTAATGTAA
>JAABNX020000143.1:10207280-10217768 GCA_015163995.2 Mormyrus lacerda
AGATTTAAGCAGTTTTAGTTTTAACTTTTTGGGGGGGGGGACTATGACTTTGAATGGCTATATTTACCTTAATGTAAAGCTGAACAGAAATAGTCCTTATTGTTGTAAAGCTATTGTGGTGTTTGCCGGGGCAGAAAGACACGGATCCAGAAATGCGGGACACGGCTGTGTTTATTCTAATGGATTGAGCAAAGGTACAGACAAGGGTGATCCAGAAACAAGGGCGAAGATGGGGCGTGGGTCAGAAGCTAGGAAATCCGTCCGACAGGCAAGCTCAGGACACGACCACACTGGGAAGGGAAGACAGGACGAGCAGAGCTTGGCACCAGGAGTGGGTCAGGTATGGGAGTGGGGCTGGAGAGGGAATGGAGGCAGGATGAGCGATGAACACCAGGCAGACGGACTAGGTTAGGGAAAATGACGAAAGACAGCAAAACACTCAGTACAGCACAAACTCATTTGGCACAATACTTCGCGAGGTACCCTAGACCGCCGGCGTCTTTTATAGTGCCCTGAATTAGGCGCACTGCCATGCTCCCTGGACATTCTAGCTTAAATCAAACTCAAACATGCTGCTGCAAATTCAAATTCAATCAATCGTCCATGAAGTTTTGCTTTTCTATTGTATATTGATGATTATTATGTAATGCATGTCCCAGCATGCCCCATGTGCAATTGTAAATAGCCCCTGTCTGTAATTGTTGGTTGCATTTCCCTATTGTGGGGTATGTGTCTTGTGTGTACCCTGTACGATCCTCGCATGTTTTTAGCCTATGTAAATCTCCCGCCATGTGTGCACCTTACATTTCGGCGTCTTATATCCTATGTTCCCAATCTGTATATTTGGTTCGGTGCTCATTGGGTGCCTACACCATTATTAAAAACATTAACAATAGGGAGATAATAGTCTGTGTGTGTGTTATGCTCCCGTCTAGGGTGGGAGGGATAGGGGAGGACAAGACGAGTAGGAGAAGGGAACACGGGACACAAAGGGAGTCTTTTTATAGTTTTTCATGGACAGTTTACAGACACTAGGTGTAACGAACGTCAGGAGTGACTAAGGCCAAAGTAACAAACAAAAACACATCTACCGAATACAGCCCTAAGCTAAGCTAATCCTACATGAACACAATGGGTGAAACGAAACACAATGCCTATCTCCCTAACCAAACAAACAGTAATCCCCACGATAACGAAGAACAAAAAAGGGCAGACACTCCCTACACACACCTAGTGGAACACACAAACACACAGCCAAAGCAAAGGTATCCAGAGGGGAGATCAAAGAGGTGAAGTCGGAGTACAAGCGAATGTTCAAAACCAGCAGACAGTCAAAACCAGGGCACAGGCACAGTAAGGGCAAGGCGAAAATCGGAAGTCAAGAACGAAACGGTCATACACGAGCATTCACACAAAAAACAAAGCGAACGAAGAGCGAGCTAGCAGGCGAGAAGCAAGCAGCGGGCAGGCGAATGTCGAAAGCTGCAGCCTTTTCTGTTCCGGAAACTGCTCCGAAGGCAAGGGAGGCGGGGCCAGGTCCAGAGGGCGGAGTCGAGGGAGCAGTTGACCAATGAACTTTCAAAGAACCTGTAGGCATCCTCCTGGACTTACGGCACGTACCACTTACGGCACGTAACAGTGTGTGTGTGCGTGTGTGTGTGTGTGTGTGTGTGTGTGTGTGTGCGTATGTGTGAGAGAGAGAGAGAGAGAGAGAGAGCTGGGGGGAGGTTACAGGAGTTGTACTCACTCAGTGCTTATTCAGGATACAGATCACTGTATAATGAATACAGTGGAAACTAAGGCTGCAAAGATTCATCGAGTAACATGATCACAAATAATCCTTGGTGCAAATTCTTTGCTTCGATGCTTCAATAAGCATTAATTGACACAACTACGTCCTGCTCAGTGATCACGGAGGATTATTACTGTCGCAAAATGTGCTTACACTGCATTATGTGTACCTGAGCAGTAGAAAAATTGTTGTGACACTCCCATAGGGACCCATAGCAAAAAAATGAGGAGAAATATCCGGCAAACGTACAGGTCATGGGGATGGTGAATAGTTCCAAACATTGACATTCATGGCATAGGATCGCATTCATTTCCATTCTTTACCGAGCACTTTAAGTGGTATGTTGATAAATAAGTTTTTTAAAATTAGATTTAATGTTTATGATAATTAATAGTTATGACCGAAGATAGCTTATAGCAGCTATCAAGGCTAACGTTTTCATTTCACTGAAGAGTTTGACAATTACCATTGACGTTGGGTAATGTTACATATTTAGCTGTCCTGGTTATCAACGGCTTCATGATTATAGTTAGCTGCACTGCTATCATGTTAATACACAGCTCCGGGGCCTATGAAACTCAAGGGGGCCCAGGAAGCCCAACGTACGCGTCCCATAATTTTTATTATACAGTGATCCCCAGCTATTGCACCCCTGCTGTATCGTGGATTTTTCTTTGGAACATATGTAATTTTCTATCATGGAAATCTGTGGTTTTATATTGATCGTTTTTGACAACCTTTTACGTTGAAATAAGGACTTTTATATGCTTAACCATTAATAACGGCAATGTATTACTGTAATGATAACACCTGTACTGTATACAAATAAAAATTGAGTAAAAATTCAATAAGTACATTTTACCTGTAGTGTACTTTGCAGCCTATTCAGAACAAAGCATACAGTTTTCAGCAGACACTACGTGTGCCAGACAAAAATTCGTTAGAACAATATTATAATTTATAATAACTAACGTATACTTAACATTTAAGCAATATACTAGTAAATCATAAAACATACTGCTACATACAGGAATACGTAGACATGCAGATACGCACAAAATTTTTGCAATGTGCCAATTTAGTGTCACAAACTCTGGGTTTTTGTTACTCAGAGCAGGAAAGGAAGGTGACTTGCAGCTCCCCAAAAAAACGGGGTTTATTACAGGAACTGAAAATCTCGTTATAACGGACATCAAGAGACCTGGTAAAACAGTCTGTTATATCCAGAGTTGCTGTATGCCCAGAACACAACTACAGGACACCATTTCCTCATGCCACACCCCAGCAGACACACTTGTGGCACACATTATCATATTGTACATGTAGTAATCCAACTTTATCTGATCAGATGTGTGAATAATCCTGACTGTGTAGCTGTGCTACATATCACCGGCAAGTCACATGCCTTGTAGGCGGAGCCTGCATGTCAATTATAGCCGAACAGAAGTACAACTAAAGGCGACCCTGGGAACCAAATTGTCTGTCCGTTATAAGCAAAATTCCGTTATGTGCGAGTTATATCCAATGCTTTTTCTGCATGTTTGTGAAGAAACAGAATAACCAACATCACAGTGAATGACTCCATAGGAAACAGAGCAGGATCAGGTACTTTAATACAGAGGGCTCACAAGATAACGCAGGACAGGAGAGAACAATCAACAAGGACTGACACAAGAAAACGGGCAACCGGTGAAACTAATAATTAAATCAAGGAACTCAGAAACTAGGAAACAGAATCCAACACTAGAGAAATAATAAAGACAGGTAAAACAGAACCAATGGCATGAAGCAAAAAACCAAAACAGAATGCAAACCACAAAACTCGGGAACTAGAAAAACTAATACAAAGTAGGGAACAAAAAAAACACTAGGGAACAAAATTTACTAAATACACAAAAAAGAAACAGCTGACCTTGAACACAGGACTGACAGGTTAAAAATCACACACTCGGCCATTAGCACCATACTGCAATCCAGGAAGCTGGGGAAACACACTAAAGATTTTGGCTCTGGGAGAACAGGATGGCCAACGATACCTGCTGGCCAAAAGGGGAAGAGACACGAAAGGTTGTCGACGACGAGTGACATTTAGCTTGTTTTGTGGATAAAGAATTAAAGAATGACAGTGGATTTTCATCACTGGACACTTTTGAGATGTGAGTGCCCTCTATACAAGTAAATAAACCAGAAGGCATATTTTGTCTGGCAGCCTTTATGAAACATTATACAACATCATTATTTGTATATCATTTCGATTGGAAAATGGTTCAGATTTGTTTGAAAGTTTAACATATCTATGTTAATTTTACAAGTGTGTTTTTTTAAACACTAAGGAATTACGTTTTAGCATGCTCCATGAGGAAATAGCAACTTCCAGCTTGTAAAAAAAGATATAAAAAGTTAAATTTGTTTAGAAACTGTTTTTTGTTTTTGGGGAAAACGTATTAAATAAATGTCTGCACTGTTACGGTTATTGGGCCTCATTCATCAATATTTTCTTAAGAATTCTCTTAAATTTGTTCTTACGAAATTTGTTAAGAACAACCTTCATCAGATTCATGACATGTTCTTAAGTAACAAAATTGTTCGCATCTTTGTTCTTGTCACGATCGGCTGGCAGGCGAGCGGGCAAGGAGGCAAGCAGAGTCGGACTGGCCGGGAATCGGGGTTTATTTGGTGCAGGACAGGCAGACAGACACTAGCAATCATGACATCACAACAATGACTGACGCAGGACTCAGGAAAACGGGGACTGATATACACGACTAAATGGGGATTAACAGGACACAGGTGCACACAATCGGGCAGGAACACCAGGTAATGAGGTGGGCGTGGCACACGGGAGGATCGAACGGAGCGGATCATGACAGTTCTTAAGAACGGTGAATGCTACGTCTTCATAACTGAAAGCGCGTGCTAGTTTGTCCTATTTAGCATAGGGAAACACCCTGCAATTTCCCATAAAATGGCATGAGACTGTAGGGTCGTGTGAGAGGAATGTTAAGAGACACGCAGGCTGTGAGCCGCTTAGCACTAAGAGGAAAAAAAAAACAGTAATGCAGAAGTAGAAGTATTAATACAGTAAAATCCTGTTATACTAGTTTATAATGGAATATCGTCTATAACGGACGAGGTCCGCTGTTCCCGGCCGTGCGTCATTAAGAACATGCAGAAAAAGCATTGGATATAGCGGACTAGCATATAACGGAATTTTGTTTATAACGGACAAACAATTTGGTCCTCAGGGCCACTTTTAGCTGTAGTTTTGTTCGGCTATAACAGACGTGCAGGCTCCCGTGATATCCAGTGCAGATACGTAGTCAGGATTATAAATAGTCACGCATCTAAAGTTGGATTACAACAAAAGTGTGTCTGCTGGGGTGTGGCATGAGTAAATGGTGTCCTGTAGTTGTGTTCTGGCCATACAGCAACTCTGGATATAATAAACTCTTTTGCCAGGTCCCTTGAGGTCCATTATAACTGGATTGTACTGTACAGGAGGTAAATGCAAATAGACACATGTTATTTATAGTAGTGTAACCAGTGGATATACAGTAAAGCCCCCAAGAAAGCTGATACATGGAAATATATCACCTTCTCTGTGAACGCTGTGTGCCAAATAAATCTAAATGATCTTCAAACATGCGTTCAGTTCTCAGAGCACGATTGGCAAACTGTTCAAGAAATAACAGAAATGCCATTTGGTAGCATGGGCAATGCGCAGAAACAGACCTATTTATAATCCGCATGTTTGCCATTACTACCATGAAAATAATTTGTACACTTTAAAATTAGTTATGTTTTACTTTTATAAATTATTCAAATACTATCATTTTAAGGATTGTAGAATGAACAAAACTGCTATAACCGATTATTTTGAACAAACTATCATTACTCAAATGTGCGTACAAAAGGTCTTGAATGTGCGTCGATTCTGTTCTTAGCCAAGAACAAATTCAGATAAGAAAACAATGGTCAGAATCTTCGTAAAAAAGTGCATTTATGGGGTTTAAAAACAAATTTGTTCGTAAGAATGGTTGGTGAATGAGGCCCATTGACTGTTAAATATAGCCCATATATGCTGGGTCACTAAACATCCAAGGTACATAACAGTGTTTTCTGAAAGTCCTATGTGCACAAGCATTAAGAAAATGTTTTGTTTACAAGAAAACAAAAGACAAATATGTACATAAATGCACTAAAAGGTTTTATTGTAGTTCTTGTGACAGGTATCGCATATAGTTTAACCACTGAAAACATTCCATAGTGTAGAAGACATGTAGAATACACATTAACAACAACAAGGTAACATGTTGTTAACATGCGTTCTTCATGTATTCTGCACATATTCTGCGCATTAAAATTCACACGTTTTTGACCTGTTTGGCTTTCCATACGCTTTTAGCGTGTCAAGAATGATACACATAAAACGATGTGTCAATAAGGTGCTTAAGACAGCGCGTAAGATGAGGCATTTATGATCTTTTTGGTATTCCATATTTTTGCATTCCATGGTTTTCTGCTTGTAAGCTCATATGTGTGCATGGCTTTTATGTGTGCAGGTTCTGAGATGCCATAGCCCATGCTCTCACATGGAATCAAGGGCAGAAGAAATGATAATTCAGGGGTAGTTGTGATCATGATAAGCCATTAGGTGTCCTCAGTGTCACCTTCTAGGATGTTCTGCAAATCACCCGAAATATTCTGTACTCTGATTTAAACAGAAGCAGAATACCAGCATCAGTAGGAGTTGTTTTGTTGTCTGTGACAGATAAGAGAATGCGCTGTAGGGCATATGCCTGTTTGTATTCAGAAAACACTAGGACCAGTTGCAGGGAATACATTTTTTGGCCTAACAGTGCTGACTTGACATGTCTTTTCTCTTCTGTTACAGGATAATGGCATTGACATCTACAGCTTCCACATTAAGTCTATGGTCCAAAGCCGCTATGCCATGACTGTCATCACCAGCAGAGTGGCTAACCTGGCCAATGAGTCTCAAGAGGTGAACTTCCATGTGGAAATACCCAAAAATGCCTTCATCAGCAAGTTTGGCATGTGAGTCTTTTGAATGTATGGAATGGAAGTTTAGAAGGCATAGCACTTGCATGTGAATTGAAAATATCTTAAGATAAGGCTAAAGCAGATTGCAGATTCCTGTTTTAGTCATCATATTTTATTATTTATAAGTATCTGTTGCTATTTAAAAAAAAAAAACTTATTCCATTTTTCAAATTAATCTTTCTATTGCTTCACAGAACATTTATTCCTGCAGGGTGAGGATGTGGCGTATGTAGACAGGCTATGTTTCTAACTCTTATAACTGTGTGTGGTTCAGGACCATTGATGGGAAAGTCTACGATGGCGTCGTGAAAGAGAAGGAAAAGGCTCAGCAGCAGTATGACCAGGCTGTCCAACGTGGCCAAAGTGCCGGACTTGTCAGGTTAGAAGGACATCTGCCTCAGGTCACATGCTCACATTCAGTGTAAAAGATATCACATTACATAATGAACTGGCATGGCTTATTGCCTAGATAGGGAGTATGTACAGTTTTGGAACTGGTCTGTTGCGGTTGTACTCAAAAAGTAATTGACAGAATTTTTCAAACTATGCAGAGAAATTGTATGAATGACTACGTGGCTCATTTTAAATTTTAAGACAGATTACAGGTCTCAGATACTAGATCTATTTACTCAAGAAGTATTCAACAGATCTCTTTTCGCATGAAACAACAGGCGCAGATCTGGCAAATATGATTACATTAAGACAAATAAGTGTGCCAGGTTGCTGGATAAATAGCCTGACCCTGCACTCAGGCCCAAGCTTCACCCTGCACTGTGTATATAAGTGTGCGGTGTATTTCTGAAAAGGAGAGCGATTAACTAGGTTGAACCATTTAGAACAAGAGTTTAGCCAACAGGCAAGATTCACTTGTTCACTAGTATTCCATGATGGATTCCTTGATACTACAGTACAAGTGAAAGAGCCAAGACTTAAAAATACTTGAATTTGTTACTCAGGAAGAGCCACAGGTTTTTATTAATATTATTATTTTATGTACTTGTTATACTAAATTGTGCACAAATTTAGTTTGCTATACCCACAAAATACTAACTCAAGTTCAATACAGTTTTTTTTCTCTTAAAAAAAGTACAAGAGAATAAATTTGAAATATTATGTGTTCAAGGTGACTTTATTGTCTTCAGCAGCTTTATACATGTACATAGTGTGACAAGAAATAAAGTGGGCTAAAGTGGGCTGAAATAAATGGAATATACATTTTTAGACATATAAAGAATATCCATCCATCCATTTTCTATACCGCTTTATCTATTTGGGTCGCGGGGAAGCTGGAGCCAATTCCAGCATCTTCGGGCGAGAGGCAGGGTACACCCTGGGCAGGTCACCAGTCCACCACAGGGCCAACGCAGACAAACACACTCGCATTCACACCTATGGACAATTTAGAGTAGCCAGTTAACCTAATTTGCATGTCTAAAGAATATAAATAATATAAATGACAATTTAAGACATGCCCAAAGAAATACAATTACCCACCTACTTGGTGTGGAAAGAGTCCCAAAATTGGCTGCGTAATAAATGAACAGATGAAGTTTCAGAGTTATGTGTTACAACTAGGACTCGGAGCATCTGAGTAAAAATGTATTTATTGGCTTTCACATTGTCACTTCTAATCTAATAATTCAGTGAATTGCAGAGGATGGGAGGTGTGGGAGGAGCAATGATTAGATGGGTGGAGGGGGGCGATGGAGCTGCCCAGTGAAATATACTTCAGGCTCAACAGAAATATGTGCAAGATGAGCAGTTATGAATATCGATGGATGGATACATTTGCTCAATGGCAAAACTGTAGCTCTCCTTATGTTTGAAATAAATCCTGCTCATATATAATTGCACCAACTGCTATTTTGTTGAGAGAAAGCCGTTCTGTGTGCGAGGCTATTCATATGTTATTGCATCTCATAGTAAAATATTAGCACTCTTTTCTGTTTGTATTTTAGTGCAGTTGGACGTACACTTGAGGAGTTCAAAACCTCAGTGACGGTAGCAGCACACAGTAAAGTGACCTTTGAACTCACCTACGAGGAGCTCCTGAAACGTCGTCTGGGGCAATATGAGCTTCTGATCAAAGCTAAGCCCACACAGGCAGTCAAGGATTTCAAGGTACATAGAAGGAATGATGATATTCTACCTATACCGCTATGGTAAAGTGTTATCATGAACTTCTTGGTCTGCATTACAGTAAATATGGTTTTGACCCATATCCCCTGTGTGGCAGATTGAAGTGCAGATACATGAGCGGAATGGGATTCGTTTCCTGGACACCCGTGGAAAACTTGTCTCCAACGACCTAGCCAAGGTCACTAGGATCTCACAGTCAGACGACGAGGTAATGTTCAATTAGCTCATAGGAAGGCTTGCAACATTTCTAAATATTATACCCTAAACTGCCACCCGGCTCTTCTGAATTTTCACTTTCAGGGGCAGATAATTTGGACAACAAATTTGAACTTTTTTTCTGCTTTCGAAATAAAAAGTGGTGCTCCTAAAGGAGTTTTTGCTGCTGAATTCAATTCTGACTATATCTAAATTGTGTATAGTAAATCTATAAATAGTAATGCATTATCCCTGGCTTACATGTCTGGAAACACTGCACAACAATTGTTTTGAAAAGTTTTGCTGATTGAGACAGATACCTGTTGGGCACAAATATAATTTTGGTTTTGCTGCATCACGTAGGAACTCTGGGAAATAGACAGTTAACTCTTTACCAGCAATAATGTATTTAATTGCGTTTATGTTTCTTATATACTATTAAATTCAACATAATTAGAAGTGTTTTGCTCTGGATTTCCATTTGTATTCAATGTCAGGTACACCACATTGCAATGTTAAACAGTAGTCAGCAGAAATATACTTACCTGGTGATTTCGTCAATTAAACCTCAGGTTCTTTTAGTTGAATGATGAGGCAGGTTCCTTAAGCTTAAGCAGTTTATTAAGATAGAATGAAGATGTTGCACACGGCCGGTTCAGTGTCTGTCTGTGTCTGTCTCTCTGTTTTTCTTGAGCACACTCAGATAATGCAACCTCTGCTGTGCTTTTCTGACTGTTGCTGTGGTGTTCTCAGACTAAGAGAGGTTATCTGAGATGAACATTTCTAGGAATTTGAAGGTAATAATCATACGATTTTTTATTTATATAGTGCCTTTTATACTGGATAATTTAACAAAAACACATTTAACAAGACTACAAGTTACATACCGTCACGATCGGCTGGAAGGCGAGCGGTCAAGGAGGCCAGCAGAGTCGGACTGGCCGGGAAACGGGGTTTATTTGGTGCAGGACAGGCAGACAGACACTAGCAAACGTGACATCACAACAATGACTGACGCAGGACTCAGGAAAACGGGGACTGATATTCACGACGAAATGGGGATTAACAGGACACAGATGCACACAATCGGGCAGGAACACCAGGTAATGAGGTGGGCGTGGCACACGGGCGGATCGAATGGAGCGGATCATGACAGAACCCCCCCCCAAAGGCGCGCACACCGGGCGCGCCAAGGGAGAGGCGACGGACGAGACGGGACCGGGAGAACAGGACCTGGAAAACAAAACAAGATCAACGCGGGACCGGGAACAGAACTGACACACAAAACAGGCACAAGG
>JAABNX020000143.1:10217868-10230468 GCA_015163995.2 Mormyrus lacerda
AAATGATCAAAATCAATGTCAAACTGGCCAAAACACTCAATTTCAGTGGGGGTTGAATAATTTTGAACACAACTGTACCTGTTACAATGCATGAGATTTTTGTTGAGAAATTCATTTTTACATCTAGATTCCACAGTTCCATCTACGTTTTCCACATTGCGAAAATCATAGAGTTCTACATGTCTATATTATACCATTTCTGGTACAAGAAACATTGCAACCTGAATGCATATGCGCACACAATACACATCTGCAACAATGCATGTCATGAAATTTCCATGCAGTGAAAGACCGCATTTTTTGCAGTGCCTGCCATGTTGTGAGAGGAGAATGTTGTCTTGAGAGATGTGTCTTGTATGTATACTGTCTACAGAAAATCATTCTTAGTTTTAATTTTAGATTTTAAATCTTAATTTTAAATTTAGTGTAATCCTGGTAATAATCCCCATTAAATGTATCAATTATCTGATTTTTCTTATAACTGTAACAAAATGCAGTTGTGTTTTTTTGTATTCTGAATACACAACTCAGTTCCATGTATTCCGTTGCTTCCCAAGCATGTGGATACCGCGTGACCGCATTAAGATGAGACTTTTTTCAGTAAGATACCTTTAATGACAACTTAGAATTGATGCCAGCTTGATACTGTGTATTGCTCAGTTCGGTTAATGAAGTTAGTGGAGAGATGCAAGATTAAAATCTGAAAATATGGATTTATTATAAAGGAAATGCTGTAGGTGTGACAAGAAGAAGTGCTCCGCAGGTTATACATCTACCTGTATACCTAACCTGTACTGTTCATGCCTTCTGCCCTTCCCACCTCTGTCCTTCCCAGGCCACAGTGCAGTTTGCTCCCACAAAGCAGCAGCAACAACAGTGCACAGGCTGTGAAACAAATGGACTCGACGGGGACCTGCTCATTGTCTATGATGTCAATAGACCCAAATCAAGGGGTGATTTTCAGGTAGGGGGGGATTGACTGTATATATAGGGTAAGGTTGCCAAGTAGGGCAATGAGTAGGAATAACTACTGCTGACCTTTTGTCTCTAGGGTTGCAGTAAATTTAGAAGCTTAATAGACCACTTACGGCGATGACTGATGAGGGTACATGACTGTTTAGTTACAAGCATTTCATAGCTAGCATACCTTGTTAATTTAGGCTCAATAAAATGAAACACCAAAAAGTCATTGCTATGTACACGCAAGAAATGTTTAATTATTAGGAGCAACTTTTATCACCCTGTTCATGAAAGCACTGAGGACCGTAGATCTTTGTGATATGAGAATATCCATTGCACAGCTCAAATGTCGATCCCTCAGCTGGAATGTAAGATGTAATTTGTTGATGTTGGTGAAGCTGAATATTTGGTAATATAATGGATTTTCCAAATAATACATTGATCTTTTTGGGAAGTTTGTTACTGTAGTTGCAAACATGTTTGGAAACCACTACTGTACTGTTTTTTGTCTGAAAATGTGCACAGTGAATGCAGCCAGGCAGCTTGTCTGTGTCTCTTAAATCAAGAGACTCTAAGTATCGAGTGATGATATTGGTATAGTCACAGTGCCTAATACCCACAGTATTGTGCGATTTTTAGCGAAAACTTGTATGTGTGATGATAGAACAGCATTTGAAAGTCGGATGAGTCATTAGGTAGCGCAGGAATAAATAGAGGGGGTTATTCGGTTACAGGGTGCGTTACATGTAAGAG
The DNA here is from genome assembly GCA_015163995.2 of Mormyrus lacerda. Lineage (NCBI taxonomy): Eukaryota > Metazoa > Chordata > Actinopteri > Osteoglossiformes > Mormyridae > Mormyrus > Mormyrus lacerda. Next base: position 10,219,582 of record JAABNX020000143.1, read on the forward strand.
TGAAGAAGAGACAATCTAACTAAAGTAAACACATAAATAATGATACAGAATGATAAACAAAAAATACATATGTTTCTCCTGGATTTTCTCTCTTAAATTTTTCTTCTGGCTGATATTATCTTAGGTGCTCAAGGGATATTTTGTGCATTACTTTGCCCCGACGGATCTCCCCCGCATCCCTAAAAACGTGGTGTTTATCATCGACCAGAGTGGCTCTATGCACGGCATAAAAATGAAACAGGTACAGGTACCTTTTAATTGGTTTCCTTATTGGCATATTACTTGAACTAGAATTCACTCGATTTTTTATATGATCTTCTCCTTCAGACTCGTGAGGCCCTGCTGAAGATCCTAGGAGATATCTCAGAGGAAGACCATTTTGGCCTTATCAGCTTTGATCATGCCATCTATAAATGGAAACCCAACCTGGTCCCGGCCACACCTGGAAACCTGGAGGCTGCACGGGCATTTGTGAGACAGATTGTTGATCGGGGAGGTAAGAATCGTAGATCTAGTCAAAGGTCCACATATCCTACCACTGAAATAATTTATGAAATATTTGACCTTATAGTTTGTATTAGATACATTTTACGTATATACCTCTTTTCACAATTGCAAAGACTCTTATATAGAATAAAGTAAACAACAAAGTGTTATGATACGCTAAGAACACGACCGGAAGGGACACACTGGAGTCCAGAAGTTAGGGTAAAACTCAGGATTTAATAGAGGAAGGACAGAATTAGGAGTAAGAACAGACATCAGTGATCCAAAAACGTTAATCACTGGACTGGGGAAAACATACCTAATGCAGACTTAAATACATCGGACTAATCAACAACAAGGAGAAACAGCTAGTAAACACAGGGATTCCACGCAAGGTTAACAAAGGGGCGTGGCACATAGGAGGATCGGACATTATAAATAAGGAATGTCATAAGACTGAGCACACATAAAAGTTTTTAACTTGTGTTTGAAATCTGAGACAGAAACCAATAGACAAATGTCACTGGGGAAGGAATTCCAAAGTCGGAGAGCTAAACGGGAAAATGTGTGGTCACCATAGCCATGGAGTTTGGATGGAGGGATGAGGAGAAAGTCAGAAAAGGAGGATCCAAGAGTGTGGGGGAGGCTGGTGGGGGAGAAGCAGTTCAGAAAGATAAGATGGGGCTTGGATGTTGAGAGCTTTGAATATCAAGAAAAAGTATTTTAAATTGGATATGTTCTTTTATGGGGAGCCAGTGAAGGCTCTGAAGTATGGGAAGTATGATGATGTGCTGGTAGGAATGAGCGTGGGTGAGGAGGCAGGCAGCAGCGCTCTGAAGTATTTGGAGTGATATACCAGTAATACCAGCAAATAATGAGTTGCAGTAATCTAGTAAAGCTAGAGATAAAGGCATAAATTAGCGACTCAGCAGCAGAGTTGGATAGGAAGGGCCTAAGCCATGCAATGTTGTGAAGACGGAAGTAAGCTGTTTTTACTGTGGAACATATGTGTGCGTCAAATGAGAGGGTTGGGTTGAAGGTAACACCAAGATTACAAACCAGAAGAAAGGGGGTGATGGCGGTGTGGTCTAATTGGAGGGTAATCGGCCTGATTTTGTTGAGTGTAGATTTTGTTCCAAAGACAATTCTATCTGAAAATTTTGGTTCATCCATTGTTTGATTTTTGAAGCACATGTTTCAATGTTATGCAAGTGGCAGGTTGTTTAGGGAGCTGGAACTGAAGTAGATCTGGGTGTCATCAGCATAGAGATGGAAATTTAGATTAAATTAGCAAATGGTCTGACCTGTGGGATGAAGAGCAGTGGGCTCAGGACAGAGCCCTGAGGGACGCCACATGTGATAACTGATGTGGCTGATTTATGACCTAATCGGGTAATGAAATGTTTTTTGAGGAATGTACTTCTTTTGTTAGTGAGATTTTAAATATACCAGTCAAGCACTGCCCCACAAACTCCTAGGTTGTGAAGTCTTTGTATTAAAATTTAATTTAAGGCTTTAATTAAAACAGTTTCTGTACTGTGGAATTGGCTAAAACCAGACTGAAGTGGTTCAAGGAGGCTATTATTTTGAAGATAGGTAAGAAACTTGGAGTAGACTACATACTTTCCAATGTTTTTGAAAAGAAAGGGAAATTAGATATTGGCCAGTAGTTAACAAGGTCAGTTAGGTTAGGACCAGCTGGCAAGCCTTTAAGGGTAAGGGTGACAGCTGCTACTTTTGAGGCAGCAGGAACATGACCATGGGCTAGGGATAGATTAAAGGGTGGTGAAGAAGGGACCAAGCACCAAGAGACATTTCTATGGCTACATTCACACTGAAGGAGAAATGTGGCCCAAATCCGATTTTTTGCTCATATGTGACTCAGATCACAACAGGTTTTATGGAATCTGATTTTTTCCATTCTGATTTGGCCCACTTTAGTATATAAAAGGTCTGATTTTTTGCAATGCAACCTCAATCTGAACAACGAAATTGGAATTCAACAGAGCCCTTGCTACCCCGAACAGAGCCCTTGCCAGCCCCGATGAAACCCCGCTGGAAATGGTAAACATTAAAATATACCAACAAGGAGATCGGGCGAAGATTTGAGTGGAAACCTGTCATTTCCAAGTGGCCCTGAGAACACTATATCATTAGTTTTCCACTGCATGTAAGCAGGCTATGCATGTCATATTAAAGCTTTGAATCAACTTCACTATACAGTAATGTGAGGGTTTAATTAGCTGCCTAGATTCATTAATTTAATTAATTAGATTAGGCTTAGTCTTTATGATTGGTATTTATGATTTTGTAAATGTTTGTTGTGTTTATTCAATAAACATTTACAAACTCATTATTTATTATGAGTGTGTAAGAGAAACATATTTTTCTCCTTCATTTATCATATTTATATGAACCCCTCTGAGAAACCCTCACTCACCCTTTGGTCACCCCTTAAATAAAAGTCTAGCTCCGCCACTGCTCTTACGTCACTGTCCAAGAGTGCCAAACATGGTTTAGAGCACAGAAGTTGGCTACTGGAGGGACAGTAAGGTGCTGGATTTAATAAGTATTTTGGGGGGAATCTGTTCAGGCAATACTGGAAGGCTCATATCGTAACCGGGCAGTTTTGTTGTTTTGTGCACACGCGGGCCAGTTCAGTATAGGGGATCGAGCAGGTGGTCAGTGGTGTTCTTCAGGTGGGCTAGCACCAGTTGTTCAAATGACTTCATGACTACAGACGTCAGGGCGATAGGCCTGTAGTCATTCAGTCCTGTGATGGAGGGTTTCTTGGGGACTGGGATGATGGTGGAGCTTTTGAAGCAGGAGGGGACATCACACAGTTCAAGGGATCTGTTGAAGATTTTGTGAGGACTGTAGCCAGTTGATCAGCACAGACTTTGAGACAGGAGGGGGAGACATCCCCTGGGTTCGGTGTTTCCCTGGTGTTCCGGAACAGCTGGATCACATCCTTTTTGCATATCTCGAGTGTAGCCTCTGTATCCGAGGGGGGAGGGGGGACTGCCAGAGGTGTGATGGAGGCTCTTGTTGCTGAGCTGGAGTGGGGTGTGAATTTGTTTCTCTCAAACCTACAATAAAAGTCATTCAGGTCATCAGCCAGGCCTCTGCAGGGGGGGATGGTCTCCTGCAGTTATTGATCTCATGCAGACCTCACCATACCGCTGCAGGGTCATTGGCTGACAACCTGTTCTTCAGATTTTCTGCATAGCTTCTTTTAGCCACTTTGACCACCTTAGTCAGTAGGTTTCTGGTCTGCTTTATCACTATATGTAATTTTTGGAAAAAGTGTGAAGCAAATCTGCAGAGGTGTTTTGCTCCTTGGGTGTGGAGTGTTGCAATTTGTGTGATAATTTTTATTTGTGTGTGTGTGTGTGTGTGTGTGTGTGTGTGTGTGTGTAAAGCCATATGTAATATATGTAATACTGTATCTAGCACACCAAAATAGATGCTGTAAAGAACAAAGTAAAAAAAATATCTATATGAAAGGCACATTATAATAAAATGTACTACTGCCCCTTATGGATCAGGGCAGTTTTTGGGTGTGGGCGTGGCATAGTGCAGGCTGGGAACGAGGTGGACGACCCACTTGTGGCTTACAGGACAACAAAGGTCTATTGAAACAAAAACTAAAAACACCACAAAACAAAAACAGACCGTGAGGGGTCAAAAACTAAAAGGATAACTAAGGTAGACAACAAAGGATAAGGGATCAGGAGCAGGTTGGCAGACAGGCAAAGAACTGAACACAACCAGCATACCTCATCTTCTGGCAACATACAACAATGAATCACTGGGGAACTAAACTCAGGCAGAAATTTAAATACAAAAACTGAACAGGGTAATGACAGGCAGGAGTGACAGACAATTAACCGACCGGGGAGAGTGCAGCACAACAAGCAATCAGGAAAACACACAAGGGCAGGCACAAAAACAGGCAACAGCTGAAACTAATAAACTCAGAGAACCCTAACAAAGAACCTAAGAAACAGAATCTACACTAAGGGAATAACAGATAGGTAAAAACACAAGCATGGGCATAAAATGTGAAACCAAATACAAATCACAAGACACAGGAACAAGAAAACTCATACAAATGAAACACTGGGGAACAAAATACAAAAACAGAGGAGGTGGGATTCGAACACAAGACAGAGGGTCTGGTAGTTGAGTCATGGCAACTGGACTTTTCTCTTAAAGGTAGAAACGTTTCACTGTTCATCCAAGCAGCTTCTTTAGCCAAACTGAATGCCATGACTCAACCACCAGACAGTTTCACCTGAATGACTGAGAATCTTCACAGACACAAGACAGAGGGGTTCACAGGCAACTGCATGCTCAATGAGTTGAGCCATTACGACTGACAGGGAGCAGGGAAAAACATAAAGACTGACAACACAAGGGACGCAATGACCAGCAACGCCTGCTGGCCAAACCGGGAAGGGACACAGAGTGGGACAACAGGAGCTGACCCTGACACTGCCCAAGCAAAGGAAGAATATTAATTTTGCTTCATCATCACGTCTCAGGATTAGATCAGGGAACTTCTTCTACATCACAGGCAATGTCTACATCACAGGCAATGTTCTCTCTTGCTTGGCAACAGGGGAAGAATTCTTTGTTGTGACCCATCCATACCCTGACACTGAAATTTGACTCATCTATGACACTCTCTCATCCAGCATGTGTTTTATGTTCTAGTCACTCATGGACTTCTTTCATGTTTAGAAACATGTGAACAATTTTCAGTCATTTTGTTAAAATGATAACTGTTGTGTGCCAGTTGTATTTAATATTTCTGGCCTGTACTTTTATTTTGCATCAAAGTTCACCATGATGAAAAATGTGTTTTGATGAATGAGAATGTTTTTAGAGTTTTGCAAAAAGGGTAACTGAGATCTACAAATTTTTGTAGATCTACAAAAACTGTCTACAATTTTGTCAAATGAGTGATTGATTCAATAAATAAATTTTGGTAATTGACGGTCTCGTTGAAAGACTGTGGCCAGGTGTCTTAGCAATTCAGAAAAACTATATTTAAAATCTGCATTTCCTCCTCAGCCACAGATATAAACCACGCAGTGCTGGAAGGAGTGAGGATGCTGAACAACCTGGCTGAGACCCATAATACCAAAGATAGCATCTCCATTCTCATTCTTCTCACAGACGGAGACCCCACTTCAGGTACAACAAATTACTTCATTGTAGGCCATTTTTTACATATTTTTCTATCACAAAGAAAAACGCATGCTGTTTTCTTAGGAAATCATAGTTGGCTTCTGGGAGACTGACATTCAAAATAATTTATCTCTTCACTGACATATACAAGTGCTGATTCACTGCCATGCAAATAGAGTGTGAAGGTTCCCTGTGTTACTGCACTGTTTCACATATAGCAGTAGTCAGAAGGAACTCACAGTCAGGAGGAGGACTGGGGAATATCTGTCTTCTAATATTCAACTTTTGACCCCTTATCCTTGTCAGGGTCACTAGGGGATCTGGAGACCTTAGGCAGTACAAGACACAAGGCTGGTGTACAGCCTAAATAGTATGCCAGGAATTGTATATTATTTTGATTATACAATTAGGCTAAATGCAACACCATAACCATTTTGTTGAGGCAAAGTTCATGTGTAGCTTGAGTGCTATAAGGGAAGATATATTTAGGGTTGCATGTAAAGTCTTGTGAAATTCAGAGGTATGAAGCCAAAAACAAGTTTCTCTTCCCCATAGGTGTAACAAATATAGACAGTATTCAGGCCAATGTTAAGGAAGCCATAGGCAAGAGGTACTCCCTTTATTGTCTGGGATTTGGCTTTGATGTAAATTATGAGTTTCTGGAGAAGATGGCACTGCAGAACAGTGGTGTAGCCCGAAGAATCTACCCCGACTCGGATGCCGATCTACAGTTGCAGGTATGATCTTTGGGAATACCTGACTATATGGAGGAGTCCATGAGCACAGATGTCTGAGTATTGTCTTTCTTTGATTCTTAAGGGCTTTTATGAGGAAGTAGCTACACCTCTACTGTTGGATGTCCAACTGAGCTACACAGGTGTGTCCAACCTTACACAGTCCAACTTCAGTCAGTATTACAATGGCACAGAGATTGTGGTTGCGGGTCAAATCTCTGACAACGACTTGGAAACTCTCATGGGAACAATCACGGCTCGTTCGGTGAGAACACTCCTTTTATACAGTATTTATTCATCCTAAATATAATGTTCTGGAAATTTAGCAAAATATCTACTTTTTCATACAATCTTCAATACAACATTTCCTCTACCAGGCACAAATTTGTTTGATGCTAAGTATTTATGTAAACTAATTAACATGATACAAAATTAATTAGGTCTACATAATTGCAATAAAGAACATTTAGTGCTTATTGTAGATGTTCTGTGACTATTTTTAGTGCAGTTGTAACCTGCAGGTTTTGCTTACAGAAAAACAATGAAGTAACGTACCAAGACATGTCAGTTAAGGAGGAGAACCTCTTGGACATCTACATTTTTGAGATGTACATCCAGAGGCTCTGGGCATATCTTACAGTAAAGCAACTACTAGAGAAGGAGTAAGTATACTGTGTTTGAATGCTTCTTCCTTCTTTTGAGTGAAGTGTAAGTGTACTGTGTTTGAGGGCTTGTTCCTTCTTTTGTGTGGTGCGTAAGTATGCTGTGTTTGAGTCTTTGTCCCTTCCTTTCTGTGATGTACCTGTATAAGTGTACTATGTTTGAGTGCTTGTCCCTTTCTTTGTGTGATGTACAGTATAAGTATACTATATTTGAGTACTTGTTCCTTTCTTTGTGTGATGTACAGTATAAGTATACTGTATTTGAGTACTTGTTCCTTTGTGTGATGTATAAATGTGTTGTGCTTGAGTGCTTGTCCCTTTCTTTGTGTGATATTTATGTGCATGCACATTTCTCATTTCTCCTGTGCTTATGTGTCTGTCCCACAGGGTTTTGCTGGGACAGAGTGATAAGGAGGCAGTCAGAAAGCAGGCCCTCGATCTCTCTCTTAAGTATAGCTTTGTGACCCCACTGACCTCAATGGTAGTTACTAAGCCAGAGGGTGAAAACTCCCAGGTGCTCCACAAACCCAAGGAGGGAAAGCCTGAGCACAGTGGTAAGTTTGGCGCTGCAACACTATCCACTTAACCAGTCATTCCTCTTACAAGAAAGAAGTTCACTAAATAAATACATTCAGGGCATGAAAAAAAAAGAATGATTATGGGTATTGTCACGGTTGGTGGCCAGGCGAGCGGGCAAGGAGTCGGACTGGCAGGGAATCGGGGTTTATTGTGCAGAGACAGGCAGACAGGCACGAACAACCAACATCCACAGGACTAACCGTAACATTTCAACAATGACTGATCTGTAAGACTGGGGAAAGACGCGGACTAAACACCCAGACTGATCTGGGATTGACAGGACACAGGTGATCACAATCAGGGTATTACACGAGGAAAATGAGGTGGCCGTGGCACACGGGAGGATCGGACGGAGCGGATCATGACAGAACCCGCCCCCAAAGGCGCGCACACCGGGCGACGGACGAGACGGGACTGGGGGAACAGGACCTGAAAAACAAAACAAGACCCGCAACGGGAGACCGGGAACAGGACAGAAACACAGAACAGGGACAACGGCAAAAGCCAGGACAGGACCTGACACAAGACGGGGAAGGCAGAGAGACAAACCAGGAAGGGAGACACCGGGGACACAGAGAACGGAGGAACAACAGGGCGAGGAGTGAACAGAGGAGGAACAGGAAGAACAGAGAGACGAGGGGCCGAAACAGGCAGGATGAAGGGAGGAGGAGGAGGAGCAGGAACACAAGGAATGAAGGGAGACCACACAGGCAGGGACAGAGGACAAAGGGGAGACCGAGGGAGCCCAAACGGGCGGCGGGCAGCAGCCAAAGGGGCCGCAGGGGAGAGGGAGATAGGAGGCGAAGGGGACGACACAGGGGCCGAGGGAACGGGACGAGGGAGAGACGGAGGGGACACGGAGGGAGCAGGAGGGACCAGCAGCGTAGGTGGGCAGGAGGGGGAAGCCACCATTGGCGATGACGCCTATGTCCTCGTCCCTTACGGGACACCGATAGGTGGAGTCCCACCGGGCATTGGTCCCGGATAGGCCTGGGGGCAGGAGTCCAAAGGGAGGTCCCCAAGGGGTCCCACTCGAGCTCCTCCTCTTCTCCAGAGGAAGGAGCTGTAGTTCCATAGTCCGGGACCTCCTCGGGGACTACAGTCAGAGCCCCAGGTCGAGGGCAGGGCTGGATGGGCTGGTCTGGAGGGCAGGGCTGGACGGGCTGGTCAGGCATGCAGGGCAGGACGGGCTGGTCAGGCGTGCAGGGCAGGACGGGCTGGACCGGCGTGCAGGACAGCACGGCTGGACCGGCGTGCAGGGCAGCACGAGCTGGACCGGTGAGCAGGACAGGACGGGCTGGACCAGCGAGCCAGGCGTGCAGCGCCGGACCGGAGAGTCAGGCGTGCAGGCAGCGGCGGCTGGCGGGACAGCCGCAGGCGTGCGGCCAGCAGGGGGCGTCTCCACAGGCGCGGGCATGCAGCCAGCAGGGGGTGCGGGCGTGCGGCCAGCAGGCGCTGTGGCAAGCACCTCAGGCGTGCAGGCTGTCGGGGTCGTTGCGGCAGGCACCTCTGGCGTGCAGGCAGCAGTGGCGGCTGGTGGGACAGCCGCGGGCAGAGCGGCGACAGCGGCGGCGGGAGGTGCAGCCATTCGGCCCGGCACATACAGATCCGGAACTTCGGGCAGGTCCGGAACCTCGGGCAGGAATGCCTGAGCGCGTGCCCTCAGCGAGGACGGTGCCCAATTAAGGATTTTAGGGACTCGGGGAATGCCGTCCCTGACGGCCCTTATTCCCCCTTACCCCAGACACTCCGGCCGATAATTATGAGCCTCCATCGGGGGAGGCAGCTCCTTGGCGGGGCTGACCGGGTAGGCGATCGCGGCGTCCTCCCAGGTAGGGAGTAGGAAGCAGGTTCCCACGAAGAGGGTCGGGGCGTCCTCTCCCTTCCCGCGGCACCGCTTCTTTCTCCGCCGCCCGGTCCCTGACGCGGGAGGCGAGGTTGCCTTTGTGCCGGCGAGCGGCTGGGGCTTCCCCTCTCTCACCTTGCGGGCGAGCTCTCGCAGAAGGGAGTGTACTTCCGCCATGTTACGCTCCTCCGTCTTCAGGTTTACCCCCTGCAGGAGCTCCCAGCTCTGCTCGGTTAGAGCGAGCAAGCCTGGATCCTCCCGGATCTCAGGCTGCTCGCGCAAATACGCCACCTCATGCAGCAAGAGGAGCCAAGGATCATCCCCCTGCTGCGCAGCGTTCTTCAGGAGATCAGTCATTCTGTCACGGTTGGTGGCCAGGCAAGCGGGCAAGGAGGCGAGCAGAGCCGGACTGGCAGGGAATCGGGGTTTATTGTGCAGATACAGGCAGACAGGCACGAACAACCAACATCCACAGAACTAACCATAACATTTCAACAATGACTGATCTGTAAGACTGGGGAAAGACGCGGACTAAATACCCAGACTGATCTGGGATTGACTGGACACAGGTGATCACAATCAGGGTATTACACGAGGAAAATGAGGTGGGCGTGGCACACGGGAGGATCGGACGGAGCGGATCATGACAGGTATAGAATATAATAGAATAGAATAATAATATAGTATAATAGTATAGAATGCAAACTTTGGATTCTATAAAAGAAAGCAACACCTGGACAAGAGTAGGGCTATCTGCAAGATTGTCTATGGTAAAATATCATTGTAATACCAGATATGTTCATGCACGTCTTTCCTGACCACAAACCCAGAGCCCCGTGTTCAAGGCAACAGTCCTTGATAATATAAACAATAGTTTAATAAACACTCTTTAATGTAATAATATGCAGTTTACACTTTGGTTTTGGGGTCACAGTCGCTTGCAATTTCAATACGACAAGGAAATGGAATTATTAAAACTGAATAACAAAACCTAAGAAAGGCTCATTTTTCACCCTAAAAAGAAATCATTTTAAAAATGTAATGTTCAAAAAGAAGATTGTATCACAACAATTATAGTGAACTAAATCCAGTGTTCTCTATTACTGTGCACGATTACATATTTGTAGTGATAAACACCACTAGAAACTTCCATCCATCCATCCATTGACTTCCGCTTATCCGAGGTCGGATCGCGGGGGCAGCAGTCTCAGCAGGGAAACCCAGACTTTCCTCTCCCCGGCCACTTCCTCCAGCTCCTCTGGGTGAATCCCGAGGCGTTCCCAGGCCAGCCAAGATACATAGTCCCCCCAGCGTGTCCTGGGTCTTCCCCAGGGCCTCCTCCCAGTGAGACATGCCCGGAACACCTCACCAGGGAGGCGTCCAG
>JAABNX020000143.1:10242005-10253835 GCA_015163995.2 Mormyrus lacerda
AACAATATATATAGGTCACACTGCCGACTGCCCACACAGTTTCCCCCACCTTTTTAAAAATCACCATCCACCGCTGATGAGTCTGTAAAGATATCAGTGGATCGGCTTACAGGATGTATTTTAATCTCAGTCACTTGGTGATCGACAGTCTTTTTGAGAACAGGAAAAGTATATTGGAAAATTTACTAAAACACAAAACCAATCACATTTGGTTTTTTACAGTTTCAGAAAATGTAGCTTTTAAATGAATGATGTGGCAAAGTAGTTTTTTTGGTAAAATGAGAGATGTTTGTATAATAATCTGTATATCTTCATGAAGCCCACCGTATATCATGGTGAGTCCTTATGGATATCAACAGGTGAATAAATGTGATCAGATCTCAATTGCTTTTTTTGACAGTCATTTGTGAAGGGAAAAACTACATTTCGATTTTTTTTTTTAAATGTTTGAATTTGAAAATAGATATATATCTATTTACAATCCTATTGAAATGCTTTTGATTTATTCTAACATGTTTTCTCCTTTGATTCCATCCTTGTTTCCATCAGTGTCTACCTCTTTTTAATATTTCTTCATTTCTTAATGTTTCTTTTCTGTGTGTGGTTTTTTATTCAGCACAACTTATTTTTTGCTCAATTACATAAGTCACTGCTCCATTGTTTTCCTTTTGATCCACGTGACCCTTTTTTGACTTACTGTGACTGAGTTCTTAGTTGTAACTTGCAAATCTCTCTCTCCCTTGTTTGAATTGACTTCCCTCTGCTCCCTCATTATTAAGCACAAAGTGAGTCCAATTTTATTGCATTTTATTGTATTATTTTTCTGATCCATTCATGCTTCACTGAAATTATTTCTGTACTTAATTTATTTACTATTATATTCACAGTGATTGTTTAACTTTTATTTAACATTTTGTCCCAAAATCCTTGTTTTTCCACGGCTCACCTGTTCATCCTTATGAAGTGAGTCCTGACGGTGAGTTCTAACATTTGGTGAGTTCTAACATTCATAGTTATGAACCTTTGGTGAGTTCTAAGATTCATAATTATGATTAATTATGATGTTTAGATCTCAGTTATTTTTTGTTCGACAATCATTATGGTATGAGGAGAAATACATTATAAAGTGTTTTTTTCCATGGCTCACCTGTTCACCATTATGAATGACATCAAGAAGATGATGGGTATTACCAATTGTGATCTGAATGTGTTCAAATTTAGTCATCATTTGATTGAAGGGTAATGTACATTGTAACATGTCTTAGAATTTATTTTAAATAGTCACATTACGGCTTTTTAATTACTTTTTCAGTAGAATGCTATTCCATCATAAAAAGAACTTTAACAACTCCTTTCTAATATTTCTCTTTTTCACTGTGACTTTTTAATTTCTATCACTGTCTTCATTTTCATGGATTTATTCTCCAATCACTTGTATGAAAAGTTACTCGCTTTTGAGTTACCTGTAGCTCACCAGTATGGTCACACCCTTTACATTTTCACCTGAAAAAGAAGGCGCATCCAAGCAAGAAATCTAAACGGGTGTTAAACCCTTAATGATACTGCCATCAAGCAAAATGTGGAACATGGAGTATTTATTGTATACTCTGAACCTAATTGAAATCCTCAGAAGCTGCTTTATTTTAAAAATGAAAGCATGGCAGTAGCCTACTATGCTTATATTTGGTAATTCTGAGGAACATAAGAATTCTAAGACAAGCCCTAAATGTTACAGTGAAATACAGTGTTTGGACTTTATACAGAGCAATTGACATTATATTTAAATGGTGTAATTTATAGCCCTGATTTAATTATTCTCAGCCATTTTCCCCAAATAGGCATGAAATTATATCTGTGAAGAATGTATAAATCTGAGGGGTATATACTGGAAGACAGAGATTGTGAGTAAAATTTAACACTTTTAAAAACTTGTTTTTCATTTCTTCAATAGATGACCTAGCATATGATGCAATACGTGATTTACATGATGTAGACCTACATCGTAAGTACAAATATTCACACACAAGCAAAAGGTCTTAATATTCAGTCCTATTTCATAATGCCTAAAAGTGCCACATTAATTTCCATATTAAAATTCACATTACCTTTCCAAAGTGAAGGGTCTGGGGGGAGGCAGTGACAATGCCGTTCCAGAATGAGAGATAATTGACAGTATGCAAGCTATTATCAACATTCATTGTGTAGACCACGGACGTTATAAAAATAGTGTCACTCTGAAGCTCTAACTTTAGTAATCAAAGCACATAAAATTTCTTGCTCATCTATGTGTAGCCAAGCCCTGTGTCAATAAGCTTCTCAAAAATCTTGGCTGGAAATGTTTATAATGTGATTTTTTTTTACAATTCCTCAGCACCTCTGAAAACAGGTTTTTCAATAGTGTATGTTTAAGTTACAGTCATTTTAACAAAAAATAGAATAATGACATTCTAAGTGGTCTCAAATTATTCAGATTATTATTAGAGTCTGTGCTGAATAGCACTTGTAGCACTTTGGGATAAATGTTTTTCAGATAGGCAAAATATTTTAAAATGTCAAGACATATCAGACTACCTCAAAAGTGGCTGAGAGGCCTCAGACTCCAGAGGGTTAATTGTAATGCTTTCTTCACTGATGGTGCCCTGTTTTCTCATTTATTGGTCAAATTCTCCACCTAAGTATTAATTTCAGATTCTCTATACCATAATGTCTTCAAGATGTTAAACTTTTAAAAAATACTTTTGTGTTGAATTCCAAAATTAGAGCCAATTTTCAATTTTAGACATTTCAAGCACTCATGATGCATTCAGTATGCACACATTTATTTTACCCTTGTGTAGCTTCCATTCTTTTGTTTATATATTTATTCCTGTTCTTTTAGCTATCATTCAACTTGAACCAGGTGAGTAGCATCCTATACAAAGAATGAATCAAAAAGCACCAACAAGTTACAGGTTAACCATAAACCCTTTCTTCAGTATGTGCACATGTTTCATATCATATCTTATAACTCGTAAAGTCAGAGGCACCATCTAAGGTAATATTACCCTTCAACTGTTTTGAACATAAATTAAATACAAATGTAAAGAGTGCTATAATCGTAGCATTCATTATTGCTGCCAATAAATGTATAAAGTCTGACTGTATACATCCTGATATGAATCATATGAATCATACACATATATTCAAAGTGAAGGATGAGGTTGACCTACGGATCCTGCAGCCCACAGCGGGTAACAGCAATCAGCTCTGCTTTGATGTGCAAGTTTCTCAGAAGCAAAATTACAAGCTGCTAGACGATCAGACAGCAGGTGAGTGAACTCCATGTGACTGTAGCACAAGCAAGAATGTATAAATAATAATGAAGATCAACAGACAGGTGTTCTAGACATGGGTTTTTGGAGTTTAGAATTTGCTAAATTCTTGTGATATTAGAAAGTCGAAAAGCCAAATGGTTTGCGGTGTCATGTAGGAACTACCAAGCTCACTACCTCTCTAAGCTTTTGTTAATACTTCACAACCCCCTTGAATCTTGAAACCCTGATTTATATCCCTAATAATTGCACTAACTGCAGGTGAGCTGAGATATTCACTTGTCAGCTGATGTGCGATTCAATGAGTTTGGACACTGTGTCCAAGATAAGGATGTTCATGGGTTCAAATCAGATGGTCAGCAGGGTGATCTCATCATTAATCTCAATTGCTTGAGGGAGTGGCTAACCTTTCTTGCTCAGTTGAGCAACACTTGGATAAAAGCATCTATGCTAAAAATGAATGTAAGCATGCCCTCGTCACATCCCACCATAAAAATGCTCTACGCAAGAGCCGTATGAGCAATAGTTTAATTTAATTAGATATAGATTATAAAAATAATTTATTTTTGAAAATATGGTCAAAGAATGCAATGCTACCTTGTATCCCTCCAGCACAGACAGTTTTCATTACCAATTTAAAGAAAAAACAAAGTGTTGAATGAAAATTATACATTGATCACTGAAATGGCTGGTTTCACATCCAATGTCCATCAATACACCAAAAGATATATATCTATTGCCAGTGTTTACAACCATGCTTAAATAAGGCATTTTTACTTTTGGTTACTAGCAGGGGTGATGCTGATAATAAGTATTATTACTATCATTACATCAGTTACATCTATGATTTTTTTCTAGTCTCTGCCACAACTCCCCCTTGACCCCCTCAAAGCCTTGTTCTTGAGTGGGACTTTACACTTCATGGTCTAGGTCTTGAATCAGATTTGATATTGGTGGTCTTGTCCCCATAATTACTCAGTTGTAACCGTTGGTCGTCTTCTGTGGTTTGTTCACTCACATACACAATGGTGTAGACCTCTTGGTCGTGGGCCAGGTGAACAGTGAAGCCAAGAAGGGCTTTCAGCAGATCAGCATTCGCTTCAAAGCCTGGGGCAGCGTAACTGTGGATACTACAAAAATTGTCCTCATCCAGGGACAGAAGAATGAAGATTTTTCTTGGACACCGTTCTCCTTCAGCAATGCACCGAACGGGTACTGCATCTCTCTTGGCATGAATGACACTTCAATACATATTACCTTAGAACAAAAACAGTTTCATATTAAGCACCAAGTTTAAATATTGCAAAGGTTTTATTCTGAGGATGAATCTTTGAAGAACAGAACAAATCTATAACGTTGGAGCATTTTTCCATCTAAAAAATTATGACATAAAAGCTATAGCCGAATGCTATAGAGAATATTAAAGAAAGCTTTGAGAGATGTATTACAGTTAGATCCATAAGTATTTGGTCACTGATGCCATTGTTTGTCATTTTCTCTCTGTTTACCACTACAATGGATTTAAAGTTAAGCAATCAAGACATAATGGAAGTATAGATTTTCATCTTAAAATCAGGGGGTTTTACAAAGTTATCAAATTAAGCTTTCAGAAATTACAGCCCTTTTTCACAGAGTCCATCCATTGTCAGAGGCTCAAAAGTAACTGGACATAGTAATATAATATAAAATATATATATTGTTTTATTATTTGGATGAAATCCCTTTGCAGTCAATGGCTGCCTGAAGTCTGGAACCCATGCACATCACCAAATGCTGGGTTTCCTCCCTAGTGATGCCTTTACAGGCTTTCCCTGCTGTCGACTTCAGTTGCTGCTTGTTTATTGGTCTTTCTGCCTTCAGTTTTGTCTTCAGTAACTGAAAAGCATGCTCTGTTGGGTAAGAATATACAATTTCTTTACTTTGAGAAACTCTTGGGATGCTTTTGCAGTATGTTTTGGGTCATTATTCATTTGTACTGTAAAGTACCTTCCTATCAGTTGTTTCAGAATTTGGCTGAATTTTGGCAGAATGTACAGCCCTATACACTTCAGAATTTATCATGCTACTTCTGTCAGCAGTCACATCATCAATAAACACCAGTTACCCTGTTATATGGGCATCTATACATGCCCGTACCGTAACACTGCTTCCACCATGTCTGACACACCATATGATATTATGATATGCTTCTGATCATGGGCTGTCCCTTTCGTTCAGTATAATTTTCTCTTCCTTTAAGTCTGGTACAAGTTGATCTTGGTTTGATCTTTACAAAGAATCTTATTCCAGAATTTGACAGGGTTTTTATGTTTTCTGGCAATGTCTAATCTGGCCTTCTTGTTCTTCAGTATGACCAATAGTTTGCATCTAGAAGTAAACCCTCTGTATTTACATTCATGAAGGCATCTCTTGATTGTAGACTGGTGTTAGCTAGATGTTGTGAAGAGGTTTTTCTTCACCAAACCAAGGAAAGAATTCTACGATCATCCACAAGTTGTCTTCTGTGAAATTGAAATTGTTGATTTGTGCGCTCCTAAAGTTTAGTTTTTTTTTTGATGGCCTCCTCATCCATTGACACCTCTTTGGACCTCATGTTGAGTTCCAGTAAATAGCTACCAGATACAGTCAGTCCTTGGAACTCGATACCTTTTATCTACTTAATTTGTCATGGAGTAATGATGGAACAGATCACACTTGGCAAAGAAACTGTGTGTCAGTCACATGTCCAGTTACTTTTCAGCTTCTGAAAATGGAGGGACTATGTGAAAAATAGCAATAATTTCTGAAAGCTTAAGGCAATACCTTTGTTCAACGCCTTAAAATAAAGTTGAAAGTCTATACTTCCATCACATCTTGATTGCTTAATTTCAACTACATTGTGAAGGTATTACAAAAATTTTAATTTTTTTCCAAAATCCAAATACTTATGGACCTAATTGAATATACCTATACACACCCAGCATACATTTAATAGTGAAGGTTACACACAAGCTTTATGCAGGCAGTCCTTAATGGTTCATAATATCGAACACATGTACTACTTTGTGACAACCAAGAAAATATTGTGCAGTTACAGCGGTTTGTCAATGTACAGTATAGTACCATATGTAGTTACTTTCATTATTACTGCATTATTATTTTATACTCATTATTTTTCGGGCTTACCTACAAATTAAACTTAAGGACAGACTGAGGAACATATCTTGTTTGTTCATCCATTTTGTTTATTTCCTAAATTATAGACAAAATGTACAAAGGATTGTTTGTAGATATCCAACATATAAGTCCCTAAATTACAGCTGCATTTAATAGTTGTGTCTCACCGTTGTGTCTGGGATCAAGAAAAAAAATAGAGATTTTAAATGTTTTTAATTAGCGCAGTAATTTCTGTTTGTGCAACAAGCGACACGTGCAACAGTAGGTACATGGTACTTGTCTTTCACCCTGTGCTTGTGTGTGTTTGTTACATGTGGCTGGGTGGGAGTGACGCTGTCTCCTGCTGGTTAGGCTGTCACTGAACATGCAAGATGGGGTGCTAACGGTGGAGGTTGGGGAGACCAGAATGGACATCCTGCTCCACAGTGATGGTCAAAATAGCTTCCTATGGCCAGCTGTAAAAAAACGCCCCCCAGGTAGCACAGCAACTGGAATAATGGGTAAGAACTTGTGTGTGTGGTGCAGTATAATGCATATTGATAAGGTAAGGTAAGGCATTCTTTATACTTAGATATAGCCTTAAAAGTTATCATTGTAAATAGTGTTACAATTTTACACTTTTTGTATCCATATAAGCTTAAATGTTTTCAGTCTCATCCCAGATTGGACCTGGCCCCCCTGGTCATATGCCTGGCCCCCCTGGTCACGTTTGGCCCACCTTAGGAAACGTGCAATGTTAAACTTGTCAAACATGGAACGTTAAACTTATCAAATGCAGTCAGCAGATTTATCTGACTGTACCCTGAACTGCAATCAGTAAAATTTAATATGACCGATGGCAACGGCAAGTATGTAAGTGTGTTTTTGGTTTCATGTATATGTAATTATTCTACAGGACAGTTCCTTCTTTCGTATGAAGAGAAGCAGGTGATACCGACAGGGATACTGGAAATCCAAGGCAAAGGGTTTCCTGCATCCAGGTAAACTGGATTGTTTTTGTCTCCACTATATAATTTGTTTTAACAAATCAAGCATACTCAAGAAAAAGTAGTTATTTGACTTTTAAGCATTTCTGGGTTTGCTGGCAGGATTAGTCAGTGATTGATGTTTATGTGTCGTAGGACGACGGCAGTGAACTATAATGACCCCAACAAACCGAGAGTGGACTGCTGGTTGGTGCCTTACCAGTCTGTTTTGGGGGTGAATCTCTCTGAGCTAACTGTGGTTCAGACATAGATTCAGCATCCTGAGACTCCTTTCAGACAGTTAAAATTACATTAAGGAATGATTCTGTGTCATTATGATGAAGTGATTAAATAACATATAAACAGTTTCTCAGTTACTGCCTTTTTTATCAGTTTTATTTATCATTTTGTTCTTTTACCTAACTGCTAAAACTCAAGTTTTATTTGTACACTAAGACAAATTATTTTTAGAATTCATTTATGACAATTAATATACAGTACCACTGAAAAGTTTGGGGTCACTTGGATATTGCCTATGGAATGGGCAGAGAAGAATGTTCTTTGTTTCTGGCCATTTTGCGTCTTTAATTGAACCCACAATTACTGACACTCCAGATACTCAACTAATCGAAAGGCCAGTTTTATTGCTTTTTTAACTTGCGTAGCAGGTTTCAGCTGTACTGACAATTTTAAATGGGATTTCTAATGATAAAATTTTCCTTTTAAAATGATAAACTTGGATTAGCATACACAACGTGCCATCGGAGCACAAGACTGTTAATGTACCTCTGTGCGTCAATGTTGATATTACATAGAAATTGCAATGACGCCGTGGCACGGCACAGGCAGGCAAAAAAGGCAACATTCCACTGGTGGCTCACAAGAACTAAACACTGGGGAAGACATAAAATAATGGCCCACAAGGGGTCAAAAACAAGAACTAACTACAAGAAACTGTAGGACAACGCAAATGGGGAGCAGAGCGACATACACTCAAAAAAATGAAACTTTGACTTTAAAATTATTTTGTCAGCCGGTTCCACAAAATTGTACTGTGTAAGTTAACAGCAAAAATATTAAGTTCATCTAACTTTGTGAACTTGTATTACATTAATACATTGTGAATTGACCCAACTAGATAAAATAACTTCTGATCAACAAGAGATATTTAAGTTTACCCAATCTAATTCAGTTATGTTATATGGACATAAATAATATAGTTACGGGCTACATATTTTACATTTGTCCTTTAAACATATATCTTAGTAGTATAGTAAAAGTAAAATAAAAAAATTTAAGTTCAATTTAATGAAATATGTTTTCATCCAATTTATTTTATAGTAATTAGTGTGACCTTATTCTAGTTTGTCAGCAGGTTCCACACAAATGAATTTGGTACACCGACATATTATTATTTCCTTTATTTACCAATATTCATTTAACATCTTGTTGCCACTGGGTCCAAAATAAAACCCCACAACTAACCCTAATAGACATTAGTGCAGTATGGTTCAACACTAACAGTTGTAAACTGCCTTTATGCAGCCCAATAATACAAGAGTCTTGCAGTTCTCTTTTTTTTTTAGTAACAGCATAATAATCTGCCCATAACAACATATGTGCTGCTGTAACTTTTATTTTAATATTATGGAGGGAATACCCTGAAATGTAATTATATTAACACATGTCAATTTGTGTTGCATTGCTACCCAACATCAACAATTATAAATCACCTTGATACAGCATAAACAATTTTGATTCGTCAATGTTATTGTGTAACAATACAACAGGCTTGTAGTTCTCAATTTTTTTTGTAATAGTCAAACCATAACAATACACATGCTGCTGTAACTTTTATTTTAGTACTATGGAAGGAAAAAACCTTAGAAATTAACATTTTTGCAAACAAGTCAGCTTGTGTTGCAGCATTCTGTTTGGTTCATTCATACAGTTTGCTCTTGAGCATCTGTACCTTGGCTGAGAGTCTGCTAGCATCCAGTTAAAGCAAGAGCTTCTAAAGTACTTCAAAGAAGGCTTTCAATTCAATAGGATAACTGAGGTTCAGTGCATATATCACACCCATTAAGAGTGCACATGCAGAGGGTGACGTCTCCCAGGACACGCAGAACTTCAACACCCTCGATCACTATTCCAACATCAGCTGGTGGAGTGGTGGCATCACCTCCTTTGACTTCGAAGCTGTAGATGCCAAGGGTAAATTGCTCAAGCTCCCTCTGTACAGCAGTTCTATCAGTATCCTTTACATAAGGGAGAAAGGAAGGACACAACCAATCTATAAAATTCCAAAAATTAACTTTTGCCTTTCCGGTTTCCTTTAGCATGAAAATAACATCATTATGAAGGTATTATTGGTGAAACAGGGTTTGAGTGCCTGTAACAGTAGAATTTGTAGTTGTGTACAGTGATTTGTATGTGTGTCAGTATGAGTTTTGTACTTGTAGATTTTTTGTGAAAAAAAAATGCTGTGAAAAATCAACTCATACTGACACAAAAATCACTGTACAAGTTCACAACTCATACGTACAGATACAAGTCACTGTACACAACTACAAATTCTACTGTTACATGTGTTCAAACCTTTTTCACCAATAATACCTTCATACATGATACTTCAAAAAGTGCTATTTGTGTAAAAATAAGATAAAGCAGTGCCGGGTCATTCCATCAAACTTTAGAGATATTTTATCTAATATATATCTCTTGGAGTTGACTGTCATTACAACAGAATGGAGCACTAATGAAGCCATCAACATAAGTGGCCTCACAGTGGCTAAAAACCTGGTTCCCCACCAGGTAGTCAGACTAGCTTAATCTAGTCAGAAGAGCATGAATTGATGAAGCCCCTTGGATAAGAGGCGAAATGTCTTCAAGTAATATAACCAAGTGCAGTTGACCAGATTCAACTCTCAGCAAAAAATTAACATGTGAAAGCTTAGTAAAAGCAGAATGTATGGTACAGCTGTTGTATTGGTTTGCACAGGTGTGCATAATAAAATTAAATACTCAGTGAGTTTATTTAGATTTCCAAAAAAGTTTAAAGAAACTCATACCATGCAAATTTTAACAAAGTAACAAGATTAGTTATTCAAGATTTGATTTATTACAGGTAGAAACTAAACTATTAAAATTACCAACCAGGTATTCTTTGAAGAGGATGTTCGGGTCTTTGTTCAGATATATACAAAGTGCCCTAAGGATGCACTCCCTCCTCTTTTCAATGGTTTCATTCTAAAGAGAGTAAAAAAGACATAAATATTAGGGTTAGGGTTTCTGCCTGTTAACTTTTCACTATACCTGTCAAAACTGACTAGTCAGCATCAACTTATACGCTTTAAAATTTTGCTGTGTGCGAAATTAACTCAGGGACTGCAGTATCCATAGTTTGCATAACGATTTACGTCTTTATGATAACTGTTCATCTTTCATTCTGAAACATGTTACGTAAAATCGTATTCTTATTATCTGTTAATAAAAATAAATAAATAACATTTCTATTTCTTGTACACGTTTTTACTCACAAAAAAACTGAACAGTATTTCTAATGATCCAACCATGATGTTTGGATTAACAATCTAATACTGCACTTGGACCCTGGCTATACATACATTATATGTCAAACGTAATGAAAACAAAATGTAACGGAGTTTACTTAGAGTTTTAGAGCTGAAAATCATGTTGTGATTATGCCATGAACATTTTAACCTTTGCTTTACAAAAATGGAAAATAAA
This sequence comes from Mormyrus lacerda, assembly GCA_015163995.2. Lineage (NCBI taxonomy): Eukaryota > Metazoa > Chordata > Actinopteri > Osteoglossiformes > Mormyridae > Mormyrus > Mormyrus lacerda. The sequence continues at coordinate 10,253,188 of JAABNX020000143.1, forward strand.
TGGGAAGAGGTACATGCTCTCTTGACTGAAGGAATATACCCTTCATTTTATGAAAAGAGTCAGAGACAAAACCTCAGAAGATATGCTTCTAAATTCAGATTAACGGGTTAGTATCGCATGTATATGATATTTATGATGAATGCAGTACATGGTGATATTAAAGATAGCAATTATTAAAGTAATATATTATTAACAGATGAAGACCACTGGGTTGGCAATAGGAAGGTTGTCAAAACCAGGGAGGAAGCCAGGAGACTCTTCAATGAGTTTCATTCATCCCCAATGGGAAGGCACACCAAGAAGCATGGGTTTTATAAGAGTTTTATATTTTCTCTATTACAAGTATGTGCTGCTTTGTTTAACATTATTAAATTTCCTCTGTTTTCAGGTGCTGTGTAACTAATAAAGCTAGTGGGGACATTGTGATTGGACAAAAAAAAATATTCCAATTAAATAACTTGATTAGTAAAACCTGTGTGATTCACTTATTGCTGTTTTTTTAAAGGATATTTTAGATATTTATTTATATGCAGTGTATTCTATACTCTATACCAGGGCTCTTCAAATTTGTACCTTGATTCCAAATCCAGGCCTTGTTTTCAGTTCTCCCAGGTAGTTAGTTTAATAATTACTGATTCTGATTGGTCA
>JAABNX020000143.1:10253935-10264566 GCA_015163995.2 Mormyrus lacerda
TGGGATATTATGCTTAAATTCTTTATCACCATTAGCTATATGCTTTATAACACATATTACACTTATTATACACACATTTACTTACCCGCTGTTTGCACGATAAGAAAGCCCAATTCTGCAAATCATGCAATGGCTATAGCCCTGGGTGTGTGGAGGGATATTCTACCATAGTTTTGAAATGTTTCTGATGTATGTTGCTGTAGTTCCTATAGCTATTCAATGTAATTAAAGAAATCAGCGGCATCTTATTTAAAATAAAACTAACAAAATACAACTTTTAAAACTATATTCCTTTCGATTAACCAAACGTACATGAATTTAGCTAAATTTCGCTAAACAACCCAGGCTGTGGTGTTAGAGCTCGACTTTTAGTTAGCTTACGTTCGTCCTGCTATATGTCTTATTATTCCTTAAAACGTAATTAAAAATAACACATTAATAAATGAACAATGTATTTTTATTCTATTAAAGTTTAACGGCAAACATTATCTCACAAAACCATATTGCCCCTTATCAGCAACACGTGGCATAAGCATGTATGATACCATATGGACATAACCCTCGACCAATCAGAATAAAGGATACGCCCACCTCCCGCTTATGATGTCACACATGGGAGAGCTTTAAGCTCCGCCCAAAGTGCCCCATAACCTTTTTTTTTTTTACCAGGTTACAGGTTCTATACCACACACAGCCCATTGAGTTGTGTGGCAGTCTAGGGGACTGAGGAAAAACACAAGGATATCAGACAAATAATGACAAGACAGGGTGGCCAGCAACAGCACCTGACCAAACGGGTAGAAACGTGAAGGGCAGGATCAGATGGGTGATGACCCTAGCAAAAAATTTCAGCTATGTCATTTACATCATAAACAATGTAAATTTAATTTCTTATTAACCTGATGTTATTTTAATGGACAAAATTGCTTTTCTTTTGGAAGAAAGGAAATTTCTAAGTGACCCCAAACCTTTGAACAGTAGTGTACATTTTGCATAGTGTCATGAACTGCGAGGCATGGGCCAGGGAAGCAGGAGAAGGAGACGAAGTATTGGGAATGAGGGATTTATTAGGCAATCGGAGAGGCATACAGGGCAAAACAAATAACGACTTCAATGACAGGACTGGGGAAACACTAACAGGGAAGCACTAAATACAGAAACTTAATCAGACAGGACTAAGGACAGCTGGTAACATGGGGATTCCACACGTGGTTAACGAGGGGGGCGTGGCACGCCGGAGGATCGGATGACCAGGGTGTGACAGAACCCCCCCCCCAATGGCGAGCACACCAGGCGCACACAAGGGGAGCGATGGACCAGAGGGACAAAACCAGGGACTCCATAGAACCTGGGAAGACAAAAACATCAACGGGGCACAGGAAACATGACAGACACACAGAACAGGCACAAGGAAGACAACTAAGACAACAAATGACAAACCATGGGGAATGCGGACAGACATAGGGGCACCAAGAAGGGAAACACAGGACCTGGGAACACTAAAGGAGACAACACCAGGGGATAAACTGACAGGAGGCACAAAGGGACCGGAAGGGAACAAAGACACAGAGGGATGGGGAGCAAACACAGGGGGTACAAAACCAGGGAGCAAGGAAGCAGAGGGCAGGGGGCACCAAGGAGCCAGAGGGAACCCCGGCAGGCGAAAGGCAGAAGCGGCAGGGGCGATGGGCGACCGCGAGGCGACAGCAGGAGGGGACGCTGAAGGTGGCGAGGAGGAAGATGGAGAGACAGACAGAGGGGGTGAGGAGGAATGTGAAGGGGACACCAGAGGAAGCGAGGAAGGAGCCGAAGTTGTGGCAGGCGAAGGCGTAGCCACAGCCGGCAAAGGCGCTGGTGATCAAGTCAGAGCAGGGGGCACAGCAGGGGACCAACGAGGTGCTGGAGTCAGGTCCGAAGGTGCCTGATGAGAGAAAGGCCCTTAACCTTTAGCTCTTTGGGTGCTACAGAAGGTGGTTGCCCCTTACTGCCAGCTTGATCTAACTTATAGAGAGCAAGATGGGGGAGGCAAAAGGGATCAATAAAGTTGTTATAAAAGATATATTTGCAAAGAATAATAATGAAGAAACAAAGATTGTTTAACTTGTTGTGTAATAACATTGTATATAAGAAAACACTTTTTAAATAGAATTTAATATCTATACCTTTACAAGTGCAAACTATAAAACCTTTTCACTGGTGATGTAACATCTCAATGTGATTAATCACAATTAAAAAAATAATCATTTGATGTCCCTATTAAGAGTTTTAACTCATTTGGAAATGCCAGTCTTCTTGCTGTTCAAGAGCATCTCCATATTCCCCACACAGGAAAAAACTAATATGTTTGCCAGTACGACTGGTAATTATATAGCTGGGGAGTTCAAAGATACTAAGAAGTCAATCTAAAATCCATCAGTCAATGCACGTTCCTTCCTTAGAAGAAGTTTAAAACACTTTATCTGTCACGATGGGCGATCTGGCGAGCGGGTAAGCAGGCAAGTAGATGACAGTATGGGACAAAAAGGGTTTATTGATAAGTCTGGAGGCACATCAGGGAAACAAGCATGAGACATTACTGTCATGGAGGCGGGCAGCTCGGGTGCGGGCACGGGAACGGGGCATAGTGCACAAAGAGGTGGACGATTCACTTAGGGCTCAGAAACACAAAATGGGGTTTATTAAATAGAACTAAAAAAAGAACACAAGAAAGACCAAACAAAACAAAGGGACCACAGGGGGTCAAAAGTAAAAGGGATAAACTAAAGCTAAACAGAAACCAGAATAAGCACAAGAGCAACCGCAATCAAATACAATAGCCAAAATAACAAACAACGAACCACTGGCGAACAGGACAAAAGCAGGAACTAAAATACTAAGGGGTAACGAGACTAACACAGGACAGGTGAGGCTAATTGACAAAGACCAGGGAAACGGGGCACAGGTGAAACTAATGAAAACAAAAGGAGCAAGACAGAAAACCTAAGAACTAACCAAAGAAACAGAGAAACAAAAACCAACACTAGGGAATTACAGGAAAAGACATAAGCAGGGGCACCAGGAACAGAACAAAAATCAAATACTAAATCCGACCGGAAAATAAAACACTAGGGATCAAAATACAAAAACAGGGGAGGTGGGATTTAAACACAGGACAAAGGTTCACAGACAGCCACATGGCTCAATGCATTGAGCCACGTGACCAGACAGGTAACAGCAGAGAACAAAGACAGAACACAAAGAACGGGATGACCAGCAACACCTGCTGGCCAAACGGGGAAGGGACACAGTGAGACACAAGGGCTGACCCTGACAATTACAATGACTAATCTGGGGAATACTGACTGAGACACGGACTAAATACATCAGACAGGCTGAACTGAATAAGCAACAGGGGATCACAATCAGGAAATAACACGAGATAACGAGGGGGGCGTGGCACACATGAGGATCGTATGAGCCAGGTGTGACAGAACCCTCCCCCAAAGGCGCGCACACTGGGCGCGCCCAAGGGGAGATGACGGACGAGACAAGGGAACAGGACATGAAGAAAGGCAAAACCATCACCGGGGCACAGGAAACAGAATGGAAACACAGAACAGATACAGGGACAAGAAGTAGGACAGGACCTGAAAAAGAACAAGAAACGCCGACAGACAGACCAGGAAGGGAGGCACAGGGGGAACAAAAGGGGCAGGAGTGAACAAAGGACCCACAGGAGGAGGAGGAGCAGAAACAGGAGGGACTAAGGGACGAGGAGTAGACAGGGGAGACCAGACAGGACAGGGGACAAAGGGGAGCCCGAGGGAGCACAGGCGGGCGGTGGCTGGAGGGGCCGCAGGCGAGAGGGAGGAAGGGGCCACGCAAGGGCCAAGGAGATGGGCTGAGGGAGTGATGGAGGGAGCAGGAGGGAACCCCCGCGCAGGCAGGCAGGAGGGGGAAATCACTGCAGGTGAAGGTGCAGCTGAAGCCGGTGAAGGCACCATCTGACATCCCGCCGAAGCAAGAGGGCCCAGAGGTGGCTGACACGGAGCCGGAGGCAGTACCGAGGACCGGCACTGAGGCACCGGGGGGGGGGGACCTGGAGGCGACCACCGACCTCAAGCCGGAGGAACCGCAGGAGACCCCGGAGCCCCAGCCAAGGCGCATGAGGGCAAGCCAGGGGGCAGGGCGGGCGGGACCCCGGCCCGACATCTATGTCCCCTCTCCTTGCAGGACACTGACAGGGAGGGTTTAGGCTGGGATCCACCACGCTGGAGTGAAGGAGTCATTAAGGAGGTCCCCAAGGGGTCCCACTCGAGTTCCTCCTCCTCCAAAGAGGAAAGAGCGACAGTTAGACAGTCTGGGACCTCCTCGGGGACTAGGACTGGGACTGGGGGGACTGGAGCAGGAACTGGAGCAGAGACTGGGCCAGGGTAGCAGACGAGGCCATAGGCGGTGCAGCCAGAGCTGCGGGCGTGCAGGCGGCGCAGCCGAAGCGCCAACTGGCGAGCTGGGCTGGACAGGCGAGACGGGCTTGCCTCAGCAGGCGCCTCGTGTGTGCGGCAGCAGCAGCGGGTGCCTTAGCAGGCGCCTCAGGCAGAACGGTGGCAGAAGCAGCAGGCGGGGCTGCGGGCAGAGCAGCAGCAGCAGAGGGCGGTGCCACGGGCAGAGCGGCGGCAGCAGCAGCAGAGGGCGGTGCCACGGCCAGAGCGGCGTCCTCGGGCGGAGCCGCGGGCAGGCAGACCAAGACAGGCACAGGCAGGTCTGGAACCTCCCTTACGGCTGCCCGAGTACGCGTCTTTACGGAGGACGTTGCCCCTTTAAAAGCCGTGGGGATTTAAGGAATGGCATTCCTCATGCCGCTGATTCCCTTACCGACCAGGCACGCGGGCCGGTAGTGGTAAGCCTCCAAGGGAGGCGGCGGCTTCTCATTGACGCTGAGCAGGCAGGCAGGAGCGGTGTCCTCCCAGGCGAGCGAGGCACTTCCTCGCCCACTGGTTGACTCCCAGGCGGGGAACAAGGAACAGGAAAATTGTCGGGGCTTCTCCCTCTTTTCTCTTACGCCTCTTCTTCCTTCGCCTACTGAGACAGGTAGGTGGAGGCGGGGTTGCCTCGGAGAAGGCAAGCGGCTGTAGCCGCTTCTCCGTCACCCGGCCGACGAGCTGCCGAAGGTTAGAGCGCACTTCCGCTACCGTGTGCACCTCTGTGCGTGGGGTAACCTTTTGCAGAAGGGTCCAGCTTTGTTCCACCAGGGCTAAAAAGCCAAGGCCCTCTGAAACCTCTGGCAGCTCTTGCCAGTACACAACTTCTTGCAGCAGACCTAGCCGGTGGTATCTATCTAACCCCATACTGAATGATATAAAAATATATCATGTGTATATGTATGCTGGGCCTGTATACATAAATCTACACCTTGAAATTTTGAAAAGCCAGTATACTGTAATATCAAATAAATAACCAATTTTAAACAAAATGTCATATTGTGATAATCTACTAAATATATTTGTACAATAAAAATCCAAGTTGTACATTTCTTCTATAATTTAAGAAATACATAAAACAGATGAACAAAGCAAATATATAGCATCACTAATGGAGCTAAAGCTATTTTTCACTGACAAACTACTTGTTCCTCAACTTGTGGGTGTGTTGTGGTTTCTGTCATTTATGGGCACACGCAACATAGCATTTTTTTGATTCTGATAAGAGCACTCAAAAGCACAATTGTGGAGCTGGTGAAAGTTAACAATATCCGAGTCAAATCGAATCTTTTTCATAAAAGTCTTAAAAACTGAGACCCGAGTCTGACTCACGTACATTAAATGACGTGGTCGCCCACCTCTGCCGAACACCAGTGAAATAAATACTTTTTGACAGAATATTCACTGTAATGCGTGTTGTCAGTAGACTACTAACGGAATGCTACAGGAAAAGTGATGTTATTTGCTGGTGCATTAAAACAATAAACAAACAAACAGATAGCTAATGGATGAGAATATGCATTTTACTTTTTAGACACCTTTCAAATCGCATGCCTCGCAGGTGCAGGAAACCGCAATATCAGCGTTTGTAAGCACATATATGAGCTGCCGTGTAGAAACGTGTGATTTTCATACGTAGTAAACAGTTAAAAATTAGTTTGCTAAAACTAAGCTCGTTTACAGTAAATGATTCAGACAAGCCTACGTGCGACCTTATTTGATCTGTTAGTTGCTTTCATGTGGAGTCAGCCGACTTTCCGAAAGGAGGAGTTTATAAAGTGTTGTTTTTTGAGCGACCTAGTTTGTCCCACAGACTGCTGGTCTTCTGAGAAATGAACTAGCTCTCTTTAAAGATAGCACTCGTGTTACGAAGTTCAATTGTGCCGGTTATTATGACAAATAATTTTTCATACATACACTTGGAATACCTTTGTAATCGCACTCAATAACATTGGAACATGGAGAATTATTTACTCCTTAACAAGGGGAAGTCATCGACATCCATTTTGAGAAGAATGATATGATGAGCTCAAAATGCTCCTGGTTTGTCATTTGGAAGTGTATTTCTTAAAACTAAATGTTACTTTAATCCCTCTTTGTGGTGACGCCATCCGGAGGCATACATGACCAACGTTTTTGGACCCCCATGCGCAATGCTCTTGCTGCTTTGTGCATTGGCTTCAAACGCAGCAATGGGGCAGTACGACAAGGTAAGATCCGTCAGAAAGAAACGGCAATGTGTGTTGCGATTCCCAGCTTATCTCATGGACCATTACATGCACACAGGAACCCTTAGCAGAAAGGCCCTGGTCACTGTGATTAGCACCATTTGTGTTCCTCTTAAGAAAAGAAAGTGTCTTTGGGGTTTCTTCCCTCCCTTAGAATTAACTTTAGAGTCCCAAGTCATGAACGTCATCCTCTTGAGAGCCCGTGCTAGTGCTTAATCAGGCTTAATTTAAAGCTTGATCGAATATTGTGTGACTTAAATCATGTAACAAAATGGACGAGGACTTTTGTGTTCCTATATTCAGTCTATATAATTCTGTTTTATGAAGAAATGTTCATGTTACTTTTTTATATAATCATCTTATTATTTATTCTAATTTGAATACTTTGTTCTTTTATGTAGTCGTCTTACACTCATTTGCTCACCCTGTTTAGTTTTTTTCCCGTATTACTTAGTGTAAAGCACTTTGGCAGAATTTTATGTATGTAAGGTACTGTATAAATAACGATTATTATTAGTAGTATTGTTATTATTATAACTGGGACCCAAAAAAAGAAGACAAGTCCGGGAAATAGAGAACACGTGGTCGCCCTTATTAACCATAATCATTTTAAGGGACTAAAAAGATTTTTAGAAACCATATTGCTACAGCTTGGTTTAACACAGATGAGTTTAAAATAAACTGACATTCATTAGATAACTCAGATAATGCTATTTATTTGAAAAAGGCTTATTTAAAAAGCAAAGGGTGATTCAATCCATAACTTAGTCATCTGAACTAAAAACTGGTGTACAGTCTTACACAAGCAGCAGGGATAGGAAATGTTTTAGACATCAGCTCATTCAGTCTTAATTTGTTTATAAAATGAAAAAACAGTTTTAGCATGTAATAAATTTCTTATTTAAGGTACACAATGTTTATTGAAGCCATTCAGAAAATTGTTACAGTTTAACTGAGGAGGAGACATCTCCTTACATTTTCTGCTTAAAAGTACATTAGTAGTGTAGATTTTAGTAGCAACAAGTAAATAAGTAACGAATACCAGGCTGTAATCGCTATCAGCCGTTCAAGTATTCGTAATTAGTTGCCTATCACCATTCTAACGACAGAAGATATATGTAGGTCTTAAGTTCATTGTAGTAACGAGTATTGGGTAATGAGTATTAAATAATGAATATTGGACTGCCGAGTACTCGGTAGGAACGATTACTCAAAAGTAACGGATAACCACATCACTAAAGTACATGGTCTTTTTTTCTTTTCTATGCAGATGTCATCAAGCTCAGGTAAGATGTGTAACCAGTTCCATCCATCCATTTTCCAACCCTCTTAATCCTATTGGGTCTGGAGCCTATCCCGGAAGCAACGGGCACGAGGCAGGGAACAACCCTGGGCAGGGGGCCAGCCCATCGCAGGGCACACACACACACACACACACTCCTATGGGCAATTTATCAGCTCTAATGAGCCTCAGCATGTCTTTGGACTGTGGGGGGAAAACCGGAGCACCCGGAGGAAACCCCACGATGACAACATGCAAACTCCACACACATGCAACCCAGGCCAAGACTCGAACCCGGGCCCCAGAGGTGCGAGGCAACAGTGCTAGCCACTGCACCACCATGCCGCCCCCATGTAACCACTTCACTCTCCCATTTCCTCCAAACAGACAGATTTGTCAATCCGAAGGTGCACAGTCCCAGTGTTGCTTTCCAGTCAACATGAAGATTTATTTTCAAATTTAAATGTCATCTACAAATTAACAGTGGTGTTTTCAACTGATTATTATGGAATTGCTGCTGATTATCATGGAATTCATGCACAAGGGACTTTCTGAGAATGACTTTGAGGACACGTGGCTTCTGTTTTAAAGGTGGAACCAGACCCAACTTCACTGTGTCCGTAGACAGACCTACTCAATCTTTGACGGTCTATGTGAATGTGAAAACTAAGGTTAATGTTCGTGTGAGATTGTGCTACAAGCAGCGTGAGGAAATCTGCGACGAACACAAGCCTCGAGTCCAAGAACTGGTACTTCTGTGGTCTCTTTGTAGCACTCTGAATCTTTGCCATAATATCTCTGATAATGTTATGTTCTCATCCTTCCTTACACTTGAAGTACCTTCCACTGTACAGCTATCAGTGTAAATCCTTTAAGCGTAAAGATATTGTGTAGAGCAGCTAAAATACCTGGTCTTGGTGCATGTCACAGGTTACTAAAGAGTCTCCAAGTGTCAACCTGAGCTTCCCCGTCCTGCTGCCCTGTCTCTGTGTGCAGGTAATGACTGCATGATAATCTTAAATCTATGTAGCTTCACTGAATACCACATATGTCCTGGAACATGCAAAATATAGTATGCAGGGTTTTGGTTGCATGTATAGTGCCTGTATTACCATGGAAAAATGTGTAGTTTTCATATGGTGCTTTCTGTTGCTGTAGGTGTACTATGCAACTCCTGATGCTGTTCGTACAACTGTGTGTCCCTTTAAGACCCTCGCATTAGAGGGTGAGTCATTCTTTATGTGTGTCTATATTGGCTTTACCAGAGGTACTGCTAAAACTTTCATCTCTGTACTCAAACCAATTCGAAGTTTATTTATCGATTGCTGGCACAGTCTGGTCATTCTCTGTACTAGCTGCTACAGTAGCATTCTGCTTTACTTCTCCAGGGGAAGGTGTATGGCACACCAGTGTCATGAATGTATTTGATATGAGATTGATGTGGGAATCTCAATGTCCCCACAAACCTGCTGCTGCTCTCTGCTGGCGAAACCAGAAAATACCTACCGACTGCCTGGCCATTGCTAACTCCACCCTGCTTGCTGAATCAGTGAGTGGGATAACGTCTAACCCCTTTCTGAACCCTTACAGATTAAATTGTTGAAATTTGAATGGAGGTATGATTATTATTTGAAGGCAAATTCATGTTTATTATTAAACATATATATCTCCCTCTCCAGCTATTCATGGAATAAGATCAATTAGACCATAAATTCACTATTTATTCAGTATTGAAACTGAGTCTTAATTTTAGGTATAATCATGGTATGTTAAGCCTCCTTAAATGTGTTTGCATTAATGGTTGGATACATTTTGATAAAATTTTCTGTAATATACGAGTACAATACACTGAGTGCAGAATTAATAGGCAAGTATGTATTTTACTTGCATCTTCTCCGCACACCAGTATTTTCTGTCCAGATGACTTTGTAGTTAAGAATGGACAGTTTAAAAATACAGCATGCTTACCATTTTATCTGAGTGTTTTCTGTTTGGAGCAAAACAGGAAACTGTGGGTACGTCCCTCTGCAGAATTATTAGACAAAATATTATTTCTATTGAAATCCCCCACAAAAAAGGACCTTATAGAGTACATAAAAAAGAAAATAATAAAGTGCCTGTTAGAGGGATACAAAATAATTAGAAATTGTCAGACTTTTAAAACATGATCTCCATACAATGAAGCGTTTTCTGGCCAGCAGTCAAAGGTGATGAAAGAAGCATGTAGAGAGAAGATGACACATATAAGCCATGCGGGGTTTGTACTTACATGTACTACATTGTGGGGACCGACACAATGTGGTAAAACCTGTTACTTTTTAGCTTGTGAGGAAATTGTTCAGGTCCTCACAATATAAACCTCAGTTTTATAGAAATCTGTGACTGCAATAAAAAAAACTAATAATGTCAGCACTCTTGTACAGTGATACCTCAGTACTCAAACTCATTAAAACTCAAACTTCTTAAAAGCTGAACCAATCAGTGCGAAAAAAATGACCTAGAACTCCATCTGAATCTCAGAAGTCGAACCGTGAACGCCAACCTAAGATAACTTGTACACGAGGGGAAATGAGTCACGCGGCATGTCTCTCAGCGGAAACAAAGGGTAACACTTCAGTCTCAGCCTCGCATTCGCTGTGATAGCATCGTTTGTTGGTGATA
>JAABNX020000143.1:10266619-10295328 GCA_015163995.2 Mormyrus lacerda
AAATGAATGGAGAGTCCCCACAAAGATATAATTACCAACGTGTGTGTGTGTGTGTGTGTGTGTGTGTGTGTGTGTGTTGTCAATGTCATACATTTAGTGCGGTCTTGTGGACAGTGCTAAAAGAAATGTTTTATATTTATACAGCAGTTAGTTCTGACTCTGATAACCGCACTTGGACATTTCACATCAGCCATATCATTCTGCCACACAGGTGTATCTAAAAACCGTAACATATCCTATGTCTCATCTCCACCCACACAGAGCTGGTACTGGGCTGGTTCTCGTTTGGTGCATTTTGAGAACCGGCTCGCGTTTCCACCGGTTTCAAAAATGAACGTAGGCGGAAGGTTCATATGTATTTTGTTGGATTTATCTTGATCTTTTTCAAATTTTCTTTGTCTTTATAAGAACAACTTAAGAACATAATAAATTGACAAACGAGAGGAGGACATTCGGCCCATCAAGCTTGTTTGAGGAGAACTTAAATAATAGTTCAGAGTTGTTAAAATCTTATCTAGCTCTGATTTAAAGGAACCCAGGGTTTTAGCTTCCACTACTCTAGCAAGAAGACTATTCCATACTCTAACTACACACTGTGTAAAGAAGTGTTTTAAAATTTTAAAATTTGTTTTAAAATGTTCTCCTGCTGATTTCCACTTATGGCCACGAGTTCTAGTATTTTAACTAATATTAAAATAGCCATTTGGCTGAACAGCATCGAGACCTGTTAGAATCTTATATACCTGGATCATGTCCCCCCTTAGTCTCCTTTGCACAAAGCTGAACAGATTCAGCTCAGCTAATCTCTCCTCATAAGACATTCCTCCAAGAACAGGAATCATTCTCGTAGCCCTCCGTTGCACCTTTTCTAAGGCAGCAATGTCCTTCTTAAGGTATGGTGACCAAACCTTATAAGCTGCTGGACTTGTTGCAATCTGTCTGCCTATATCCACTTTTGTCTCCTTAAAGGCCCCCTGTCTGTATGTGTGAGTTGATTCTTTATTCTCGCTCATTGTTCTATCACTGTCCTTTTAAGGATTATATAAGAGTCTGCTAAAAGCTAAACTATGCTGTTCGCCTCCTGATCCTGCGGCCTCGTGACGAATAACAGCCATGATATATATTATTATTATTATTATGTTTAATTCTTTAACTTTATGCATAGTATAACATGTTGGGTATACTTCAAGTTATTTCATGCTTACTTTTCTGACGCATATATGACGTTTATGTCACATTAGGGTTATTATACGGCACGCACAAATAATTTTTTTACAGCTTAGTAATTATTGTTTCTTATTATTGCAAATGTAAGGAATAAAGTAATGATTTCTATCTGGTGATAGCTACAAAACATAATTGGTGATAGCTAGAAATTAATAATTGTTCGACTCACCATTGTTAGACCAGGGCGAAAATGAACTATGCAACTTTTTTGATAGTGTGTGTCTGAACAAGAGAGAAAAGCAGCATATTCTATGCAATGAAAGGTAGATCCATATCCAAGGGATGACTATAAGATCATAATAGCTGGGTCCTCTACACAAAGTACATGTTTGTAATGGTGTCATTTGATGATGATGATCAAATAACAACTGCAAACACTTTTTTCCTGAATGGGCTGAACAAAAAACGTCTTTTGAAATTTAGCTTGCGGTCCTGGAGAAGTCAAGGAAAAGTCATGGAAATTCATTGATCGAAAAATGTACTAATCCTGAAGCTGAGAATTTGAGTTGCTTTGATTTTGACTTAAATTTGATTTTAATTAGCAGGTCATCAATTCCCTCTTTCTCTGCTTACCCTCCTCCATCTCTTTGCAGCTGTCTCTAAACAGCAGTTCCCACGAATACTGCATCTTTAAGGAAGGTAAATACCCAGATAAATGCAAAGTTGTATCATGATACTGGGCTTTGCCCAAGATTGCCAGATAAAGTAGTGAAGACCAAATGAACCCTCATGAGGCACTTGTGGTATTTTTAGACCAGACTATATGGATGCTGTGGGACGTGCTGTGAGATTGTTTTACATTTTTCTGAGTTCTTTTTGAAAGAGCATTATCTTAATTGGGTGAGAAAATACAGCAAATGGTTCATGAAGCTTCTTTTGGCCATCGTTAAGTTAAAGTATTAACTTGTTGTAAAATATATGCATGCTTTTTTGTTTTAGTAACAATGAACAGAAAACTATGTGCTTGGTTTCACTACATTACGTGCACTATAATAATAAGGGTGATGGAGACCCCTTAAGCCTATGAGGATGGAAGAAGATAATTTAAGGCTTTATATGCTGAAGCTGTTAATTTAACAATATTTCAAATTCGTTGACTGGGGACAGTAAAGGATCTCTGCAATCATATCGAACGATTTAGTCATATTTAAAAAGGTGGTGTAACACCATAATTTCAAAGACACTAGTAGCAACCACTGCAAAGATATTTCTAGGCATATAAACTAAATTTGACAGACTGGTCGTTGTGAGCTCGCGGAGAGGCTTGTAAATATCAGGTATACTCCCACTGTGTTTCTCACACATTTACACAGGTGTCCGCTATCAGCAATCTTGGTTTCCGTCTTACAAGGCTGAGTTAGAGTGTAAAAGTAACAAAACAACCACAGATGAGCCCTGGAGATCCTGTGGATGTGACACAGTTATTCTTCATAGACATGCAATGCGCGTTTCAAGCGCATAATTCATTATTTAAGGGCGTACATGCGATCGGTCACAGAAGAAGCCTTCCTTTGTGACAAGGCGCTAGCCACAACTCTTTTATTCCCATAAGCGTGACGGAAGTGACTTTTTTCGGTGTCGTACATCTTTAAAAGAACAAACTGAAACACCAGTTAAGACACTTTCTCACAGCACTACAGGTTTAGGTTTAACAGGAAGTGACAAATTTGAGAGCAAAAACTGTACATAAAGTACATCATATACAAACTTCTCCACTTAAACTGCATCTCTTCTGATTTATATTACTGTTGGGCTCTTCAGCAAAGTTGTTAACCTCAAAAACTGCTCCAGTTGTGCCAGATAAATAGCTGACCTTGGACTCCGACCCTAAGCTTCTGTATCACCTGTGTATAATTTGTATGTGTTTCTTATAGGAGTTGCCACAGGGGATATGTGAAGATTGAGTTTTGTTAAACTTGGTATCTGTAGGATTAAGGCATTATCTTTATTATTCTATTGTGGGAGGAAATTAGAATATGCGTAGGATCCAAGTCCATTATTTGCTGTCTTTGAGATAAGACTGTCAATGGCCTAAAATCAGGCTTCCTCATCATGATACAGTTTTGGGAACCGAAACTCATTCAGTCCTCATCTAATCTGTCACGCTCAGAACGGCGAAGTGGGAGCATGGAGACGGAGAATCTGGGAATGCAGGATTAATTAGGAATCAATCTATCACAGCACACTGGAAACATGCAACGTCAATGACAGGACTAGGGAAACGTACTCAAACGCAGACTGAAATACACAGGACTAATTAACAGCAACAGGAAACAACTGATAAACACGCGGATTCCACATGGGGTAGATGAGGGGGCATGGCCCATGGGAGGATCAGATGAGTGGGGCATATCATAAACTAAGAACTTTGGATAAATTTGACTTTACTCGCTAAGTTCACAGCAATTATACGTAAGAACCGGACTGAATGAGTTTTGGAAATTTGCATTTCAATTGGAGTTTAGGGCCCAACTGTGAAATCACTTTGCTGACTACAAGATTTGAACTGATGACCTTGATTTCAACCAATCACCTTCACGGGCACACAAGTTCTAACATCTAGAGTAGGGGTTACCAAGCTTTATGTGTCCATGGGCTACAGAAATTTCATGGATTGGTAGAATGACCAGGGAGGAGGGTCAGGGGGCTAGCAGATTAATCGCTGATTTCACAAGTTTAAGTTTTACATTTATTTCAGGTGTGAGTTGAACTCTTCAATGTGAGGGGTTGTAAAAAATGGACAATATCTAGTTTAGTTAGTAATAAGCAACCCCACTGCAAAATCCCTAAGGTTCTATGGCCCGGTGGAATACTGCCCACAGTCCAGTAGAGGTTCATAGACCAGGGGTTTGAGATCCTCTAGTGTACAGTGCACAAGACCTACTAAACCACAGCATAGATAAAGACAGAGCTTAAGTGATATAGACTCAATTGGTTGTACCTCTTGTTTCTTGAATTTTCCTTGAAACATGCCATTGATGTACAGATCAATGTAAATTTTGACAGGGATTCTCTTTTTTCGTTTATTTGTTGATTCTTGAGAAAATACAGTGCAGCTGGTATTTCTGCATATAATTTAGGAATGTAAAGTTAACATGAGGGATAAGCTGTTCTGTTGACAAATGACATGTTGCTGCCATTATTTTTGTGGTTGTTCTCTACTAGCTTTCTACCAGAACCTCTGCCTTGGAAAAATCCCTTTAGCTTTCAAAACTGAGACAACGATTTTTTTGTGAGGTGCACAGCTCCTTGCTCCCATGGCTGTTGGCTCCGCCCACTCCTCTGCTCTGATTCGCACTAAACCGCTCCGCTCAACACCGCTCCACGCTCCACTAAAATTTCCTCCTGCTCCAGTAAAATCACTCCACGCTCGCTACAATTTAAAAGAGGGACAAATAATCTGCATGCCTAACAAATGTCACCTTGAACCGAAGCTTTATGTCATAAAGAAATAGCAACGGAAACATTGCCGCTAAGAATAGAAAATATTTATTTTTAAGCAACATATAGGCAACAACGGACACGTTTGGCAATGGCATTCCACACAAAATAGGCTTAAAAATAAAGGAATCAGAGGGTTTAATAGCCTAAAGAATATACAGGCTAAGCATCCACGTTTTAAATTTCTCAGTTTTTTTCTGTTGATGCTGCTGCTGCATCTCTATAAAATAAAATTTCACTGACAGCGTTACGTGAAATTAAAAAATCCTATTAGACCTACTTTGAATGACAAAATTAATTTATTACCAATACTTTAAAGGCTTTTATACTTTTATTTACTTTATAGATTTGATGCTACAACCATATAAAACTTGCTCGCGTTTTGCTCTGGCTTCCACCCATTAGCATAGCACACTTTCATGTTTCTGAGAAAAGTGATTCTTTACTCACTGAAACAGATCAGGAGTAGCCAATCTTATTCGCAAAGGGCCGGTGTGTGTGCGAGTTTTCGCTGCAACTCCCTAATTAGATTACTAATTAGAGGACTGATTGGCTGAAGAGTCCTCACATCTGGGTTTGAGCAGCTGACCTACAGGTTATCCCAAAAATCTGCATATACACCCCTGTACAACGGCCCTTTGCGGATAAGACTGGCCACCCCTGCTGTACATTATTGTCATTTATACGTTTGATAAGAATATTACACTTGTATGATCTATCCGCTCAAATGCTCTGGTGAGGTGACAAAACTACCTGAGAGCACATCCGCTCCACACTAGGTCTGTAGCCCAAAATCTCCTTTGATGTGTCCTTCTCTACTCTTTCATCCCCCATAGATCATACTAAATGGCACGCAGAAGTGATCCCCGCCTCCCAACACCTGCGAGTTTACATCGAAAGTGTCGTGCCAGCATCCTTTTCTGCTCAGCTTTGTGTTATACAGGGGCAGGAGTGTGTAACCTGGGGTGCAGTCCACTCTGTCGGCAAGGTAAATGAGGTGAAACACAGAAAAGTGTGCGTGTGACGGCTGGAATATTAAGTCTTCGGGAAACTGGTGCAATAATCAGAGTAACTCTTGACCAACTGGTTTTGTGGTGAAGTGGAAAATATACCGTATTAAAGATACTTACCCCTTTTAAGGTATTAAGACAGGCATTTTTTAGTTAAAATACATTTATTTATTTAGCAGACATACAAGGAAGGCAGCAAACAGCTGTCAAGAAACCATACGTCCGGCTTTTTTTTTTTTTTTTACGTCTGGCTTTCCCTGGACAAATCTTCTTTTTAGGCCCCTATTCAGGTGTCCAGGTAATTTTTCAAAAATTGGCAGTTTGCCCAGGTTTAGTGCTGCAACCCATGTGGTCCAGTGTTGCAGGTTACAGTGGAGAACAAAGTGAAGGAAAAGGTGCCAATTACCAGTATTCAGCAGCCTCTTAGTGTCATTACACAGCATTTGCAAGTGCACATGTTTAAAGATTAAACGACATTCACATTCCTACATGTCATGTTGCTTAACGAGTGACGTCAACTTCCAGAGACTTCTGGTGAACAATGCACAACTTTAGCTTAGCCCTTTGTAACTTTTGTTGGAAAAGACTTACATACACATTTATTGTGTCAATTGTGAGTAGACTGTAAAACGACAAATAACTGTATGGTTTCCGTACGTCTGGGTTTCCCCAGATGAGAATTTTCATTTTACAGGGGACCTTATTAATATTCATGAGAGAAGCCCTACCTGATTGGCCAGTGAATGTGAAAACTCATTAATATTCTGATCCCTGGGCACGTTCACTTTTTCATCACACCATATATGGTAACCCTACAACTAGGCATGCGTGCAGCTAGGCTAAGCTTCCAGTCAGTGACCAGGTACAAGTGCAAGTTAGCACTGCAGCAGCACATTTGTACAGTATATTACAAAACACTGTAAGAAACTAATAGGAAAGATATTCAAGTTAAAACAGAACAACGACTAGGTTCCTACTAAACTAGTGCAAAATCCAAGGGAATCCAGCATTGCCTAGATCCCTTAACCAAGGAGTGGCTGATAACAGAGGTAATTGTTCCAAAGATCTACTTTTGTTGGTGGGGGCTGTGAATTGCTAACCGTGTGTTTGAGTGTCTAAATGTAACAGTATACGTGAGAAATAGTGTGCATGAATGTTTGCATACTATAGGTAAGACCCTGGTGGATCTAATATATAATTTTGTGTCCTGTAGGACGGTACCAATAACAAAGAATTACATCTCCCATTCATCCATCTCCGGCCAGAGCTGTGTGTGCAGGTGATATAATGATCTGTTCCATACCTATTTGTCATACATATTACTTAATTAGGTGATCACTCAATTTACTTAGTCATTTTATCATTACATATTAGAATTATGGGCAAATGAAGCTTCATGAATTAATTGTTATATTTTGTGCCGCCACTAGAAAGGGGCTCAAAGCAAACCATTGCCCTGTGTAGTGGTGTCATAAAAGTACCACAAGCGGTCCACGAAGCGTCATTTGGCCATTGCTGCATATTAAGTAGGTATTCTCTAGCTGGAGTCTGTTTTTATTTGGAGGTCTCTGCTTTAAAGTTGAAGTTGCTCTAATCACACAGCATGAATCAGTTGTAAAAACTCAGGTTGATGTGTGAATTACAGTGTCAGTATAATGGCAATAGGGCAGATTCGGTACATCTTATTTGATGTCTTATAGGTCTGGCAGACAGACACATTACTTTACAGCTGGAGACTCTTCTGTCCATTCTGTGAGTGTCCCAATACCATATTTTCATTCACTTGCCAATGCTCACTTGTCCCTTTAATCCAGATGCACTGATGCCTCTCCCCTGTGTCTCCCATTTCTTCTCAGCTTCACACGAGAGGTGGGGCCTTGTTGCTGTGGCAACAGCCATAGTCATAACCTCTGGGGTTATTTTGGCATACCTGAGTTACCATGCCGCCCGAAGAAGACTCTCAGGTACAGGAAACTGGGAGTATTGGGGTATGTGAGGATATGTTGGCATGGAAGAATTGCTTACTAACCCCTGTCTCTCTTTCCAGCTTGGCAGCTAGGCTGCAGGCCTGTCCTGCTGGTGTGCTCCTCAGAGCAGACAGATCAGCTGTCTGCTATGTGTGCTCTGGCCTCCATCCTGCAGGGGGACCTGTGCTCCAGCGTGCATATGCCACATTTGTCATCAAAAGACGGGGGTGTTGCTGATCTGGGGCCCCTGCCTTGGCTGTATGGCCAGTGTGAAACCGTGTTGGCTGCTGGGGGTCGTGTTCTGGTTGTTTGGAGCCCAGAAGGCAACTCAGCCTACCAAGCCTGGTGTGGCCCAACTGCAGAAGAAACGGGAGAGAGACAAATAGAGAATAACCAAAGGAGAAAAGAGGAGAGTGAAGGAGATGGTCATCGCATGGAGAGAAGTGACAGAAGCACGGAGCCCAGTGGAGTCACCACATCTGTCCTGAGGGCAGCACTGGCTTATCTACGGGGCATGTTGCACGGCTACGGACAAAGTCATGGCTTTGCACTGGTGTGTTTTGAAGGCCTCTGCTGCAGCCAGGACATTCCGAAGGAGCTTAAGGAGCTTCCACTATACCGGCTACCCTGTGATTTTAGGGCCCTGGTGCAGGAACTGCATTACTGTCAGGCAGACACCAGGTGGCGGTTTTGGAACAATCTTTTCTCCACCATGCAGGCATACAGGGTGGCAGATAGGCTAGCACACAAGTTACAGCTCCACATGCCAGCAGCGCAGGATCAAAGGAAGAAAGGGCCAGCACTGTGTCTGGTCAGGCAAGCCAGACCGGAAATAGCCAGGTTTGACTGAGCAAGAACAGCACTTACTATTCAATCAGGGAAGCCTCCAAAACCAGGAATCACAAATTTCACTGATTTAACGTACGTAAGAAATCCCTTTGCTGTGGGTGCATGAAAATGTGACCTGTAAACTACTAGAGCAAGGTTTGAGAAATTCCACTGAAATGTGTTTATTATGTAAGTATTTGGGAGGGGAAAAAAGGCACTTTCATTCAGAAGAGGCCTTCAGTGGTGTTTTCTTTTGAACGTAAAAAAAATGCCAAAGATTACATCATGCAGACAAATTAAATCCATGGTTTGTAGAGAATACATGCAGATCCATTGTCAAAATTAGAGCACAGTTCATACCGCTGTCAGTCGAGCCAATGTAATGTAAAGATTAGTGACGCTATTATGTATCAAATATTGTTAGAAAATTAATAGTAATAAACAGTATTCATAGAAAGAAATGTATCAAACACATTTCACATGGTTTGTCCCCTGGGTTGCCTGGATATTTGCGTTTGAGTAATTCAAAACTACTTCAAAATTAGTTTTTAAAAATCAATAGCTTCAGGCTTTAGGTCAGTACTTTTTGTGTGTGTTGGACTGGATTTACTGCAAAGCATCGAGTGTCAGAAAGGCTCTATATAAATGAAACATTATCACTTCCTGTTTATCACAGTCACTTGATTTTGGTACATTTTGTGTGTGTGTGTGTGTGTGTGTGTATGTATGTGTATTTGTTTCTATCTAAATAGCTCGAAGCGCACACCTGAAAGTTTTACTGAACCTATGGCACTGGTGCCTCAGTTTCCTCATGAGTTCTCCAGTTTCCCACACAGTCCACAAACTATAGGTGTATGTGTGCATGCACTTGCCCTGTAGTGAGATGATGCCCCATCCTGGGTTGTTTCCTGCTTTGTGCCCAAGGTTTCCAGGACAGACTCCAGACCCCCGTGACCCTGTGTAGGACAAGTGGGTATTGAAAGTGGATGGATGGAACTACTACATGCCACTGTATAGTTCAATTTTTATTCTGCAGTAGAAAGCGGAACAACTTCTGTTGTTCACAGATACACCTGAAACTAAATGGCTGTGAAGCAAGTAGACTATCATTACCAGACTAGAGCCAAACCTGACCAGCAGCATTCCTTCATAACATTTGCTGTATGACTTGATTAACTGAGGTATGCAATAGCCGCCAACTCTGTCATCTGGCTTCACTGTTGCTGACAAGTTCTACTTCATACCTGAAGAATATGCATTAATCATATTTACAGATACAGTCAAAGTACCTATTAAAGTATGTTGCCTGTATGAGGAAGTACAGTGCCATGTATGAGTTGTGAGGTTTATTTTTTGTATAATGTACCATATTTATATTTATAATGTTTTCCAGTGTATGCTATTACACTCAGCAACAATGCTGGAACTGCAGATGATAAACCAATTTAGAAACCTTATTGAAAAATAAAAATATTAATTTATACATTGAGGCAAGTAAATAAGATGTTTTTTTTAATTGCAATATATTTAATTAGTCCTTTAAGTTATGCTCTTATGAATGCTGTGTTAGACCATTGTGTCTAGTATGGTCTTTAAATTATGGCAAAAGAAAAAAACAAAAAGTAAGTTAACCAAATGGGCCGGATCTAGGGTATTGCTGGACTGGGCTATGCCCCCCTCCCCCTGATAATACATACTTCTGATTTGTAACCATAAAAAAGTACAGAGAGGTTTTCTTCCCTACCAACCATTCTGCTAACATTTGATTGGTTGATCAGGTTAACAAAGATCATCACCTTTGTTAGGACAGCTGGCTTAGGCTGCACACAAAGATGTCAGAAAGATTTTTGATGTGGCTTTTGGTTCAGCTTTGTAGCCTACCTTCCTGATGCAGTTAAAAAAATAAACATGGCTATATTTTTTTCACTCCTTATAGACTTGTAACAGAATATTTAAAGTTTGTCTTAAAAACATATAATGACTAAGAATTTTCCAAGAATTTGTCAGTTTTTTTGGAATAATTTTCTAGATTTAATATTTTTAAATTTTATATACTCCTATCTTCCAACCCGATTGGTGTCTATCCCAGGAGAGTCAGAGCACAAGGCACAGGACCACCCTGGCGGGAATGCCAGTCCTTCACAGGGCACCGGGAGACACCCTGGCGGGAATGCCAGTCCTTCACAGGGCACCGGGAGACACCCTGGAGGGAATGCCAGTCCTTCACAGGGCACCGGGAGACACCCTGGGTGGGATGCCAGTCCTTCACAGGGCAACGGGAGACACCCTGGGGGGAATGCCAGTCCTTCACAGGGCACCGGGAGACACCCTGGGTGGGATGCCAGTCCTTCACAGGGCACCGGGAGACACCCTGGGTGGGATGCCAGTCCTTCACAGGGCACACACCCTGCACACACAATTACCCAAAATGCTTTTCCTGGACTCATTGTTTTCAGACTATGAGAGGAAACCAGACTATCTGGAGAATACCTGAACAAACTCCACACACCCAGAGCTGGCGGTAGAATTTCAACCCCCATGCCTGAAAGAGAAGCAGTGAGCCACCAAAATCAATATAGTCTAGGGCTTGACAGTAAATGCACCCTCAGTAACACAAAGAGCCCCATTCAGTGAAAATCTGGAATAGAATCTTTAGGAAAGAAGTGCCTGTTTGTATAGTCTTGCTACTATTTTGAGAAAAAGGTACATGGTAGAACCAGCTGTGAACTTTGGACCTCATAGGAGTCATTGGCTAAAAGTACAAATTAATGTTTCACTAGTGTTTTAGCAATGTTTTACCAAAGTGAAACTAATACAATGCATGGGAATTCAATGGAACTTTCTTGATCTCTGTGGGGAAATTATTTGTACACCTCCCTCAACTTGCTCTTTTTTTTGTTTTGTAGGGCAAGTTGTCCACGAAGGGCAGCCACCTGTAGAGGCGTCCAGGGAGCTGAGAGTTAAGGGCCTTGCTCAAGGACCCGCAGACATGCTTAGGCTGGGTTTGAACCTGCGACCTTGGCACACAGGATTAGCCCACTGAGCCACGTGCTGCGCCCATTAAAATTCGTAATGCATGCATAGAACATCTATAAGTTGTGCGTAACAGCTTTAATATACTTTATTACAAACATTATATGATTATAGTGTTTGTTATTATCAGATATGGTTTGTTTGTTAAATATTATCTTTCTCAAATAGAAATTTATTTAGAATTTCTAAGCAAAAGTAGGGCTGAGGGCTGATGTTGTGGTCCTGAGTTGTTTTAAGAAAAATGGGTTTGAAAACCACCCAGAGTGAAAAAGGAGTTAATTTTTGCAGAAGATGTGACTGTTGTCAAGAGGACTCTCCTTGTCAATTAGATGCCAGTGCCTCAGTGTCGATGGCAAACCAAATATAGAGGCCCTATTGTCAAAGGCGATGTGACCCAGGGAAAAGTTTCTGAACCGTAGTAAACAATGGTCTTCTCATGGCTTACAGATTTACAGGTTGCCTAGCAGAAAGCTAGAAAGTAGCCACCCTATGAGAGATTATTGGCTTGAGTGAATACAGCTCAGCAATAATGGCACGGCAACAGATAAAATGTAATAATTTGTTCTCTTAAATAAATATTTCTTATGTGCGAGGTGTGATTTGGGACTGTGATGTGTGTCCATAAGGTATGCATGTGAGATATGAAAGGCATGTAGTGTCAGGTATTTGTGTGTGAGGTGTTTCCAGAGGTGCCACTCAATCTGCAAAGCACCTTGGAGGGCAGGGCTGGCCTCTCTGGGCGGTTTACCTGGAAAACAAAGTCGCACACCTGTCGAGATTATAGGTGAGTCAGAAGTTCGCTGCAGTCCTTGCCGATCAGACAAAAAATGGGCAGATCAAGAGTAAGTAATACTGGGGTTTTAATGTTCTTGTCTGGCGAGATCTTTTCTTAAGTCTGAATGGAATTTGATCACATAGAAAGTACCTCAAACGGATAGCTGGAGGTGAGTTAAGATTTGAGCTGAAGCTCTTTGGGACGGAATTTTGCATGGCATTCTCTGTTGGTAGGACATTTGTTCCTTTTCTTCACAGTATTTACTCAATCACTAGACTGGAACAGGGTTTTCCGAGAAGAAGAGACTGACCAGTGTCGAAAATGCTTTTGTAATATGACTGGTTAGTGAAACGAACTAGCACATGATAAGCTATAAACCACTTTATGTAGATAGAGCAATCTAAGGAAGGGGAAGTGGTTTCATATGCATAAAAAATACTTTTCTCTTGTGTTTTTTTTTTTTTCTCTTGTGTTTTAATAAAATACACATTAACAGCAATGCAAAATTGTATATTATCTAGATAAGTGTCTAGTAAGTAAATGAAAAATGAATACTGCCTATCACTGGTGTACCTCTGGTAAAACTTCAGATGGAGGAAGCAGTCCGAGATTTCCTTCCAAGTAACTGTCTCATACATTTATAACTTTTAGTTAAATTAATTGTGTTGAAGAAAGCAAAGCCTATACTCTGAATGCAATGAGAACTTAAATCATACATTCGAGACTGACAGTCCACAATCGCACACTATATTTATAGTTATAGTTATTGTATTTATAGTACCTTAGTGTAATTAAGATAAAAGCCCATCTTTTGTCTCCCAAGCCACTTCAATGGTAGTTGGTAGATGGAGCAGCCTTTTTGCACACCACAGTTGTGTTGTGTTGTGTTGTGTTGTGTTGTGTTGTGTTGTGCTGAGCTTGCACTTATGGGCTTTCTGATAGCTTTGACATGTCACTCTGTTCCATAGGCCCATAGCGAGAAGTAAATTTCTTAGGGCATCCAACAACATTACCAGTCCCCCATGGTAGAATTAATGGGGGGGGGGGCAATCTGATAATTTGCCTGGCTATGTGCCTGAGCTCTCGGATTAACAAGGTCTGAGTGTGACATGAAATGTCCGGAATTGTGTTTGATTTCTTATGTTATTTGGCATTATGTGTGAGTTTCCTCCAATGAATGTATGATTGTTCCTGTGTGTGTCTTCTACCTAAGCCTGGTTAAAAAGAATTTCCATTATTATGTTAAAGCTTTACTGAAAGATTTTTTTATTATTATTAATACCCCACAAGTCCTTTTTGTGTCGTTTGGTGTTTGTTCTCAAAACAAATCAACAATAACTTTCTGGATTTCACTACTGCTTTGCCAGTGGTAGGGCTAGCAGTCAGCTCTTCTCACAGTCTTTAAACTTGTTTACTGGCAAAAATGGTCACCTGATATAACCACAGTTTGGTCACATGGACCATTTAAAAGTTCTCAAATACTTAGGCTGTTAATCATTTCTTATTTCAGTTTCAGTTTCACTTGCATTCATGTAGAAGGCATTGTTATTGTTTCAGTGACCCAGTTCTTCGCTATGACTGGGTTGGGTGTCTTAGCTCTGGTTCCTATAGGGTAATTCTCAGTTGCTCCCTGCCTTGCTAAGTTGATTGTAGGTGTGTACTGGTGTGACCGAAACTTTAAGTATGTGACTGCATGTAGTTGTACATGGCTGTGAGATTACCGTGCATGATCTCACCGTGCATCAGATCCTCTGTAAAGTTTGCACGTGTATGCATTATTAATGCCTGCCACTTATGTTAAAGGAATTAGTGGTGCAGAGATGATCTTTAGCCAAACAATTACAGCATTCCTTCAGCAAGCAGGCTAGGATGTGCACTGTCAGTGCCCATCAGTCTGGTTTGATCAACATTTGATCATTGCATCATATCTTATCGCTATCCTGGGCTTGTGCTCCTATGTCAGCACTCTAAGCTGCAGTCAAAATGCTTGGGAATATTATTATTTAACATTACTGAAGACGGCTATTCCTAATGCATAGAAATCTAATTGTAGATGTGTTGGAGATTGGGGCTAGTATAGTATGCTACAGTTGCAATGAACTCATTTGAAGCTTGAGTAAAAAAAAGCATAAAAAAACAGTAATATACCTTGGATTCCTTCTTCATCATGTGTGTCATATACCAGCGAGGCACAGCATTCCAAAGGTCAGTGCCTTATCTATACCTACACAAGTTTGCGAGTATTATGCTCAATTCTCTCCTTATTTCCTACTCCTATAAACTGAAAGTAGATGTGAGATATGGAATTGTTGAAAAACCACTACAATGCCCAAGCCAGCTCACATTCCACCATTAAACTTATAGGTATGCTTCTGCTAAATATTATTACAATTTGCACAAATATTACTGCAACCATTTGCTGGATGTCAATGAGACCTCAAAGAGTTACAAGAGTTTTACTGGGTTATACACAATTCTCATGGTTTAATATGTGCTCTTTTTATTTAAGTCATACACAATGAATGTCCATTGTATGGGCCTAATTGCATACTCCATGCAGGTTTGAGAAAGTGGTGTATGACTTGGGGGTGTCAGTGGGTCAGGACACGGTGATCTGCCATCAGAAGGTCTCCAATCAGTTAAGAAACCCAAGTTCAGCAGAGTGCTGTCACCATTGGATACTGCATTCTCCAGTATGAACTCAATGCTTCGCTTTGAGTAGATAAACAGTCATAAGATGGGGGCTGACTGGATATAAAGTATATATCCCCCTCCAGGGAGGGGGCTGTACAATGATGGCATGCAAACACTGACCACAGCATTTTCAGTTCCTATTACTCAACATGCTTATGTGCATACAAATACAGCCTTCAACAAATTATATAAAAAACATAATCAAGAACATGAGATTGGAAAAGGCCACCATATGTATTTTGCTCATTTTTGTCGCGAATGCGAAATGCTAATTAAAAAAAAATCTACCATTTCCAAAAGACATGTTCATGCTGATGCAGAGTTCTTGAAAATGGAATTACCCAAGCGTCGCTAATACCCCTATGGCTTCATTGCAACACGGTCAAATGACCACAGTCTGACAGCTTCCCAAAACCTTCCTTCCTGCCTGTCTGTCTGCTATAACTATGGCTCAGTTTTCATCTTCCATATTTATTATTTATCCATCTGTTGTGAACCAACAATAATATGTTTTTTGCATTTCTTCGAACTGGAACATGCATATATACCTTGATCAAAGATGTAATAGGGCTTTTGTGTGTGTGTGTGTGTGTGTGTGTGTGTGTGTGTGTGTGTGTGTGTGTGTGGTGTGTTTGGGGGGGGTCGCCCGGGGTTAGTGATGAGAATTTTGAATATCACTTTTTGCTTGCCCATTAGGTGATTTGTATTTCCGAATAAAGTTTCTTGCAGAATCCATCTTACAAAATGTGGTTAATTGTTTTTGTCAGCCTGCTTGTGCGGAAATGTAATTTCACAAAAGAGGAACAGACATTATTTTGCATGTGCATGTTCACATTGCTTCACAGCACGCAGTATCAAGTTATCTCTGTCATTTGAAAGGCTGCTCTAGTTGTTCATCTAATATACACTTGTTTTTTTCAGAAAACTCCAAGAACAACTCGAAAACCAGGTTTCAAGGAGCTCCGTGCTTCGTTTCAAGGCTTTGAAATCAAGCCAAGTATTGCCTAACCCCATTGACTGGAAAAGGGAGCTGGCATACAGTTAGTCACTTCCGTGCAAGACGCGTAGGATGCTGTGGGAGTGGATGTAACTTTGGCTCAGCGGACTTGATTCATACAGGTGTGTACGGGGACTATCGAGGAACAGCTACAGGAGTAACCACGCCGCCGGTGGCGGTGTGATCAGCCAGGGCAGCGGTTCCCGTTGTCAGCTGCATAGCCTGAAAGGGGAAGACCGAGTCACTTACCCGTGGGACGATGCCTTATCTATGGCTGCTTGTGGCCGCGGCACTTCTGTCCGCGAACTTTGGCTTCTCGGCCGTTCTTCTGGAGAAGATCGACTACGACCAGAACTCCCAGTTCACCTGTTCCCAGGTAATAATAATAATAATAATAATAATAATAATAATAATAATAATAATAAACTGGTAGGTTGGGTGGGTGAGTCAAAAAACGGTACCCCCAGAGTTAAAAACAAGAGATACTTCTCTAGATATAAAATATGTAATTTTTCCATATATTGCAAACGTTGTGAAACCTCAATACAATACGTAACGCAGTGTTTCTGTAAATTAAAGGGTCTATTTTTTTGCGAAGTCCGGATTTTAAGTGCTGGAAAATGGTCCATAATAAATGATTTGCTTGTAATGGAAAAAGTAATGGAAATGCGTCTGCGAAATGGACCATGGTATACTTCTCCTTACTTATTGATGTCCCCCAGAGAAGTGGATACCCTATCCGTCAGCAAGTATGCTGTTGCTATAGTAACAGGCTTTCCTTCTGAGGTTTCGGGTTTGTATAGAGTGGCATCCCAACTTTCAAAAGTGCATACATTATACAAAAACAGCTTTCCTCCTTTGGAACCTGTATAACTGATTGAGGCTGCTTTGGATCATTTGGCTAAGGCTGTTCATGTAGTTCTGTTTCACTAGAAGTTTTGTTAGTGGTTTATAAGAACTCAGTTCCTATAGTCCATGATAGTTAAAATGAGGCTAAAATGCTCATAAGTGCCCAACAAACTCATAGGCAGCTCTCCCAATTTTATTAATTTTATTAATTTTTCTGGAACTTGTGATTTTGGTTAACAGGCATGCCTTCATGCACCATAACTAAAAATGCACCTACCTTAAACAAGCCAAACAACCTACTGTCCCAGCCTATTCTGCCGCTATTGGTTGAGACCAATTGCATCAAGGACAATGTATTAGGATGGTGTTTACATATCTTGCTGTGTCGTAGTGGTGTTTTCTTGCTTAATATGTGTGCATTATTCTGTTTTTGTACATTCTTACAATCTTCATTTATAATACTTTCAGACTAAATACTGTAGAAATATATCTAAATGTTAGTGTATGTTTCCATTGTACTGTATATACTTAAATGTGCTTCTGAAAGGTGCACAGTTTTGGAAGCAGTATTGCGTGTTTGTGAGGGGGTGTGTATACAGTATATGTATTTCTCTCTTTCATTTTTTCAGGGCATTTCAGACTGCAGGATCAGGGGTAAGCACTCTACGTTGAATGAAAATGAATGAAAAACTATTCATCCCCATAGGGAAGTTCTCTTTCTGCATATCCCATCTTGCTCTCCATGAGAGCCAGCGTGGCAGTGAAGGGCAGCCGTCCATAGTGGTGCCCAGGGAGATGGGGGTTAAGGGCCTTACTCAAGGGTCCACGTGCTAAGACATGCTAAGACCAGGCTTGAGCCAGCAACCTTCTGATGACAGGCACAGAGGTTTAGTCTACTGAGCCACACACTGCCCCCATTACACATGAGAGTTGTGGATGACGTGCTGTGTATCTGGTGCTCAGTTTTATATGCAGATCGGCCTGTTATTCCTCTCCCTTTGTTTGCTGTGTTGATGGCATCCTGTCCGTGTGATTCTCTATTCTGTCTAGATGAGTTCCTTGGGTGGCCAGTGCAGGGCCCAGTGACCGTTAGTAATATGGATCTTAAGCCACTGCTGTGCTGCACAGAACAGAGGAACTGCAGACCATGTCTGGAGATAAAAATCCGGCTCCTTGGTAATCTTCTGCGTGGCTGGTTGGCTGTGGAGACAACCTTTGCTTTTGCATATCTGTATATTTCAGTAGATGTACTATTCACGGATTAACATACGTGTGTTTATGGGAACACTCCTATACATGTTTTGCTGGTATTCTCCAAGGAACAATGGGCCTCATACACCAACCGTTCGTTCTTACGAACAAATTTGTTCTTAAACCCCACGTACTCACTTTTTTACGAAGATTCTGACATTCACCAATGTTTTCTTATCTGAATTTGGTCTTAACTAGGAACAGAATGTACGTACACTCAAGACCATTCATACGCACATTTGAGTAATGATAGTTTGTTCAAAATAATCAGTTATAGCAGTTCATTCTACAATCCTTAAAATGATAGTATTTGAATGATTTATAAAAGTAAAATATAAAAAATAATTTTAAAGTGTAAAAAATATTTTCATGTTAGTAATTATAAATAGGTATGTTTCTACGCATTGCCCTTGCTATAAAAATGTCATTTGTTACTTCTTGAACAGTTTGCCAATCATGCTCTGAGAAGGGAACGCATGTTTGAAGATCATTTAGATTTATTTGGCACACAGCGTTCACAGAGAAGGTGATATATTTCCATGTATCAGCTTTCTTGGGGGCTTTATATACACTGGTTACGCTACTAAATAGCATGTGTCTATTTGTATTACCTCTTGTACAGTAAAATCCAGTTATAACAGACTTCTAGGGACCTGGCAAAACAGTCCATTGTATCTAAAATCTGTCCAGAGTTACTGTATGGCCAAAAAAGCAACTACAGGACACCATTTACTCACGCCACACCCCAGCAGACACAATTGTGATATAGATTATTATATTGTACATGTAGTAATCCAATTTAATCTGCAGATGCGTGACTATTGCGGTAATAATCCTGACTACGTATCTGCGCTGGATATCTTCGGCATGTCCGTTATAGCCGAACAAAACTACAGCTAAAAGCGGCCCTGGGAACCAAATTAATTGTTTGTCCATTATAAGCGAAATTCCATTTTATGCCAGTCCACTATATCCAATGCTTTTTCTGCATGTTCTTAAAGGCGCACAGCCGGGACCAGCGGACCCCGTCCGTTATAGGTGATATTACGTTATTAGCGAGTCCACTATAACAGGATTTTACTGTATTAATACTTCTACTTCAGCATTACTTAAGTTTTTTTCCTCTTAGTGCTAAGCGGCTCACAGCCTGCGCATCACCTGCGTGAAGTTGCCTAACATATGTTTCAGATTTCAACCAAACTGGTCTCAATCATATGTGCCGCGTTTGTGCTGGATTGTGCCGTTAATTTTTTTGTTTGTGCCATTTTAGTTTCTGAGATATAAATATTTGTTTACATGGTGACATCATCAGCGTGAAGTTAGCCCCTCATTTGCGTCTGATTTCCACCAAACCAGTGACAATTGTGTGTGCTGCGTTTGTGCTGGTTTGTGCAACAATTTCGTAGAAACAAATTCATGAGAATTCTTAAGAAAATATTGGTGAATGAGGCTCAATACTCGTAAATAACATAATTATGACCACACATGTACTGCAGCCCTTTACAGGGTATTCTGTGGTTTGTGCATGAGATTGTTTTGAGTGCGCAGTATAAGTCCATAATATTACAATTGCGTGACTCTTCTCCAGTGTTTAGTTTGAATTATATTAATGTTTAAAAAAACTTCAGTATTCTCTTCCATAAATATGCAAGCTGTTTTTTTCCCTCTGGATGTCGAAGGCAAGATATCATATGAGTACCTGGAACAGTCTGCTGAGGATGAGGTTGATGCTTACAATAGCCTGGAGAATGAAGAAGGTAGGATCGGTAGTCAGCTGTCATGCTAAGAAATCTGATTTATGTCCCATTTGTTCTTACACTATACAAACCCATGTGTAGCTTTCTTCCTATCTTGGCAGGCAACCTATATTTAAAGCGATATATAATTTGCCCGTTTCTTACATTTTTATTTTTTTATAGCAATAAAGAAAATGTATTTCATATAAGGATTCCGCTGGTATCCGTTTGTCTCCATCGGTTCACATAGAGAGTTATGAAATCTCTGTGGACACGCTCTTGTCTCTAACGGCCATCCCCTTTTGGTGTCTGTGTCCCGCAGCAGCGGCCTCGCTAAGCTTATGCTACAATGCTCCACCTTTGCTTTCATTCTGCAAGAGGCTGGAGTTCAGTCTGCCCCCTGCTGCCTTGGAGGAGAATGAAACGCAGGAGGTAAATAAATATAAACCTTTGCTACTTTTGTATGACATTTTACATGTTGTATATTTTATTGAAGTTGCTATCATGGCAAAAACATGACAGTGTTGCACTGTGATTGATACCGTATTCCATTGATACATACTTTACAAGTGTTACCAATTCACATGCCTAGCATGTCTCATTTATTTGGCTCAGTATACATCTGAGCTGACCCTTCTAGATGTGCTACCCTACCATTAGCTACCTGATCACTCTGCCTCATGCTGTTTATCTCCTACAGGTCTGGCTCTCCGTAGTGATCTCTGAAAAGGTGGATTTCGACAGCCAAGTAATGGTGCAGGTGTATCCCTCTACCTTACAGCGAATCATCACAATCCCTTCCATACAAGATGGTAAACAAGCACGTCCAAGAAAGGACATCTGCTGTATTTCACCCCAAAGACGAAATTGCACTGCAATCGTTAGATGGTTTTCCTTCGTTGTGGTTATTTGAGTTGATTACACATAGCTTACACACCTTAACAGCCCAGCTTCAATTAAAAAAATATCAAACAAAATATCCAAGGTTCTGTACAAAAAATACGGAAGTTGCTAAATCATTTGCTAAACTGCTAGACAATTCAAACAGACTTAGGGCTGCTTTCATTTAAAAAAATCTTCATGCACTTTATTTTCAGTCTTTAAACAAAAGCTTAGATTTCAAAAAGGGTGTATTGATATTTTGTATTTGTTTTACACATTCATACACTTTACACACTACCTACATCTTCAAAGCATATGCATGTACTCTGATCCTCACACAGCAATGGAACATAGCTGACATGTACCAAGTCTGAGACATAGACTCTCAATTGTCAGTTTTAGACTCCTATGTACCAGCTGTTCGATTTTCTATAATCCTCTCCTGTTTCTGTCCCTCAGTCTGTTCTTCAGCCCTGCACAGAGATGTGGAAGGATGTGATGGTGAGTATAAAATGCTCCTATTGTCATGGGTGGTGGGCAGACCTTGGATTACTGGAATATATAGCTATTATCTAACTTATACCTGAATATTATTTCCTTGACTAATCTAGCTAATACCTTTTAGCTGTTTCTGTACTTTATATGCGCATTTACCTCAACAGGTACTGTTTTTTTATTGTCTTTAATACCCGATTTGTTTTTTGGCATTTGTCTATTCATTGGCAGCTGCGACTGGTCAAATGCACTGAACTCGCACTGCAATCATATGCTGTGACTGACAGTTTTTTTCCATCAGTTCCCACAATAAGGACTGAAATTGATTGGAATAAAGCGGTGGTCACCCTGCGGCTAGATGATAGCGGCGCGGGGCATATCCGGTCCGCAAAGCTGTACATGTCGTATGGAGACCAGGGTGAACGGCCGTACAGGCAATGGGTGAGTTTCTGTGCTATAAATTAAGGATTCTCTAGTACCATTTTGAGCCTGAGAGTCAGCACATGTTTAATTTACATTTAAAGACTGATGTGGTGTAGTGTCTGAGGGTCTATTGGGCTATTTAAGCTAGGATATCAGTGTATAGATGTATAAAGGTGATTAGACACAAACACAAATCTGTGGAAGGGATACTTCATGTAGCACCTTCAATGTATTAATATGTCCATTTCAACTCCAGCAACAGAATCACACAGAGAAGATTACTATTCCCCTGATCTCAATCGCCCCCTGCCTGTGCTTCAAGGTGATACATCAGTTTTCTAAGTATTTTTCATAATAATAGTAATAATAATAATCATCATCATCATTATTATTATTATTATTATTATTATTATTATTAGTATTATAACTGACCAAGGCCCTTATCACAAAGATGGATTTCTTGCTTAGCCGGACAACACATCGAATTTAAGGCTAAATGGGTTAAATGTAATTGAATAAGGATAAAGTCCATCTGTGCTGAGGTATCTTAAATCAGACAAATTATCCAGCTAAGCTAGAAATCTGGCTTTGTGATATAGGAGGGGTGGATGTATAATAATAATAATGTTTAGCACAGACAGATGCTTTATTAAGATATTGACAGCTGTTTCGTCAGTTCATTTTATCAAGTGCTCGTCCCTAAATACCCTTGCGGCTGCTAGCTGCCCTGTCCAGATGCGCTTTGCCTTGTACTGTAATGCTGTCTGCTGTTCTTCCTTTTGACAGGTATGGTGGACTGGAAGCATATACTCACTGCGTGCGAAAAGCTGTCCCTTTGTGAACCAAACAGGCAAGTGACACCAGAGCTGTTCGGTTAGCATTACACTCTCCAGGCAATGCAAAAGGATACATGTTTGTATTTCTAAACCAAGTACATACTGTACAACAGACACCTATTTATATTTGGACATTAAAGCTGAATTGTAATGATTTTTGTAAAGATTTGTCTTTCTTGTGAACAGGATGGAAAGAAACTAACCATTTGCTTGAATCATTTATTGGAATGACACTCTTTACAAAGCACAAAATACTAATGGCTACATATGTTTAGGGTTACCCTAAAACCCTAACTACAGTTGATACATGGATGGATAGATCAATGGATAGATATTTGAGTTTTTTTTGTGTGTTTTGTATCCAGTAGTAATTTTTCTAATAAGAAATAAAGATAGATTTCCCAGTTGTGAATTTAAAGCTTCCAGACTGGATTACTTTCTTATTCTGCCATACCTACCATTAATCTGCATTCTTTAATTCAAAAAATACTGCAGCATGCAGAGTAATTCCATGCTGTAGTCAGAAGTATCTCCCTGAGGGTACACTTTAGAACTTATTCTCCCAGTATACAATATCCATTCAGCAGTATTTACCATTTACCTTGGGACACTTGACTGTGCTTTATAGGAATCTTTCTCTTCTCCCACAGAGTTCATCATAAACGTCTTGAACAATGTCACTGTGTCTGTGGACCCGGTTCCAACAAACAACAATGAAACTGCACTGTCCTGGAAACTGAGCGCCCCCTGCAGGGTCGAGGCTGAACTGTGGCTCTGTCAGATGCCTGAAGGAGGAATAGGCCACTGTGGAGAAGTGCAGGGCTCACGACAGCGGCTGCATGTCGAGAAGCAAGTATGTGACCTCCAGTGGGCTGGCAGTGTGTCTGCAGTTTACGTTCTGCACATTTATGTTATTTTTAGTCACTTCAGAGTTGTTTCATATTCTTAAGTGATTTCACCTTGTTTATAACATTCACTGTTTAAACATACTGCCTGCTCACCTTTTGGTATTAATTTATTGGAATCTCTTACTCTACAGACCACTGGGAGGTTTAGTAATATCATACCCCATCCTTACCTATGTGTTCAGGTAAGACCATCCTCCCTCTTTATGCCCATCTCCTTCCTGTTGCAGTGCACTGTGGTGAATGGATTATTAGATGAGTGGATTAGGAGCATATCTGTATACAGAAATATTGGCACAGCCGTGGATGTGTGTGCATGAGTAATGAGAGTAATGTATATGTGTGTGCCTGAGTAATATGAGTAATGTATATGTGTGCGCATGCCTGTGTGTAAGACAGGAGTATTTTGGCCTGTCTTTGTGTTTGTCACCCTCAGTGCTGCACAGAAACTTTTCCAGGGGTGGGTGATCAACTGAGGGACCTAGTGAATTTTACCAACCGGGAATGGGTTTCTGTTGTTATAATTCTTAAAGGGGAACTTTATGGCACTTTCAATTGTTAATGCACATCCCTGGTCAGCGGTGTGGTGAAATTGACCGAGTACCTTCATCATACTCTGGAACTTCTTGGGTCACGTGTCACATGTTTGCCTGTCTACTTTTGTCCAGGTAAAAGTCCTGGGGAAGGATGGAGTGCTGGACACCATTTGCCCCTTTGCCAGTGAGTGTCAGCCACAAACCAGCTGAACAAAGAAGCCAAAAGCATAAAAAACATTTGTCTTTCTAAGCTGTATATGATTAGCGCAGCATTGGTGGCTAGTGGGATAGCCTCACAGCATTTATTATTCTGCGTAAACTTCCTGCTTACCATTTTATAGTATTCATTTCTTTCAAGCTGTCTTGTGTAATTACTGTATAGCCTCAGGTCTGTGTTGTTGTGGTATATTTGTTGGTAACTGATGTTGGTTTGGAAAGTGCTTTGTAGAAATTAATTAGTCAGACTGGCCAAACCATCTGCACACATTACTGATTCTGGGAGAAAAACTATGTATTTCTTTCTCCCAGTTCTGTGAGAAAATTGTTCACATGGAACTTATCCTTGACTTGTTCGATGAATTTGATTTTCAAGATTAAAGAGCAGCCTATTCACAGACGTGTTTGTTGTAGAGGTCTGTATCACATCAGTCTGATCCGTGGCTTCTTGCCCCTCAGACTCCCGGAGACGCTGGACCCTGGCTGTGCTCTTCGCCGTTCTTGTGGTCTGCCTGGGCATGTTTGGACTCTTCCTGCTTCAGGGCACCCTCAAACGTGTGTATCTCACACATCCTCAAATTCATCTTACACACACTACACAGGCACTTCTCAAAGGCACACTCTAGTGATGTAATCAAGACTACCTAAACCGAAACCAAGTCATTACCATGACCTAAGTGTATCGAGACCGAGACAAGACCAAGACCAAGGCAGGGCAAGACTCAGACAGGAACCAAGACCAAGGCAGGGCTAGACCAAGTCAAGATCAAAAATAGACTAGTGTTTGAGTCTACATAACACAACACCCTATCAAATGTGGAGAACACAGGCACCATCTTGGCTAGGCAGTATGGCCTAAAATTTATGTTACAGTATAATCTGAACATGTCTGGACATTTTTTTCTTAAAATTTAAATATAAATGCCTCTGTTCAAATATAACATTTTTTCAAATAAGACACACCTTATTGGTTACATTTCAATTTTGAAGCGAGCTATTTTACACCCAGTCATGGTACTGTGTTAACCCTTTAAACCCTATGCATTTTTGAGCGTTTTTCTATCCCTTTGATTTTACGCTTATTACATTGTTTGTACATGAGTCAGCCACATATGTTTTATGGTTTTGTTTTCAGGACATTCTGGGCTACTCAGATATGTCATAATTTGATGTGTAAATGCTGACATGGTCTTGATATCATCTTTCTTATGAGGGAAAATTACTTGTGCTTATTCAAATTTCTCAATTTTTACCAAGACCAGTCTCAAGTACTCCAACACTAAGGGGGCTTTTCCACTGCACCAAGCACCGTACTTTTGCCATGGTATTTTTGGTACTTTCACTTTTTCCATTGACTTCCAGTCGAGTACCAGTACCGAATGTGCCAAACCAGCTGGGATATTACTTTGGTACTTTGGGGTGGGATTTGAAACACAAATTTCTTTGTCCTTTGTTCATGCAAATAGCCTGCCTCTGAAACACAATACAAACGTCGCCTTGAAGCGCTGCAAACTTATAAAACTACGTTTTAGCACAGTAAACATAGTAAAAAAAAAAAATGTGATGTGGTCGGAAGAACAGATACGGTAAAAAGATAAAGATGGTATGACAATAAATTAAAAAACTATTTTGTTTAATATACTATATAGCGTTGTAAATATAGTGATGTGATGTAATAAATATTGGGGTATCTATAAAACAAAAAAATGAGTTAATAAATTTCTCACAGCCCGTTTTTGAGTGATTTGAATAGCAAGGATGAAAATGATGATTGTTTTGAAGAATGCATGTAGTGCTCATGCAAAGGCAGCGAAGATAAATTTTAAACTGATTTTTATACATATATTAGATAAACTATAAAAGGAATAATAATTAAAATTTCAAAGCTTACTAATTTTTTTTTCTATGACAGAGTAACAAAGTAAAAATAGTTTAGTGAAACTTTAACCCTCTGCGCTATAATGTCCATATACAGAATTGAAAGTCAGAAAAAGACCAGTCGTAATATATCTTATTTGCGACGTAAGAACTGCCTGTCTATAACATGCAATGTTGATATTAATATCTGGCACCGTCCAGCCATGTAATATACTACAACCATTTTTCAAATTCATTACAAAATGCGCATTGTGATGTCATTTGACACTAGTAACAATTTTTACACCAGTGGAAAACCAACCCCTTGAAGTACTGTAATTTTGGTACCTTCTCGAAGTACCAAAAGTACAGTACCTGGTGCAGTGGTAAAGTGCCCTAACAGATCTCATAAGCATATACTTATATAAGAATATACTCCTACAGACCTCATGATCTACATGTACACTTTATATACTAAAATACTTCTCAGTGCTCAACAAGACTGTAACCCATTCCTTGCAGGCCTCGCTCTGTAGTTAAGGGAAGGTGACTTATTTCTGGTGTTTCTCACAGGTTGGGCTTGGAGGTGGTTCAAAGGCAGCGATGTGAGAGGTGAGGTCATGCATCTGAATCTCACTGCTCACATACAGACATGCTTCATAGGTATTCATGACCCATTCTGCTGCCTCTTAGGTGCCCTTGATGGTGGGAAAGTGGTCTTACTCTGCCCCCCCGACCCAGATCCAACCCTTCCAGTGCTGATGTGCCGGCTGGGCTCGACCCTATCGACACTGGGTTTCTCAGTGTCTCTGGACTTGTGGTGCAGCGCTGAGCTAAGTGCGCTTGGTCCCGTGCCCTGGCTGCACTCGCGGCTTGACTGGCTACAGCGCCACGGCAGTGGAAAAGTCGTCCTGGTGATCACCGGCGCCGCCTGGAAGCAAGCCCAAGAGTGGGCACGCGGTGGGCAAGAAGCAGGTTATCCTGACTCAACAGCACCCCCATGTGGCCTTCCTGCACATGCTGATGTCTTCAGTGCCTCCCTCAGCTGCATCCTGGCCGACTGTCTGCAAGGCCGGGCAGGCGAGCGTTTTGTCTTAGCGCACTTTGAATCCCTGCCGCCACTGTCCCTAGGTGCCAGTCAGTGCTTGCCCGAGCTGTTCCAGGGCATCCCACTTTACAGCCTGCCCTCTCAAAGCCTAGCCTTTCTCACTGAACTCATGGGGGATTGCGGGGAAGAGAGCAGGAAGCGTCGAGCATGCCGGTTGAGGGCGGGGTCCCGTGCCTTGGCCCTGGGACTTGGTAGGCCGGGAGACTCCTCGGAGGAGATTCCACTGAATCCCTGCCGAACGCACCGCTGGGTGTGAAGGACCGGAAGGAGGAACTTAAGGTGGTATGGGTCTCCCATGGGGGTATGGGAGATTCAGAGAACCTGGCACTGAAAAGCACTGAACATTCACTTTTTTGCTCCTAGATTCCTCTTATATGTAGAATTTATGGAGTTTTCGAAGATACCCTGGACAAAAATTAAGGAGAAAAACCATTGATGATTGATTCACATGGACGTCCATTCATCTTCTTACACCTGCTAACCCCTGGCCAGTTCTTTGGGGGGAATGGGGCCTAGAGCCTGTCCCATGTAGTATAGGATACAAGGCAGGGGTACACCCTGGGCAACCGGGGTGCCAGCTGTACACACCACGGGCAATTTAGAAATGCCAGTTACCATATGTGTTTGTCTTTGGACTGTGGGAAGAAATGTCATTACTTGAAGGACACCTGCACAATGCGGAGGAACATACAAACTCCCCCACAAAGAGAGTCCTGCTACCCGCCGAGCCGCTGCCATCCGGGCTCAGGACAGCGTTGCTTATACTGCAGTGAATATGACGAGCTGGCCAGATAATTTCGTTAAGCTTTTAAGATCTGAATCTCTTTGGGCATATTGGATTTGTACTGTACGACTGCCCGATCTCTAAGCAGCCCTGATGTAATTCCCAACCTGAATTATACACCCATTGTAAGGTTGCAATTATCACACTTTTTGAAGTGTGCTTTTTGGTATTTGTACTGTAAGGTGTATTTTGAAGAATTGATAGAAACTCATTTTCTAATTTGCTTAGTGAATGTACACGTCACATAGTGATAGTACGCACTATTTATAAATTTATACGTGTTGCAGATTTGAATCTTAGTACATTTGAATCCATCACTTTACTATGTCTGTCTCCAGTGTCAATTAAAACTGGTTGGGATAAAATCCTCACTAAATCTATCTGATGGTAACTAAACTACTATGTATAACACTGCTTTTCTTAAAGCTATCCTAATGATAAATTAAGCAAGTACAACTGTGTTGTCTGCATTGTCTGCAAAGACTTAAATAAATGTATATATTTTTTTAAATGTGCTAACATGACAGATTCTTTTCAGACATTTAAACTGTCTATGACATAGAAAATATACTAAGTCTACAAATAGTTCAATCAATCCAATCATCAGTCATTCCGTGGAGAATCGGCTAAACAGACAAATTTCAATATTCTGACTGAGACATAGACTAATCATATAAGGGGTTTTCAGCCGGTTTTTCAGAGTGAAGCTGTATAGGGGGGTCTTATGATATGTGTTGTAAATCGACAAAACATTATTATTATTTGGTTTCTGCAATATCAAGACAAGAATGATTCCTGGTCTTAGAGGAATGTCATACGAGGAAAGGTTAGTTGAGCTAAATCTGTTCAGCCTCAAGCA
>JAABNX020000143.1:10304434-10314681 GCA_015163995.2 Mormyrus lacerda
TAGACATTTTTCGTCTTTTTCTCTGACTGCTATTTCCTGTCTTCCTCCATTGCGCCATCAAATCAAACCTGCTACACTATGCGATACAATAACGCAGACTTAAGTGAAAGTAAACCGCCAGTGGCGACATCACCAAATACGGTCACAGGTTACTTCCCGTCCCTGAAAAAACTGCAGGTTTTTAGGAAGATGATATTGGAAAAACTTCAAATATTGCAGCAAAAAAAATGTATTGACAGTGTAAAAACCAATCTTCTCATTTTGATGAGTATACCGGAGTATACTGAAATACCACTGCACTATTGCTCTTCAAAATACCATCAAAACACCATAAACTGTGGTCTGTCCTGTATGAAAAATTAGATACCGCCCAAGCCGAATGTCAATCCATGGGACTATGGCTGTCCTAGTGATGTGGCAGTTACATGTCGATATTAACATCACGCATCACGTAGGTCTAATATGGCTACTATGGAGGAGGTAGATCAGCCCAGGGAAACAGAGAGCAGCATGAGACTGAGCCGCTAATTAAAAATAGTCCTTCTATACCACCCTACATGCCAGTTATTATAGCACATTTTGCAGTACAGTGCAACCCACACAACTTTTTAATCATCAAAATCTACGAGCAGATGACAGGTGGTAAACAGGAAGGACAGAATGAGGCTGCGGCCTAACTGCTATCAGTGGCTTTCTGCCTTTGGGGAGCTACATTTAAACCACCTGATACAGAAGTGCATCACCAATACAAGCATATGCCAATTACAACAGGCCCTCGGGGCAAGGCGGGTGTGTGTGCGCCGTGCATTTGCATGCAGGTGTGAGTGCACCTGGCCATTTCCACATCTTTATTCCCCTGAATAAAAGTTTAGTAAAATTAAGGAAGATTTGTTTTGTATTTTTAAATAACATTCATAAACCAACCACGACTTCACAGGAAACTATAGCTGACTTAAGGTAGATGTTTTATTTAAATTTGAAAAGTTCATATGAGGTTTCTGCATGAAATAATACAAAGATATAGTACAAATATTTGAATTATTATTACATTTATGTCTACCTTTTGTGAACCACACACCTTAAAATCGACCATTAGTTGTGGCTTCCTTTGCTCTTTGGAGACATCAGAACGGTCTCTCCTGGAAAAAATCGTCTGCCACAGCCTTGGAGACATTAGACAAAACAGGAATCCTTAAAGTCGCATCCTTACCTATAGGGGTAGATGACAAGCTACAACTGAAATAATTATTCTAGCGGTTCCATGCTATTCAGATCATATCCAGCATTTAATACTTAAATTTCAAAGTACTAATGAGGAAATGTGAAAATTTTATATGTAGGACTAAACTGATATTTGATGTATTAGATATATTTAATATAATAAATATATAAATATTACATAACACACACACATAAGCAATAACAGCCACGAACACTAAGAATTGCAGCAGTAAAAGAATGCATACATATAAACTTGGTTATATAGCATATACAAATACATAACACGAAAGTAAGTTTATGATTGCTATGGGTGCTCGGTCTTCAGTTGTATTTACACTACATAACTTCTAGATTTAATAAACATATACGGATCCACCCGTATTAATAGAAGCCCTTATTATATAACAGCGCAGTATCTGATTGGTTAGTTATCTGAGACGATTTTATAGGCTACCCAATGTATTTTTTTCCCCGAGGGGGGTTTTCCCTTGTACGCAGAACCATCCAATAACGTGCTTGCTGCAAGGAAAATTGTTTTTTTCCCCCCCACATGTGTATGTCAATCGACAACGTTATACAATAGAAATAACGATTTGCGGCAAAGGTACATATAACGGTAATGTGTGTGAGACAGATGAGGTCATCAGCACAAGTGCCAAGATGGATTGATACTTGGCCAGCAAACTGAAATGATACGACCAAAAACAGCTAGCTAATGATGCCCAAGGCCTCGAGGCGATCATTAATGTTACGGTGACGGGGTTACTCCGTCGATTAATACTGCATATGAATTTATCGTGCTAGGCAGAAAGGTTGCAGTGAAGCCCAGCTGATCCTTTAAATATAATTATCTGCGTGAATTAGTGATCCTGAAAACCGGTTAGGATAAAACAGTAACGCACTGACAGTATTCTAACAGCATCATCTTACATTAGCATACATAGCCTAAACGGTGAGAAACAACTAATGAAAGCTGAATTTGTAAACAGAAAAGGAATACTTGGTTATTTAAACTTACGCGAGCGCTGAAAGCATTAAGCCGATTGCAGTTCATTTCTTATGATGGAAACACTCCCACACCTACGTCAAACGCGCTACACAGGAAACTCTCTTTTCGAAGAAACCAATATGGCGGTTCGTGCACCCAGACAACATAGTTGTCTCGCTTCAATTGAAAAGTACTTTTAGATGTGAACTGAATTAAAATGCACTTCTTACCAAGTATGATTGATTGGGTAGTGCTATTTAAAAAAATAACATATCCAATAAGTAATGGCTTTGAGATTAACTTCCAAGTTCTGATAACTTTTGTTTTACGAAGTGTCATGCCAATTCCGTCCTGCAAGAACACTATGATTTATCTGTAACCCAAGTTGTCAGAAAAATGAACACTGGATATGGGAGAGTGGTAGGAGCTGGAGTAGTAATGGTATAGTATGGGAAATACAGCAAAGGTGGAGTTGGAGTAGGAGTACTTGTGAAAGAGCACACCAGGGTCATCTCTCCACCTGCAGAGCGCAGCCTCAAGGTGAAGCCCGGGTCCTAGGAGAAAGCCAATGTATTTTACCCAATTACATTTGTTCTATATCTAGACACACATGAGGTTTGACATTTCTGGCTCCATGACTAGAAATCATGTCCAAGTATTTCACTTGCCTAATTGATCTAGTAGATACATCAGAACTATAGAAAAACTATTGCCTGCACTTCCTGTCAGAACATTCCTATTTACATCCCCAAGCACGGTATTGCACATGTGAGCATTTAAAAATTCATTTTGAAATTTCATTGTGCCAGAATTAAATAATGACAATAGAAGGTGTTACATCTCAGGAAAACATTACACGGCTGGATTGCCAACTCATAGAAAACCTTCAGATCTGAACAAAAGACATTTGTCTTGACCCATGTTTTTCTCTCCCTGTAAAGCAACCTTGGGTTTGTGAAAGGCACTATATAAATTTAACCTATTATTATTATTATTATTATTATTATTATTATTAAATTGTCAATTTCAGTAGCTGACTATTGCATCTCCTGAAACATGTGCCTTGCATTTACTCAGTAAGTTCTATGCTTACTCCCTTTCAGAAGGTCTGGCACCTTGTCTGTCCTGTCAAGGTTAAGCATGACCATTTCAGCCTTGTCACCACACCAATATCAGCTGACAGCCCCCCAAGTCAACCGTTAATGATCAAGTCACCATATTCAATAGCACAGCTTACCATTAGCCCCACACAGGGTGTGGTAAAGGGAACTACCATGCTTGATCCACACTACAGCCACTATTCCCACAGACTGCCAGCAGGGGTTCCCAAGAGCCACTCACTGTAGCAAAAACCTAGGGGTTAATGCAGGGATCCAAGGAGTCACAACATGACTATAACCAATAAAGACTGTGCCATGTGTTCTGTGAAACCATTGTCATCCTGTTCACAGATCAAGTCAGGTCAAGCCCCCCAACACACACACACACACACCAGCAGAAGTCATGCTGCTTAAAAGCATCCCTGTCACCAACGTAAACAGATTTCCTACAAGATAAGACTAAACTTTCAAGGCTCAGTTATGAACCAGTTTTGAGCACAGCTGCAGAAATTAGACCACCCTCTTGTCTTCACCCACAATCATGAACTGCATTCTCCACCAAGTGCATCATTTACACTTGTGGAGGTTCTGTACATGGGGCTACATGGCAATAATTCCACACTTGTCTGATCACATGGCAGCCATCATAGGGAGCCACCAGTGTTACGTCTCGTCTTGCCCGTCTGACAGAGAAGCCACAGTGGGAAGGCAGCTGTGACAGGGGTACCGGTGGGGCGCCATCTACAGGACAGTC
Organism: Mormyrus lacerda; assembly: GCA_015163995.2. Classification (NCBI taxonomy): domain Eukaryota; kingdom Metazoa; phylum Chordata; class Actinopteri; order Osteoglossiformes; family Mormyridae; genus Mormyrus; species Mormyrus lacerda. Next base: position 10,308,498 of record JAABNX020000143.1, read on the forward strand.
ACCATACCACTATAAGCCACAAAGTGATCTATAGTTGAAAATTCACCACCTCAAGTCAGACACACCTCTGTCCACCAGCAAGTGGGAAACCCTATTTCCCTTTAATTTCAGGGACATGCCATCATTTCCACACTGCACTGACTAAATATAACTATTGCAAAAGGTTACATTTATATAGTGCCTTTCACAAACCTAACTGCTGCAGTCTATTCTGAGCATCTGCGAGACACAGTAATAGTCATAGGGTGTTATTCACTATCCCAGAGACTACTAGAACCTCCCCAAATAATATGGATAATATGGAGATTATTTTAGTAACATACAATAGTGAACCCCTTACCCGTATAGTAACCACTATCTTTATAAGGAGCCTGGTCCAACTGGTAACCATGACTATAAACCAGACTCACGTTAACTTCCTGGATAGCATTAGTCGCATTTCCAATACCAGGTGGCACCAGAGAGCTGCCTAAACTGCTTCTCTCCGCATTTTGGTCTCGGTCACCGCTTTTCTGAATGACTCCCCCGAGACGAAAAGTACGAACCACTCTGCTTGCACTAATTGTCCCCTGCTCAAGTAACAAATAGGTACACGCAAATATTAAAGCGTATTTTAAAATAATTACAGGCACCATTACAAGCTTACAGTCTGGCTCATAGCACTGCAAAAACTCCCAAATGAAACATGAAGGAGCTTGAAAACGCATCTCCATAAATACTGGTTTTATCCAGTTAAAATTAGCTCATGCGTTTTCATGTCTGTTTTGCCTTCAGGCTCCTGCAGCAGAAGACTAGTTAAGAGTTGTCTCATGTTTTAATGAGATTAAAGCGCTCCTTAGACAAAATGTTTAAACAGAGAGGACTTTCTCCATGTGAGAGGAACTGAGTTTCTGGTTCTGATCTGAGGTTAGTTCAACTGAGGAGAGAAAAGCTCCCAAGTTTCTTTTATTTCCTCTGAGAAATTCATGCTGAAGAGGCTGAAATTTCTCATCATAAATTGCTATGGTATGCCATGTTGAAATGTATAAGCAATTTCAGTCTGAAACCTCCTTGGTTCAAAGTCTGATAGTAGAGGTAAAATAGTTGAAGACTACATATGCTAAGCTAGTCCAAAACACACCAGAGAACACTCCTAAACTGACAGAATCTAGTCAGCCATCTTGTCCTTCTGTCTCAGACAGCAGTGTTAACTCAGAAGTTGTAGTGTGGTAACCCAGAGCTCCTCTAAACCCTATACCGGGCTGGCCTCACCCCAAGGTTAACCAGCTGCGACCGATGTAGGGGCTCTTCAGCCTCCCCCTGAGGGAGGCCTTCGATCTCAGCCTGAGGCAAAACTCCGGCTGCAGCAGATTCCTCTTCGGCTGCAGTCCCTGGCTCCCCCTGATCTTCTACCCCTGCTGCCGGCTGCTCCACCCTGTAACCGGGCCAACCTCTAGGGCTAGGTGGAATTAGCAGAGGGTCAACCTCAGCCCCCCTCAGCCTCTGGGGTCGTTGACATCCGTCCTGGGGGACAACGCTGCAAATGATGACGGTGGAGGGTCCGGAATGGACCATCTCATCCTTCAGGGCACAGTTGGATCACCGGGGTCTCAGGCTTCATCAGCACCCATGGGCTGGCCTGCCAATAAGGGCCTACCTTACCCCCAACCCGCTGGCGGAAATTCCGTATCAGGACCCGTTCTCCTGGCGCCAATAGCCAGTGTGTTGTACCTGTATCCTGACACCACCTATCTCCCTGCCGTCGCTGCTCCGTCCCCCTTGCTGCCTTTCTGCAGGCCGCCCACAGTCGCCTTCAATGGCCCTGCAGCCACTCCAGACCAGCCTCTCCCGCAGTCAGGTCACACACACCCCACCGCTGATCGACTGGAAGCCTTGACTGTCCACCAAACACAACCCAGAACGGTGACAGTCCTGTGCTGCTATGAGGGGTGCAGTTGTAAGCCTGCACCAGCTCCGGCAGGTGTACTGTCCAACGGCTCTGCTTCCTGGCCGATAAGGTATTTAACAAGCGCAACAATGTCTGATTCCACCATTCACATGTGCCATTTCCCTGTGGGTGATACGGCATGGTCCTTACTTTGCGGCACTCAGCTGCTCCTCTTCCTCTGCGGTAAGTCCTTCTCCCTTAGCGGCCAACTCATGCAGCTGTTCGAGAAGAGCTCCAGCCACCGGCAATCACATCCCCCTTAGGAGGCCACAGCACCAGTTCCTTCTGGGCCTGCACACACCCAGGCCAGATCTTCTCTACCCGGGCCAGTGGTCGTCGGGGGGCAACTCCACAGGGTACAGGTGGCGATTACACACCCGGAGTGGCACCCGTCCCGAATACGTGCCACGGCCCAGGCCACACACCACTCTTGCTGGCCCCCACTATAATCCTCCACCAGGTCTTGATCCCCGTCTTGCAACTGGCCCCGGGGCATATCTGCCCATACCAGTTCTACTGTTACAGTTCTACTGTAAACACCAAAGGTGTTTGTTGGGTCAAGTTCATACACACCAGACTCGCTCATCCATGTCCTTATGGACCTTGCTTTGTGTAGTGGTGCATAGTCATGTCGGAACAAGAAGGGGCCATCCCCAAACTGTTCACACAAGGTTGGGAGCATGAAATTGTCCAAAATGGCTTTAAATGCAGCAGCATTAAGAGTTCCTTTCACTGGAACTAAGGGGTCAAGCCCAACCCCTGAAAAACAACCCCACACCATAATCCCCCCTCCACCAAACTATACACTTAGCACAATGCAGTCAGGCAAGTATCATTCTCCCAGCAACTACCAAATCCAGACCTGTTGATCAGATTGCTTTACACCACTGCATCCAACACTTTGCATTGCACTTGGTGATGTAAGGCCATGCAAACCCATTAAATTAAGCTCTCTACATACTGTTCTTGAGCTAATCTGAAGGCAACAAGAAGTTCTGAGGTCTATATCACATGGTCTGCAACCAGGTTAAATCTTTTACGCTGGCATTTTTCTCACCATGCGCAGATAATTTATATCAGTACCACAGGTAGCATATGAAGATTTCATTCTTAGTTGGAAGCTGATAGCAGGGCAGCTGCTGTGGTTGATCAAATGCAGAGGGGTTCATACTAAGCCATGTTGCCATTTTTTTAGAAGGCAGCATAACTAATAACCTCAATAGACAATCAAGGTAGAAACAGACTAAATGGGAAACATTGTCTGTAGGTGCCGTAAATCCACAACCAATAATAATAACTAACTAACCATAAAGGGGCAGCATGGTGGTGCAGTGGTTAGCGCTGTAGCCTCACACTTCTGGGACCTAGGTTCTGACCTCCATGTGTTTCCCAATTACCTTCCGTTCTGTGCTGTAGACAAGATTTTCTGGCAAGCTGGTTCCAGTTTAGCACACCTTGTGGCAGCTGAGAAGCGAAAGCACTCAAGAGTACTGGCTAGGCATGTGAAGCATGCGGAGAGATGGGCACCGGGCATGCCACTGCCCAGAAGCCCACACCAGAGCCGTCAGCAGACGAGCAGGTGAGACAGGAGCGAAAAAGACACCCTCCGCTCCATCCTGGCAAGTGCACCAGACCCGCACAGCACGCACTGAAGCCACTTCTGCCAGCTCACCACAACCTCATTGGAGACAACCAAGGAGGGCAGGCACCACAGCGGACCCCGATTGCTCACCGGGTGTCAGGGGCTCCCCATTCGTCAGCTGGAAGTGACCCCACCTGTGAGCACGAGCAGGCAGAGGCTGCTCTACATGAGTGAGAGGAGGTATGCCGCAGCTGGGAGGCCCGGTTAACCTGGGAACACTGTGAGCTTGACCAGCAGTGGGAGCGGGACCATCAGGACCAGAAGTGGTTGTGGGAGCCTGCAGAGCAGGAACGGCAGGAGCTGGAGCAGCTGCACGGACAGCTGATCAGCTGGGAGCAGGAGCACGATACAGACACAAATGCAGAGTCATAGTTCCATGGACCTGGAATGTATTACCATCTGGTCTCTGGAACTTGACAGTAATGGAGTTGCGAATCTTTCAGTGGTTACTGTTCATTTACAGTTGCACCACCTCTCATCACAGCAGGTATGCCACAGTAAGGCGGCTAATTTCAGTGTTTCCTTACAGTGACATACCTGCTGTGCACTACACATTTCATATTTGCCTCACACAAGACCATGAAATTCCAATTGGAATTCTGGCTTATCCAAATTAATTGCTCAACTTGCTATGTTGCCAGCTATTTCTCAGGCACAATACCAATCCTGGCTATGCTAATTTCAGGGTTTCCTTACTGTGGCATACCAACTTTGGATTATACATTTCATATTTTCCAGGCCCACGATGAATAACACCCATCCATCCATCTTCTGTAACTGCTTGTCCTATCCAGAATTGTGAGGGGGGTTCAGGAAACAGCTGGATGGGACGCCAACCCATCGCAGGGCACCCTAAAGCACAATTCACTCACACCGGCAAACCTATGAGCAATTTAACCAAATTAGCCTAAGCATGTGTTTGGAGGGGGGGGGGGGGAGAGATTTCAATTCAAACAAACTTATTTTTGTATAGTGCCTTTCACAAGTGTCATCCTAAGGTGCTTTACATGGATGTGTTGTGATGCATTAAAACATTAGTGTGTGTAAACAAATACTCGCAGAAAAGCACTTGGCGTTGTGTTTGCGCACTTTCACAACAGGGGAATAACAACACACCAGCGTTCAGGTAACACTGCTTTTTACTGGGCATCAGCCATACATGTATGTTGCTCTACATGCATTACTATTAATCACCCGTCATAATGCAGTTCCAATTTAATACATGAACACAAAATTAGACAAAACTAAAGCCATATGGCCGTAGGATTCACATCCAAGGTAAATGAGGGGGTGTGGCACACAGGTGGATCCAACTTGTGCCTGAAACAAGACTAGTTCGAGGTACCAATTGACTTCAGGGATTCGGTTTAATCTGACCGTACAATTCCCTGTTGTCCTGCTAGCCCTTCAGCTCTGAAGGAATTTGAACTTGGTACCAAGTTTGAGCAACTATACAGCTCTATTCAAGATGAGGCATATCCAACAGGCAATGGCTTGGAGGTCAATCTGCAAGTTCAGCTTACTTGTACAAGTGATGCCAATTTCACCATCTACCACAACTTCTAATGGTCCCAAAGTGAAAGCTGGATTTGAGTGCTCCAGAGGAAGAATGTTCATTCCACTTCAAATAATCCACTCAAGGTAAATTGCCAATTTTATTCAGCACCACACATTGACACAGTTGGAAAATGGCATCTCAAATGGTAACTGGGATGTACTCCCAGTTCAATTCTGACATCTTAATTTTCCCCCAAACATATACAAAATATTTAAAGCAGAGTAACAGTTGAATATAGACCACATTCCATTTAATGTTCACAGCTGCACAGTTTGCTTGTTGATTTCCTATCAATATTCAGAGGCAAATAGATACCCTCCAAACTGCCCAAAGAGCCCCAGCCAATATGAATCTGTAGCAAATTCAAGGTGACTACCTTCCTGACCTGCAGTCTGGCACACAAGGCAAGCTGTGGGGGGGGAAAGCACTGCAATCTTCTGCTAGGCATGTACTGGGTAAACTGGTTGATAGTGGGGTAGCTGGGTTTCCAAAGCAGTCTTAGTCTTAGATGATTAGAGTGGACTAGCTAAGGGGATTTAGGGGAAGGTGGCAATAGTTTTGAAGTAGCCAAATCCTTCATTGAGACCATAGGATACCAGAAAGCATAGTAGGGTCAGCTGAATGCATTACAAGGTGCCTAAGACCAGGGATAACCATACAGTTTGTATTTGAGGGCAGCAGTAGGTGGCTTAGGGGTAGTTGGACTCATCATGGGATACCAGAATTGAAAGGGGTTTTGGTTTTTGTACAATTGGTATTTGGGAGCAGCAATAGTAGGCTTAGGGGTAGTTGGACCCATCATGGGATACCAGAATTGAAAGGGGTTTTGGTTTTTGTACAATTGGTATTTGGGAGCAGCAATAGTAGGCTTAGGGGTAGTTGGACCCATCATGGGATACCAGAATTGAAAGGGGTTTTGGTACGACTGGTATATGGGGGCAGCAATAGTAGGCTTAGGGGTAGTTGGACCCATCATGGGATACCAGAATTGAAAGGGGTTTTGGTACAATGGATACTTGGGGGCAGCTATGGTAGGTTTAGGGGTAACTGGGTAGTA
>JAABNX020000143.1:10336350-10375232 GCA_015163995.2 Mormyrus lacerda
AAACTGGACACATCCAGATCTCAACGTTGATGTACTTTTACATTTCTAAGCATTCACCAATGAACAACTAAACTCATATGGGTTGTTTAAGGAAATTATAATAAATAAAAATATATAGAAATACTTAAATCATATATTTGTTTTTTCAAATGCAACTCTGCATTTTTGTTTTGGGCTGCAGTCAAAATTCTAAAGATTCTAATTAGTTATTGTAATGCCAGACCTTTCTTTTTTCCATATATATGCAACTACATGGAAAAGCACGAATGCATTACTCTTATATTATACACATTAGAGACTAAAACATAACGCCATATTTAGTATTTATTTGGAGATACATTACTTTAACATTGGGTTGGTCACCACCGCCATTACCGCACTTAATCCGACATAATACATGTAAGTTGCTCTGCACATTCCGATTCTATCGCAGCTGCCTTTCATGATTGTTCTACAAAACTCATCTTTTCATGCAGTATTACAGTCCAAGATAAGCAACTCAATAAAAGGCAGCGCAAAGCTATACATATCGCCATAGTTCATATTTGTCTCCTTTAAGACCTTTGCATGGCGCCATACAAATCTCGCGGGTCTTGGCTATCGACCCCTCGCGAGAATTGCGCACAGCCGGCTGATTGGCTGCGAGGGGTTGAATGTAAGATGGCGCTCAGCGAGAGCTGAGTCGTGGGAAGAGCAATAACAGTAATACCTATTTTAATTATCATTTAAGGAAGCGAGTTCCACGTAGGTAAACCACACGAACAGCAAAGTATCCATTGATGTAAAAGGTTTGAGCGCGGTGGATCCGTGCCTCAGTAGCCAAGGAAGGTGAAGCGTAACCGGCGAGGGCGGAGTGTAGCGGCCTGGCCCAGACTGAAAGGGGTAAGGGGCCACAGGGAATTGTTCTTCCCAGAGGTTTTGCATTTAATGCCAGTATATTTCGTACATTTTTTTCATATCACTCTTTCGATCGAGTGCGAATTGTGAGCTTGGTTAGCCAAGGTGTGTGGAAACTGACGTGATGTAGCGATTAACAGTAATATGGGGAGGGAGGTTTAACGCTGCTCAGATCGTGGTGTGCACATTTGGTCAAGACCCGTAAATGGCACAATAACACTGACAATTCAAATGCATGCACTCCGGTGGCTTTAAATCATGTGACTTTGTCAGTGTTTGTGAACTTTCACAGGATTTCAGTTTTCACAAACTTGGCCAATGTGCTCACTTGTCCGTGAGCCATTAATAATTAGTTTAATATCTAAATAATTATAGGAATTATTGATGACGTGTTGTTTGCTACGATACTGAGTAATGTCGTAAAAGAAATATTTTGAATGAGTCTGCTGGTTAATGGATACAGTTTCTGTCCCAGACATGGGCTTTTTAGGGTAATATACATTCGGACAGTTTCATTATTAAATTACCGTTGTTTAACCTCATTTTGTGCCAGAGAGACAGTGTGAGGACTTGTATGTATATTCGTTAACTAGCAAAAGCCTCCTCTCCTCCTTTCAGGTGGTGTCAGAGGGGTTTTGGAATAGGATTCCCTTACATACTGGGCCTATGTGATCAACCTGTGCGATTGAATTAGCAATATTATAAAAGTAGTATCTTTCGCAACAACTAATAATTAGTTGTCTGCTTGTACTTTCTGTAGTTACTGTATGCTACTGAGATATAAATATACAAGCAGTGGCACGGGATTTACTTTTACTGATTTGTGAGGGCTTTGTTTCTTCTCTGACAGCTAGGATGAAAAAAGACAGTCTTTCATCAATTTGTCGTGAATGCACGGGGCCTGAAAGTGTCACTAACGGTAGCCAACTATAAGACGACTGGAACGTAGGATCTTTATGTCTTCTGCAGAATGAGGCGATTTTTAATTCTTACGTTCATGATCTCGTCCCCATGGTGATTTTAGCCATAAAATGCATGTCAACATATTGCGTGTGTCGTAACCCCCTTGGCCCCTCCATTGTACTTCTTTGAGCCCCCTTTTAGGTAGTGACAAAGCTCACTGCCAGACCAAGTGTTCTTTGGCAAAACATGCACGCGTGTTGGGTAGTGCAACGTGTAAATACTATTATCACAATAACTCATTCAATATTATAAAATGTTCAGCTGCTGGAACTTCCAATCCAGTATCACAAAGGGCCATCTAATTTATTGATAAACGAATTATTAATAAGTTAATGACATAAATGGAACACTTATAGTAGTTTGATTACATGCGTTAGTCACGTATTAAAAATCATTATCATATTAATTATATTCATATGGGACCCAGAATTGGTAACAGAGCACCCAAAATCATCTTAAATTGACAATTGTTGAATTGGCTGTGTGGTTATGGCCGGGAGGTCGTTCACAGTTTTGTATCCTAATTTGTATAAACCTTTCTTCTCACACAAAATTCGCGTAAGACAAAGGGTAAAATTACTGAGAGATTAGTATTATTTGTTCAGTCACCTCACGACCCCGACTGCGATACGAGCTGAAGCAGCATGGGATGTGGTAGGAAGTGGGCGCTCCCGGTGTCACCAGGCTTGCCGGAGCGGGTTTCAGACTCAGGAAAGTCTGAGGATTGACTCTGCTAAGCGAGGCCTGGTCCAACCGGTTTGCAGGCCATTTTTTGTTTGTTATTTTTAAACTCTCCACCGACCGACCTGTCGTTCACAGAAATGTCATCGGATCTCCTCGATTTTTATAAACCTAAACATAACTGAGATACAGATTACGTCCGATCTCTGCCGGATTTTATAACGACATTAAGCAAGATATAAACCATTTTGTTATTGACTGCGTAAGTATGCGTTCATGCGAAATGCGTATTGTTTATGTATTGTAAAAAGACTGAGGAAACTGACGTGTGATAGCACATATGACCGGTGAACAAGACAGCATGTTGCTGGGAGTAAGTTGGGGTTTTGCAAGGTTTATTTCGAAAGCCTTATTTTGGCGGAACAACTCGCAGTGCAGATATTTAAGGTAGCGTGGGAAGATGCAGGCAAATAGGATTGGATGTCGATCTAATAAACGGAATATACTGATAAATACATTATTTTTTTCATATTCGGTTGAGGAGGATAATGATTTTAAAGACGAATGAGCCAGGGTTATATGTAGAGGGAGACTACTTTTAAAATTTAAATCTGAAAATGTCGGGAATCAATTCGTGTTCAGTCTTATATTTTTGTATCCTCATGTTACCAATATTTTTCATATTTATCTTTATGAAACAAACTTTTCAACGGTCAGAGTGCTCCCTGACCTTGTAGGACACTCTTTGAGAAGTTTTATCCCAGTTTTAAGGAATTAGTAGAAACAGTAATTTTACTTCATACGACAATGTGGGACCACATGTATGGAGTATGAGATAAACGGACTTTTGCAGTGATATATATTTAGTGCCTGCATTTTTAATGTATTGTTAGTCTTTAAAGAACAATCAGAATGCCATATTGCAGTAATCGTTCCGAGCATTTTATACCTGGTGCAGTTATCTGGCTCAGGGGACCCTGGTTGTGAATAATTTCTGTATAAACCTCTCCTTCAGGTCCGACAGTGGGAGGCGTGCAGTGACATGAACGACTCGCTGGAGAACGCAGTCCCTTTCGAAGAGTACGTGCGTCAGAAAGTGCGGACGGTCCCACAGCATCGCATGAAGAGCTTCCTGGAGTCGCTGGCCGCCAAGGGCCCTGAAGCTTTGCAAGACTTTCAGCAGGGTGGCACCACTGTGGTCTATCAGCAAGGAGCAAACTGTGTCTATGCCGACAGCACAGAGGTGGCGGGTTCCCTGCTGGAGCTTGCCTGTCCGGTAGGAGTGCCTATACTATGGGGCTGCCATAACGGGCTCTGAAAATTTGTGTTACATTCAGTGATTATTAATGTGGTAGTATTAACCATTGCAACTTTTAAATTCTGCATTTCTTGTAACCCTGGTATGAATGCTACCACTTCATTCTAAGATGCATAAGGGTTACTTGGTTTTCGCATATCCTGTTTCGCCATGAGAGTGTGTGTTGGGGTCATCCACCAGCTGTAGAGGGCAGCATGCTGTTAACAATAACGTTGCCCACTTTTGTCACAGAAAAAGAGGATGATTTTGTGCGTCTGTGCCAAGTGCATCTTTTCAATAGTCTTCAATAGTATAATAAAAATTATAATCTGCTGTAAGTTATATGGTTTGATTTTAATTGATATTTCTTTTTATTTTAGTATTAAAAGCTTGAAATATAAACATGTTCTATAGCAGTCACATTAATCGACTACTGTACAGCTGAGGTAATCTTTGACTGACCCCAGCTGCCTCTTGCTCAGGTGCAGTTGCAGGTTCAGCAGTTGCCGCAGCACCAGCAGCAGGTGGCACCCACGCAGCTGTCTCCGCAGCTGACCGCTGCCGTGCACCAGGCTTCTGAGCAGCAGATCCAAGTGCAGGTCAGTGCAGACGAGGCGGGAATTCTGTCTGCTGGGCGAGGGGCGACTGGCGAGGGTCTTCAGTCACCAGACATTCTGCTGATGTTCATGGTCAGGTGCAGATCCAGGGCCATCATTCGGTGGAGCAGGTGCTGCAGATCCCCAGCACCACCCAGCAGCACTTGCCGGGCTCCCAGCTGCAGCTTGTGCAGGGGGAGATATCTGAAGAACACTTACAGCAGCAGCAGGTAAGCTGGACCTTCATCTGTTTACCTGTATATATTCCTGTATCTTAATGTGCAGTAGACCCATGTGTTTTTACATACTCCATACACACGTGATCTTATGGTGCATTTGATTATCTCTCCAAAGTCGTAAATTCTGAGATGCGTGACGTTACGTCCGACCAATCTCTCATTCGAGCTGCACGTCTCAGTACAAACATGGCTCCCTCCATGAACACGCTGTTGTGTTGTTTCTTTATATTTTATCAGATTTGGAGTGAGATTCTTCTTTCCGAGAGTTAAACGGACAAGAAACACAAACTAGTCAAACCATATTAAAAGCTTGAATATTTCAGTAGATCCATAGCAATATTCTTTTTTTCAAGAGGCAGTCAAACAACAAACAATAGACACTTCTGTAACTGGTAAAATGTTGCATGATATTGCATGCTAGGATACTGTTTACGGTCATGATATGGTATTCCCTAAATCGACCACGTGCAGTTACATTTATAACAATCAATACGTTTAACAAAATAAAAATTTGAAATATCTATAGAATAGAATTTCTGTTGACTGTTTAAGCCATCATGTTGAAATTACGTCATAGGGGAATCCCGGACAACAAATTTCTGTCCGACATCAACGTCGGAAAGCAGGCGTGTTTCTGACAGGAAGTGACGTTTTTCCATGACGTTCTTATCGCATTTCTGACTTGGAGAGACACAATCAAACACAGGATTAGCCAGTCTAGGAGCATATCAATACTTACTGGTCCCTCCAGGCTGGAGGCATGTTGAGTTCTCCATCCTGCCTATGGGTTTGGTCATGAGTGACCTGCCTTTGTTAAGATCCAGGCAGAGCTGGTAGCAGCAGTTGCTGATGGGGGACAGCAGATTCAGATCCAGACGGTGGGGGCAGCATCACCCCAGCAAGAGGCGCAAGGCTCCCTGCAGGAGGGTGAGCGCAGAGCAGGGCCCGTGGGGGGCGTCCTTCAGCCAGCAAAGAAGCGCAAGGTGGACATGCCCATCGCCGTGTCGTACACGCTACCCGGGCAGCAGCTGGCAACTGTCCTAGCCATCCCCCAGCCCCCCCCGGGTCAGGGACAGGTGCAGGGGCAGAGCTACCTGTCTCTGCGGCCCGACCTGCTCACGGTGGACAGCTCGCACCTCTACAGCACAACTGGCACCATCACCAGCTCTACGGGCGAGACCTGGACGATTCCTGTGTACTCCGCCCAGCAAGGCGTGACCCACGTCGCCATCTCACCTGAGGCCGTGACCAGCGACGGCATTGATAAGGAGAAGGCTGTCGCCTCGATGGCTCCCCCGGGGGCCACGTCTGAGGAGGCGGTCCAGACGCTGGCCAGCGCTCTCTTCCCAGCCCAGTTCGTCAATGGGAACATTCATATCCCTGTGGCCGTCCAGTACCCTGCCGGTGCACAGCCCGTCCATATCTGGGACCCACAGCACCATGTGGTTCACACCACAGGGGGGGCGGAGCAGGATTTGCAGGTGAGGGCCATTTGCTGCTTGGCCTGCTATATTTTTTTTGACATTTAAGAGGTTTAATCTCGCAATACAAAGCATGAAGCTGATGCCGTTGCCATGCCTTTTCAGTGTAATGCAAGAGATGTGGTCTGTTACCATATATACTAGATCTTCTGAGGGATAATCTGTTAATGGTGGTCAGGCTGTGCAGGTCACAGAGGTGGATGCCACACCACAGCCCTCTGCGGAGCTGCTGCTGCCCATGATGCTGAAGCCCGACGAGGGCCTGGACGTGTGGCGCATCTGGGCGCAGAGCAAAAACACGGAGCTGGAGAAGGATAACCAGACCAGACTGGCCCCCATTGGCCGTGAGTTACCGTGGCAATTGGGAAAGGGCTGAGGTGGGGCCTGGAATCATGTGACTTACTTGGTTTAAAGGGCCCAACGTGCATAATTTTAAAATGCATGTCTCTTTGGGCTTTCTGCACGCGTAGGCCGCCAGCCCCTGCGCTTTCAAGAGGACCTGGTATCGTGTGCCGTGGCTGAACTGAACATGGGTCTGTCCCTGATGATCCAGGAGGCTCGTGGGCTGGAGGGAGAGTCCTTCGAACCCGACATGCTCTATTACATCTTTCTCTGTATACAGAAGGTATGAACAAATGTGTATCTCTGGGTCTGGAAGACTACAAGGTCAAATCCCATTGCCAGTCCCGTTGGGCCCTTGAACAAGGCCCTTGACCCTAGGTGCTTCAGGGATGCTGGCTGACCCTGTACAGTGAATCCAAACTTTCTTTACTTGTATGTCCCTTTGGAAAATCATCTCCTAAGTAAACGTAATATAAATAAAACCCATAGACTTCTGACTCCTCGCAATCCTCCATATCTAATTGCAGTACCTATTTGAAAATGGCCGAGTGGACGACATCTTCTCAGACCAGTATTACCTGCGCTTCTCCCAGTGCCTACACCGGGTGCTGGATGGCTGGAAGCCTCGCGTCCATCCACTGGGTGAGCACGCAGTGTACCATAGGCAAGCACAGTGAAGACCGTGGCCAGGGAAAGTCCTATCTGGTCTTCAGGTGCTAATGTGCCTCTGCCTTCCATTCCAGGTTATGTCCTCCCTAGTCATGTGACCGAAGAGATGCTGTGGGAGTGCAAACAACTGGGGGCCCACTCTCCCAACACATTGCTGAGCACGCTCATGTTCTTCAATACTAAGTGAGTGCTTGCACGCCTCAGTGTAGCTTGCTCGCTAGCGCCACCTAGTGCGTGTGAGACACTGACTGCTATGAACCCACACAGGTACTTCCAGCTGAGGACGGTGGAACAGCACATGAAGGTAGCCTTTTCCAAAGTGCTACGGCACACCAAGAAGAACCCCTCCAACCCCAAGGACAAGAGCACCACCATCCGCTATCTGAAGGGGGTGGGGCTGCACCAGGTGGGCCAGAAAGGTGAGTGAACGCTTGTCACTGACCACTACGCCCCCTGCTGGCGAAAGCCCCATGTCATCTCCGTGACCGTATGACCCTCTCTGCCAGTGACAGATGACATGTATGAAGAGCAGGCGGAAGACCCGGAGAACCCTCTACGATGTCCCATCAAGCTCTATGACTTCTACCTCTTCAAGTGGTAAGTGGGTAGTGTTACAACCACATACAGCCTTTTAGCATCAATACTCTGTAATATCGAAACTTAGGGGAGAGTCTGTATATGCTTTTCAGGCTTTATTGATCTTTGTATTAAAGTTTCATATACTTTCATCAATTCACAGAAAATAAACGGGAAATTCAAAATTCAAAAAAGCTGAATGCAAAGGGGGTCAGAGTAAATTATTCCTGCTCACAAAAGCCGATTTAATGCTGGGATATAGCAAAAATGTTTCCAGCTGTACTTTGTGTTACACTTACGATGATCTCCAGAAAGACGTGGCACGTCCTTGAGAAGCCACAATAACATGCATGCCTTCCCCAGTCCACTGAGTGCCAAAGGAAGGAACGACACTTTCTACTTGATGCCAGAACCGGTCGTCGCCCCAAACAGCCCCATCTGGTACTCCACCCAGCCAGTCACACGCCAGCAGCTGGAGCACATGCTCACACGCATCCTGGCCGTGCGGGAAATCCAGGAAGCCATTGCTATGGCAACGGAGAGCGTGCAATAAGGAGACGGTCTGGGAACCGGCTGCCAAAAGGGGGGTGGGTAGGGGGGTTGACTGGGCTCACCTTTGGCTTCCTGACCAGTCCTCTGCCTCCCTACCTCCTACCCCCTAAACCCCCCCCTCCCCCCGGACTCGGGCAGCCATCACACTGCCCTCTCCATCTCTGCCAGTTCATCATCTCCTATACAGGAAGCGTACAGATCTGGAGATGCCTATCTGCCATCTGGATAATATGCACCCCCTCACCCTTTCTCCAACACATTTGCCTTCAGTGGGAGAGACCCCCCCCCCCCAGATATCTAAGGTTATGTGCTGACAGCATGGTAACTAAGATGTTCTGGACAGCAAATGACAGTGACTTTATCTCCCGTTTGTATACATAAATATTAATGTCCCTTCAAACTTAACTCCATAGCCATGGAAACCCAGGGGACTAAAGCACTGCACTGTAACATAATTCACTTGTATTATATATATATATATGTATGTATGTATGTAGAGAGAGAAATTATGTTCTAGGGTAATTCCTTTATGGCCTCCTTGTCATATGAGTATTAGTCATGCTTAAGATTGGATGAGGAAGCCTGTGTTTTCAAACATGCCTTTTGTACAGTGATGTCCATTTGGGGTGTGTGGTTTCCCCCCCCCCCCCCCCACTGGGTGGGACACCTTTATAAATGAGGTCTTTTTCATGGGCCGTGGGTGTGTGAACTTCTCATGGAGGGCCAGTGGCTGGGCTTCCACGCACCCTCGTGCCAGCAGCAGAAAGCTGCCATAGTAGCTGAACTGCTGTGAAATGCAAAAAGAAGAGGAACACGGACCGCAGCCATGATGGAGCTTTTACAGCGATTTTCAGCGGACGATAGAGGTATGCTCTCCTGTCCTGAGGAGGGATCCCTTTTAGGAACAATTTTATTTTTAAATAGCCTGTCTATGAAGTGCGCTTTGTGAATGAATTCTTTACTATAATGTATTCAGGAAATCAAATTATATGAAATCGCACAACTTTAAGTAATTCTTATTTTGCCCTTATTTGACACAATATTGCAAATTAAACATCTGAACAAAAGTAAAGGAAATTGGTCTAAGGATGCACTTGTGAAACAAAACCCTGTAAATCACAATACCTGCTGTAGTATAACATCTTACTGCTATACTTTTACAGTTTTATCTTGGAGCACATTACACAATTTCAGAGTTGTGTGGCTTTCTGTCTTTTAGTCAGAGCCCAGGGACTTCTGACCATGTTAATGAGCCTCTGGTTCATGAACTGTTCAGTGACTTCATTGCACCTTTCTGATTGTAAATGCATTTATAATGGAGCAAGGTGTACTGAAGCATAGGTGATTTCTCGTGTGCCGCAGTGAACCCTACCTCACCACACATTTAAAATTCAATTTTAATACGAGTTCTATAAGAGGGCATTTACTTATATTGGAATGTGATGTTACTTTTGCCTTGGGGTCACACTTCTATATAAAGCCTTCAAAACACACAGGTGGACAGCCCAAAATATTAGTATTAAAGCAGGTAGTTAATTCAATGTGCAATTTAATTTTACCTTTTCCTTGCTTGGTAAGTATTACGAGAGCTGGTGAATCCTTCAGTGGCATGGCCTAGGGTGCCATTTTCTAAGGGGGCACAGACTTGGCAAATTTCTGACAGAGGCGTCGGTGGAGAAGCTTGGCCTTAGGTTACCATTTTTGGCTTTGAGGCACTAGGTATCCCGGTCCCCTAAAGGATGTGTTAAGAGATCCAGGGTTTAGCCCTGGTTCTTGACCTGAACAATAAAACAACCAAAGACTCAATGCCCCTTAATGCGTTCCTCCAGTTTGTGGTCAGTTTAGAGGCACTAAAAAAAAAAAACTTCCGTATGGGTGGTGAGAGTTTAAAGGACTTCTCTCTTCCAGGGTTTTCCCCACATCACTGCCTCACTTTTAGACAAAAGCATCTGCCAAATAAATGTCAATTTGTTACTGCAACAGAGACTCTGCCCTGCTTTCAATGAACATTGCAATTTTAACTAAAAACTAATCCCGACTTTCATTGTTCAGCAAATACAAGACATCTAAAATGATCACATCTGATTTACAATCAGTTCCTACATTTTCTTTGAGTGCTCAAAGACTAGACAGGGTAGAAATATAAAATTACGCATAAACCGGGTAACATACAAAGGTCTCTGCTTACTTTCAAGCATTCTCTACTGTATGAGTTTCTTTATTATTCAGTTTTGGCTTCTTTCACATTCTCCTCTCCATGGGCAAATACAATGTTTAAAATACTTCTAAAATTGCCAAATGCTTTTGTTTGTTCAAAAACCAACCCAATCAAATGCTAAATCAATTTATTAGTTCTTAAACATTTTACTTATTAACCAACCATTGATCTTTTCCTTCCTCTTAGTCTAACTTCATCCAGTTTACTGATGACAGTGGATGACCTCTTTGAAGAGGCAACATAACTCTTCAGCAAAACCTGAAACAAAGTTTCTGTGTTTGGGTGGGTGCTGAGGAATGCCTTCTCCAGCACATACAGGTCAACTCCTTTGTCCTCCGGCAAAGAGGAAATGTAGCTTAGTCCAAAGTCAATTAGCCACAAATCTGCTTCTCCGTCCTTAGATCCTTTCCTCAAAAGCATGTTGGATGTTGTCAGATCTCCATGGATCACATCTTCATCATGCATCTTCGCAAGAATCTGCCCCATCTTTTCGGCCAGTAGCTGAAGGCATTCATTGCCTGCTTCAGACAACTGGGTGGAATTTATGTGGTCTCTGACTGTAACAGATCCCACAATTTCTTCAAGAAAAATGCAGTGAGATACATAATCAACAAAATAGACAACAGGCGTCAAAATCCCTGGGGAAGAAAAATACAAATCATGAAAACAAAATCCTGCCATTCTCTGCATCACAGTTCAATAAGCTCTTCCGGAAAAGCTGCAATTCCACTTTGGCCTTATTGCATGATTCTCACACACTTACTTGTTCCATGAGTAGCATCATGTCTTATTTTCGAAAGACGGCAACTAATTTAATTAAATGCACTTTATGGCTTCAAAGTAGGCCTACAGGCTGCTAGCCAGAAGAAATTAACTCTGTTTTGAGTTTTTAGCTCGGATCAATGTGATGGAACGAGGCACGCTTTTATCAGTAAAAAGATTTATTCTAGCAAGATTTAACTTATTATTGGAAAGTATTAACCTGTAACTGAAGTTTTATTACATTCAACAGAAAACAGTTACAAACGTTTAGCTAATGTGGATATGTTCTGTATGCATCCAGGATTTTGACACTTAGCATGTATTTCCTGTTCTGGGTGCTTTTTCTTCTAACATTAGTATAATATGAATGGAGAACTTGAAAATTTTAGACTATTAGCAAAGGTCATTAGGACAGTCACTGATACTTTTTAGCAACAATTAGCCACATTATAATCTGCGTAAGATTGTTCTGCGTGGACCCTTCTAACATAAACTCGCAGCTCACTGTGACTGCAAACGCTCACCTGCTTTTCTGCAGCGAAGTATGGAGCGCACCTCCTGCACGCTCCTGCGGTGCGTGAGCTTCTCGTCTAGAGCTGGGTGACGGTACGACTTCGGGAATCTTTCTTTCACTATTACCGCCTTCCCTAAAAACTGTCCGCGGTAAACACGGGCTTCGGCGCCCTGCTTAAGCAGCGTTAAGCCGCTAAGATACGACAAAACGGCACTATCTTCCCCTTTAGCAGACATGTTTCTTTTGTAGATAGTCTGCTGTCAAAAATTATGCGCCATCTGTAAGTGAAAAACAGACGCACTCCCCCTTGCGGATAGGAGTCGGAAAAGTTTTTTTTTTTTTTTTCTTTTTTCGTAGAACCAGACGCTCGATTTTCTGCCACCTGCTGGTGTGGAGGTGCGGATCGATAATCTGTGAACTTTGTTTTTTTAGTTCAAGACCGTTAATTAAATCCAGTAACAGACCCGTACTGTGTTATTGCTCGCTGCATTTTGTTTTATTAAACCAATTAATTCGAATATTAAACTTTGTGGCGACAACAGTACGACTACGAATATGAGCAGTAGAATGTGCATAATTTATAAGTTATTTGTAGCGTTCAAAAAGTTATCGCGATTATATGTGCATACATTGAAACACATCGGCCTTTAACTTCTCGATTTGGAGCTAAATGCCTGCCTATTGTCTCACATTGCAAACATCTGCCTGCTGGTTCGATCTGGCGTTGACAGCGGTCAGTTTGCCACGTAGTATTGACTTCCTGATGGAGGATGAAAGCCGCAACCGGGACGGCAGCTTGCGGGGTCGGCGGCGCGCGGCTGCGTGCCCAAGTATCAACTTCGTTTGAAATTCATCTTCCAAACCACTGTGCACTTTTATTAAGAGTTTAACAGCACCCTCCGTCTCAAGAATAGTTTAAATATCCAAGGAAAGCGTGAACATTCAACTTAAGGCAAGCACGGTGAGGATGACAATAAGTGCATATTTTTTTTATAAGTTTCGTGAAGGAAACTTTTCCTAAGGGTAGTAGACCACATCGGTTTTATGTTTTCATTTTTTGGGTTTCCATCTCGTGTTTTTGGTACTTTCAATACCAAATATGTTTCGTTGAAGCGACTTGTTAAAAATTCAAGAAGGATGAAAAGGTATACAAAATTTGTGTGTTCACACAACATTATACTATCAGCATTATTCTAGTGGTTTTTCTTTTGCTGACCTCTTCTTAAAAGTCAAGGACCGGTAAAGGCAAATTAGAAGACTTTTAGTGATTACATACAGTTTCTGTTATATTTACGTTAGAATACGGGAGCGAATGTATTTTATCATTATTTATTCTGGACATTTACTCCGTTAAGTAAAAACATTGAATCTCAGCAGTGATTTCATTACACACACTGTGCGTTGTTGTGCTTTTTATCGTTACAAAAAGGGAATTTCACTTCTTTGTTTTGGTTGGTTGGCTACCTTTTCATCTAAGCAGCCTTAAGTGGATGTGCCTAATTATATCGGTAGCAGAAGCAGGAGTTGTTATGGTTACAGTCTCGTTTGCCTCGCTCCTAGACACTGCTATGAATTGCGATGTGTGTCCAGTTAGTTATTTTTCTCTGCTCTACTACACCATTACTTTAAATTCATTGCTTTATTTTTCAGGGTATTTCATAGGAATCATGATTCTTGTTAGGACTTGCCTTGAAATATAACTTTTGGGTCTGGAACAAGCCTTAAACACACATGAACATAAAAATGGGTAAGTTGAAAAGTACCTTTCTTTGAACATTATATTTAACTTCTTAAAGCAAAATTCTTTCCCAGTTTGTTTAAATAGAACTGTAGAACCTCCATACCTTTGAATTTAACTATTTCAAATGTCTTGCACATTGTTTGATTGGCTTATGCTGTCATTTGTTTGCAAAAATAAATTTAGATTTTTACAAAATATTAGTACATTCATTTAAATTTAGGAGATAAGGAAAATAAAGAGTAAGCAACATCCATTTAAATTAGTGTCTATACTAGTGTTAGCATGGAAGACATTGTAGTTGTATTTGGTTTGGTTTTAAATGCACAACCTTCCAAAAATGTGTCTTGATAAATATCTCCTGAGGTTGCAGAACATAACGAGTTGTTTTGTAGTTTCTATTAATATGTGAGGTAATTAAAATGTAATTCCTAATTTTATAGAAGTTAAATTGAATGAAATAAAAACATTTGTAATTATTCGAATGCATCAAGTATCATAGAAAATATCTTTGCGTTACTATTAAAAATGAATTTATTTACTTTTAGGTCAGTCTGTTCTGATCTTCACCTCCGTCGTAGCCACGCTGGGGGGCTTTGTATTTGGGTATGAGCTGGGAATTATCTCTGGAGCCCTTCTTCAACTTCGGACGCAGTTCCACCTCAGCTGTTTCCAGCAGGAGGCAGTAGTGAGCTCTCTTCTTATCGGGGCACTTCTGGCCTCTGTGATCGGGGGGGTCCTGATCGACCGGCATAGCCGGAGGAATCCTATAATGCTCAGCAACCTGCTCATCCTCGGCGGGAGCATCGGCCTGGTAGCCAGTTGCTCTGTCTCCGCACTGGTGGTGGGCAGAATCACCGTGGGCTTCGCCATATCTTTATCCTCCATGTCCTGCTGCATCTTCGTGTCTGAGATGGTGAATCCGGAGCGCAGGGGCCTATTGGTCAGCCTCTATGAAGCTGGCATTACAGTTGGCATCCTGGCCGCCTATGCCATGAACTACATGTTATCCAGTGTTCCGGAAGGATGGAAATACATGTTTGGTTTTCCCATCGCTCCAGCACTGGTTCAGTTCATCTCCATCTGGTTCCTCCCATCCAACCCCAGAATGCCTTTGAGGGAGAGCTCAGAGGCCCAGACTGGGCTTATGCAGCTGACCAGTGCTGAGGAAACTGAAGCTGACGGGAATAACACAGCCTGTTCGGACAAACGACAAAATGCGCTCGTGGCTCTGTTTCAGAGCAAAAACAACATGCGGACGAGGACGTTCGTTGGTCTGGGTCTCGTGCTTTTCCAGCAGTTCACCGGGCAGCCCAACGTGCTCTTCTACGCCTCCACGATCTTTCATTCAGTGGGATTCAAGTCCGGTGCCTCTGCTCTGCTAGCTTCAGTGGGGGTGGGCGTCACAAAGGTCATCGCTACCTTGGCGTCCATGATCTATGCCGACAGAGCAGGCCGGAGGGCGTTGCTGATTGGAGGATGCGCCGTGATGACGGTCTCTCTGATCATCATCGGTCTTCTCAGCAATCAAACGCTACACAATGAGAGGGGGAGGTACTGTGACGCTAACAGGTTCCGGAACGGAAGTTCCCAGTTACAGGATCCCACAGATGGGAACTTAACACCTCTCCCACTGGTTACTCTGAACCGGACCCTCGAAAGTTATGAAGATTTGAAGGCCGCAGGGGATGATGGTTTGTGGCATTTGGATACTTCTAGTTTCAAAGGCTTGCATTTGATTCCAGCACCACGCAGCTCTGCTTCATCTCCAGTACCAGACAGCACCACAGATCAGGGGGTCATGAACTGGATCATCTTAATCAGTATGATGGCTTATGTCAGTGCCTATTCAATAGGATTTGGGCCGAGTAAGTTGGCGCTACTTTTTACTGGCTGTTTTGTGTGTGTCCCTGTATTTATCAAAGGACTCCAGTGTACTCTCACAGTGCAGAATGGTGTAAAGTGAATTGGTGTCCCTGAATCCCCCAGAGTGTGTCTATGTGTCCTCTAATGGACTGGCATCCCATCCAGGGTGTCCCCAGCCTTGTGCCCTCTGCTGTCTGGGATGGGCTTCAGGCTCAGCCCCTGGTAGCCTGGTACTGGATAGCTGACTGGAAGATGGATGGATGGTGTTGTTAGAATTTAAATTGAATGTGACACCTAAAATTATTCCAGTTTAGTTCAGAAAAGTGACTATATCTGTTACATTTGGCTTTTACTTTATGGTTTGTGTAAAAATTTTACTTAGCATTTCATCTAATATTATAAACCTGTACACCAGGTAGTTGTGATATATTAATTACTGACATTATAATGGTTAGTTGGTAAATTTAATACCATTGGAAACATTTAAAGTTTTGTTTGTTTATAAATTTTGTAATTGATGCTTGAATCAATCATTTCATGCTTTTTTTAAATTGGCAGTTAGGATATCTTTTTTTCAGTATATATTTAATTTTTGAAGTTCTGAGTAGTGACAGGTACCAGATCTGACTTTATTTGTTCTGTTGCACAGTGACTTGGCTTGTACTCAGCGAGATATTCCCAGTTTGGCTGAGGGGAAGAGCTTTTGCCTTGGCAAGCTGCTTTAACTGGGCTGCTAACCTGATTGTTACTTTCTCCTTCTTAAGCCTGATCGGTGAGTATATGGTTTGTCCGTGAGAATCATTTGCTGAGTTTTGAGCTTCTGATATATAGCCTTACATTAACAAAAGTTCACTTGTTGAATTTTGCTGTTTTTGCTTAAATCAGGATATGTTGACACAGAAATGGTAATCTGGTATATCCAGATTGTGTACTGCTTATATACACGGTTGTATTGCTCATTTTGTTAATAAAAGGTTTACCATTGTGCAGAAATACTCAGGAAGTAGATTTTATTCTGGCAGAAAGCATGATGTTGATGTCACCATGATCTTAGTAACTGACACCAAACAAGGTCCCACTTTTTGGAAAGTCAGTTATCTCCCAGTGAAGTATGATATAACGAAACTTTTTCAAACCAAATATATTTCTTAAGCACTAAACACTTCCAGAAACTGATGATGTCCATTTTTTGCAGATATTGTAGGTCTGTCCTGGACTTTCCTTCTCTATGGCATGATTGGAGTAGTTGCTGTTGTGTTCATTTACATCAAGTTACCTGAGACCAAAGGAAAATCCCTGCAAGAAATTGACAAGGAGCTGTCCAGGAACAGGTACCCCTGAAGAGTGTCACCTCAGCACACATTGGGTCTTATTCACATATGCTAAGCCAGCATTTGTATGTGCCGTCACACATAGTGGTATTTTTCCTGTGGAAAAACTGAGAATTACAATTGTCAACTAAAATGGGGGATTCTCACAATTTACCAGTTCTATAGTATTCAGTTTATGGGCCAATTTTTTTGATTGCAGACCATCTACAAACTACAAAGAGTTAGACATCAGTTGTCTTTGCCAGTAATATACTTTTATGTATACCTTTTTAAATGATATAGTATAAACAACTTATTTTTTGGCAAGCTAGTTTAAAAGACATTTTTATTATAAACCCGGTTGCAAAACATTAACAAGTCTGTATAGGAAATCTGCACACAGGTATATTAAAAGCAAAATTGTAAATATAGTTAGGTAAACATACTTTTAAAAAACTGTTGCATAGAACATGCAAACATGTTCTCCGAACAAAATGTTGTACCCCACAGGTTCTGATTCCTTTCAGGTTTCACAATGGAGGCGAATGCTGTAACGTGATGAAAGTAGGAGTTTCGTCAGTGGGCTATGAAAGAGTGACTACAGCCAGCATGTCTGTGTTGTACGCAACAGTTCCATAAACCTACATTGGTTAATGGTAAGGATTAAATCACCCTGGGGGGGGGGGAAGTATTTCAGCCTTAGAGCAGGTAATCTTACCATCCAATCCCCTTCCAGTTCTATTTAAGGTCTCGCTGCATGGCATCTTCTCATGGTGGGAAGTTCAAAGCAAACATCTGTAAATAGTAGGGAATTGTGACTACGGGTTCATGTGAGAATCCTCATGCTTATTTAAATTTTGTAAGAAGCTTCTTCCATATTTTGCAAAACAGTTATTTTTTCCAATTCACAGTTTTATTGATAAATGAGGGAACTTCTTGTTAAAAGAAATCTGTTCTTGGTGATGCTAATAAAGTTGTATTAAAGGGAGCTTTTGAAATACAAGACAACATTTTTAAAGGTGCCATAGAATGAAAATTTGACTTTGCCTCAGCATAGTTGAATAAGGAGAGCTTTGGCACGTGGAATGAACATACTGTGAGTCTGTGAATCTCAAAAACTATTTTCCACTCTTTCAAATATAAATCCCGCATATGTAAGAGAAGGTGGTAATATGGGCTGATTCAAAAATCATAAACTGTTACATAAGACACCCCCAAACTTATCACACACCAGCCCACTTACAAGCCCAATGGACCTGCAACGTACAGTATCAGTGATGTGCAAATGACTCCTTTTTTGGGATACGGTTAGATTGACTCCCTTCACCTAGAAGACTTGTTCTGATTCGTTCCATAGCTGCTGAATCGATGCTGAATCCCCCTTATGACTGAGGTACAGCTCTCTTGTTCAGACGCGTATCTGAGTCTCTCATTCACTGACTCACTCACCAACTCGTTCACTCCTTCATATCTCTCCTTCAGAATTGAACTAGAGACTCGCGTTCATTTGTTCACTGCAAGTATTCAGCCCCAGGTTTAGTTTCCAGCCAATCAAACGCTCCCTCACAGCCTTTACTTGCCTCCTTGGCTCTCACTAGCCAAAGTCAAGTAGGGGAGCAACATTCACATTATTTTTTCTGATAACAAGGTGGAAGAATGAAAAGAACAAATTTTTGCAGGGAGGTGAACATGAGTGATTAGTTACTGTAAGGGACTCTTTCCCTGCGAACGAATTGTTTGTGAACATTACACCATTACAGCATATATTTTCTCTCTCAAGGGGCATGCATGTGTGCACAGTTTCCCTAAGTACACCTGGAGAGGGAAGATGCATACAGACAGTCCAGCTACAATGCATGATACCACACCACAAATCTGTTCTAACGTGATTGATATCCTAGTACCCAAATCTTTGCAAATACCAACAGCAGCACAACTGCGTCTGATAAAAGCTGACTAGCATGCAAACTAGTGCCTTAGTTGGCGATGTCTGCTGTTAAATCTTTCTTATAACCAGAAAACTACATAGTGCATATCCTGAGTGGCGAGTGGGTGGACAGAGTGTTAGTGTTTATTAGTCCTGAAGGTGACCATTTATGATCTAAATATATCTGATGATGCCTAGAAGTAGTTGCTTTTAAAACATAATTAAAAAAATGGCAAATTGTTACCAAAACAGAATGTGATCGCTCATTATTCATTTTTTTTTCCATTTTTGGTTTAAGCTCAAAATTGGAAATTAATCCGTTTTGTCATTTTGTTTTTGGAAATGGATATTAAAAAGATGAGTGTCTTCGTTATTTAACTTTCGGATTTATTTAGAAAAACGAATGAATGAATGATGCACAGAATTGAGTTGGCGCATTCAGTTGAAGCTGTTACTTTGAAATGTTCAAGAGACTCATAGAAGAGGTTTGATCTTTTATTGTATTACTTCTTTTTAAAATGTGTATATTTACATTATTGGCCATTGGTATCACTGTTATTATTACAACCCCAGTTCCAAAAAAGTTGGGAAGTTGTGCAAATTATAAATAAAAACAGAATGCAATGTTATGGAAATCTCATAAATCCATATTTTATTTACAACAAAACATAGAAAACATATCAAATGTTTAAACTGAGAAAATGTATCATTTTAAGGAAGAAATAAGATAATTTTGAATAGCATGGCAGCAACACAAAAAGGCCATGTTTACCGCTGTCTGGCATCCCCTCTTCTTTAAATAACAGATCTGTAATCGTCTGGGGGCTGAGGAGATCAGTTGCTCGAGTTTGGAGCGAGGAATGTCGTCCCATTCTCTGATACAGGATTGTAGTTGCTCAACAGTTCTAGGTCTTCTGTGTCATAATTTTCATTTTTTGATCCACCATACAGTATGTTCTCAATCGGTGGAACGATCTGGGCCGTTGACAGATCAGTTCAGTACCCGGACCCTCCTTCTACGAATCCATTATGCTATAATTGATGCAGTGTGTGGTCTGGCATTGTCATGTTGGAAAATGCAAGGTCTTCACTGAAAGAGGTGTCATCAGGATGGGAGCATATGCTGCTCTAGAACCTGGATATACCTTTCAGCATTGATGGTGTCTTTACAGGTATGCAAGCTGCCCATGCCATATATACTAATGCATCCCCAAACCATCAGAGATGCTGGCTTTTGAACTGAGCGCAGATTGAGGAGGTCCTTCTCCTCTTTAGTCCGGATGATACGGCATCCCTGGTTTCCAAAAAGAATTTCAAATTTAGATTTGTCTGACCACAGAACAGTTTTCCACTTAGCTACAGTCCATTTTAAATGAGCTTTGGCCCAAAGAAGATGTCGGTGATTCTGGATCATGTTTAAATACGGCTTCTTCTTTGAATGATACAGTTTTAACTGGCATCTTAAGGTGGCACGGCGAATTGTGTTCACTGATAATGTTTTCTGGAAATATTCCTGAGCCCATTGAGTGATTTCCATCGCAGAATCATGCCTGTTTGTGAGGCAGTGCCACCTAAGAGCCCGAAGATCACGGGCATCCAGTACGGTTTTTTGGCCTTGTCGCTTATGCACAGATATTTCTCCAGATTCTGTAAGTCTTTTGATTATATTATGTACTGTAGATGATGATGTTTTCAACCTTTTTGCAATTTTATACTGAGGAACTTTTCTGAAATTGCTCTGCTACTTGCTGATGCAGTATTAGGGGGATTGTGATCCTCTACCCATCTTTACTTCAGAGAGACACTGCAACTCTAAGATGCTCTTTTCATACCCAATCATGTTACTCACATGGTGCTAATTGACCTAATTATTTGCAAATTGTTCCTCCAGCTGTTGGATTTTTGTACCACTCTTTTCCAGCCTCTTATTGCCCCCGTCCCAACTTTTTCTGAGATGCGTTTCTGTCATGAAATTCAAAATGAGCCAATATTTTTCATGAAATAGCAAAATGTCTCACTTTAAACATTTAATGTTTTATATGTTCTGTTGTGAATAAAACATGAATTTATGAGATCTCTATATCATTGCATTCTGTTGTTATTTACAATTTTCACAATGTCCCAACTGTTTTGGAATTGGGGTAGTAATTAATTTTGTTTGGCCCCATTTTTCAAATTCTATATGTGAATTTTATTGTGCGATTTTAATGAACATGAGGTTTTTCTGGAACGCATCAGTCACATTGTAATGACTGACAATGACTGTACTGACAGTCATTGATGTAAGGTTATTTATAACTTAAATAAGCTAAGAAATACGTTATTTAGAAATAGCCTAAGAAAGTAAGCCCTGTTGAGGGATATGTTTCCCAAAAGCATAGTTAGAACATTCAGTTGCACATTCCAACAATGTAACCTGCTGACATTGTTAGCAACTATGCTTTTGGGAAACATACCCCAGGTTAGCAGGGTAGTAAACAGAGTAGTAAACATTAAGAAGTCTGTGATACTGACATTGACAGACTGATGTAGGCCTACTACCTATAGCCTACTTTTGGTTAGATAAATATCTTAATCAGTAATGAAATCAAAAAGTCCAAATTCATTATAAACAATAAATTTGAGTTGCTCAGCATATAGTTCTTGATAAAAGTTGTATGATGAAACTAGCATAGTAAAGTCATTTGCTGATGGAAACACAATTTTGTGTATCAGTTACAGTACAATGGGAAAAAAGTTGTGACCAAGCTAAGGTTTATGCCAAGGCTTAAGTGGGAGTATTACGTTTGACAAACTGTTTTAGGATAAACTGAATGACAAAATTTACGACAGGGATGCGTATTGAGGAATGCATGATTAGGCAATTTGGTTGTTGTACGAACATCACGGAGTGTACTTACACAAAAGTAGATAGTATAGCCGACTACACACCTAGGCTACAGTAAACTTTTCTTGTAAGTAGAGTACCTTCTAAAATGGATTTTTTGATGATTGATGATTAAGTACAGTAGAGATGGCAATTTCGATTCATCAAAACAATGTTTCAAAACGGTTCGAAGAGTTTCGAAACACTAGTTGTGCACAGCCTGCTGGCAAAAACCGGAACTGCAGCTATAGCAAATACGGCAGAATAAAAACCTATTGCTGCAATTTTCGAATGTCACAATGCTCGAACTGTCACAAATGCGCATAATACAATATTATTTCTTTTTGATTATTTTTATATTCTGTCATAGGCATCCTATATATGCAATCAGGGTGTGATAACTCATTCATTCATTTTCCAACCCGCTTTATCCTATTGGGTCGCAGCAATGGGCACGAGGCAGGGAACAACCCAGGACAGGGGGCAGCCCATCGCAGGGCACACTCACACACTGTTACCATTCACACCTACAGGCAATTTAACAACTCCAATTAGCCTCGGCATGTCTTTGGACTGTGGGGGGAAACCCCACGAAGACAGAGGGAGAACATGCAAACTCCACACACATGTAACCAAGGCGAACCCGGGTCCCAGAGGTGTGAGGGTGTGCTAACCACTGCACCACCATGTCGCCCCGTGTGTGATAACTTTTTGCCATAATTACCATAATTACACAAGAACACCAAACTACTCGCTCAAACCAACAACGCCACAAACACCCAATACGCACCGATTTTTTCGCGGGGTTCTTTATAAGTTTTTTTCTTTCGCCGTGAACAATGACACGGCGGTCACGTGACTGTTTCGAAACATTTCGTAAACTATATATTTATTTATATATATATATATATATATATATAGTGTGCACATATTTTATTCTCTGATTCTATTTTATGCCTCAGACACAATTCAATAGAAAGTCTACTATGCATTTGCTGACACGTTCCAAACTAAATCTCATTGTACTTACAATGACAATAAAGCATCTTTCTCTTTATTTTTACTGTGCATGATTGTATGTGCTATACTTTTACATGGCTGCCAGTGCAGTAAGTTTACACCAGCATCACCACCAACACGTAATGCGTTCCGCCAAAAGAGCACTAGGCGATAAGATTTTTTCAGCGCCATTATAATCTTATGGGATTGGCGTCGATATGTGGTGCGTCATTGACTGAAACGTTGTTATATGGCACACGACTAGAAATGTTGGTTCCGTGTGAGCCATCACAGTGCCATGAACAGCCAATCAAAGCAGAACTCATCAACATATTAATGTACCCACCAAAAAGGGGGAAAAAAAAGTGTTGCGTTCCAGGGCCAAACGATAGGGCTGTAAATGAGCCGGTAAAACCACTTCAGGGCTTTTTGACCAAACCAGCTTCACATACCTTCTATGTAGACACCAAAGAACAATTTAAAATACTAAAGATGCATTCTATGGCACCTTCAAGCTGTACATTTCAGTAATGTTTAAACTGTCAATGTAATGTGGGACATTTATTCTTGATAAATAAAACATTTATTTACACATTCTTACATACTGCGTTTCCACATAAGGACAAATATATACAGTGATGTCTTTAAACAACTCCAATGGTGCATGTATTACAGGATTTTAAGTTTTTTTTTTTCTTTTTAAACTAAAGTTTAATGCATACGTACAGCCTGGGTCAAAGTTTACAAGACCATGAACTGACAAAGTTCTTATCAATGGCACTATAATGTAAGGTTCCACCCTTCAAGTTTTTCCATTGTCATTTAATGTTTACAGAATATAACAAAGCGAAAACCAAGTGTTGAGTAACGTAATTAACTGGTTAACAGGGTATTGGTATGCAACTCAGTCAATCCTCAGACACCTTTTGCATAAAAACTCAATGTTTTACATTTCTGCATGGGGGGGCGGGGCTACTATTTTAATCCAAGAGTCCTGTTTGTTTGGGAACACAGTTTTCACGTCTGGATTGCCTGGGACACAGAGTAATGTCATGTACTGTCCAAACACTGATGTAGGATGACGATGAGCCCGGGTCCTTATGGATGAGCACTGGGCCCAGCTAATGCACAAAACCACATGCCCAGCTGCTAAAGGCAGGTATTTAAGACCACTCCACCCGCCTCTAACAAAACAAAAAAAGAATTTTGGTCAGTCATTACAAGTAATTCAGTAAACTTTGGTTATTCTACTAAAATTCAAGAAAATAAGAGCATCTTGTTTAAAAAAAAAAAAAAAAAAAAAAACTAGAAAACCACTGAAGGAGGGTGGCTTTGGGGGATTTGTGCCACCTGCAACTTAAACTACACACAAATACACATAAAACCGTGGGGGAAAACCAAAATGAAAATGTAGCAGCAAGGTTCAGTAGAGCCTAGCAGTGTCACTCTCAAAGGCCCTTATGTCTGCTGGGCTTCTGTCAAATTCACTTACACATTCATTTACATGTCAAACACTGTTTTCAGTCCAGGGTGCGCAAGTAAACCGATGATGTTAAACCAGTAAAACACAAGTGGTTAGAGCAGAGTCCTGCATACAAGGCCCTCCAGAGATGGAAAATCCTGGGCAGAACAAACTATAGCTCTGGTTTCCTATCTCGCTGTGCTGATAGACAGGTGATATATACAGGGCAGTAAATGATGTGATGAGTTTTATTTCCAATCTGCATATACTGTCAGTATCAGGGCTTTTGTAGAACTGAAAGCTCGCATGCCAGCACCACAGGTGGGATCCTTGGCCAAGAAAAACAACATAAAAATGTTTCTGATCTTTCGTATCGCAGCCAGTGGACTGCCGCTCATCTCAAAGCAGAGAGTAGAAAGGTTTGGTTAAAAGGTCGAACATTGTCAGACAGGGATGGTAGGAAGTACAGTCACGGAACAGCACGAGTTGTAGAAGGTGGTGTTTCACACTCCATTTATAGGTATACAGTATGTTTTGGTCCATTTTCTTTCTCCCTTTAGATTGCAGGTCATTTCCTAGTTACGATTTCATACCGTTTCACCTACGTTAAAAATCTAGCCGGCTTTAAACCCCACAATCTTACAATTTTAATTTTGCAGCACATACGTGCCTTTGAGACGCATGTCGCCTGTGAAACATAATACCTGTATGAGACATACAAAAACATTCACCTTCATTCTTATTTCAGGTTTACTTAAAAACTCAAATTCACTGAAGCAAGGAAACGCCGGTGGGGAAGGGAGGAGCCGACATTCCCAGGATGCTTCGACAAACGACCCGATTGGAAAAGAAGTTTGCAGCAAGGTGGTTGCAATGGCATCCAGTGGCAGCTGGGGGGGGGCCCCGTCACTGCTGGGCCCCCGCGGCGGCTGGCATGGGTGTGCCCAGTGTGCTGGTGGCAGAGATGATGGGCGACCCGGCAAGAGGCCCCAGGGGAGAAGCTGTTGGCAAGGCGGGGATCCCTGGAGGGGGTTTGGGAAGGGAGTAATTTAACATAGAACAATGTCACCTCTTCCCAGTAATCGGATGCATTTAAATAAGGCTGAGCTGACAGCAATAATGTGAAACATGTTTTTTAGTACCCATACTCGAGTTAATTGCATAATTTGACATTTTGTCAAATTATGTAGGGCTTTAAAACAAGCATGTTTTGTACAAATATGAATTAAAATGGTTTCCTTTCCACAGTTTAGTACGTGAAACTCTGTACAAACTCATATCAGTAACATGTAGCCATGATAAACTCTGTTACAAGTTAAACTGACTGCATGTATGATTTACCTGGCATCGATGAAAAGTTAACACTCTAAGTCGCCAATTACTGATACTATTAGCCAGCGCTTTAAATTGATGACCTTGCAATACTGTAATCTACCGTCATAGTTTGGGAATACTCCCAATAAACGTACTGCGTTACAAGGTTCAAACAGTAGTATTTGATTCATTCATATACAGAATTTGTATTAACAGCATGATGCAGTAACAGAGGGAGTTAGAAATAAAGGCCTGCCTCTAATATAAGCCTTCCTCAAAGGCCTGTTCCTTTACTTGCCTTAGGGTAAAGGCCCTGGCCACCAAGAGTAAATACAGTACACACAGTATAGGACTGGTGACATGACAAAGCCAATTGTTGGTTATTATGTAAATTAATTTTGCATTTTGATATGTACCAAAAAAAAAGCAGATACTTTCAGGCCGAACAGTGATACTGTACTTTATGAAGTGGACTAAATGTTCAGTTGTCAAACCCACATTGAGATATCAAACAACAGAATGTGGTCAAAACTAAATGCAATGATGAAAATATATATAAACTACTGCGATTCGATATGATTCATATTTTCTTCTTTCCAAACAGAAATCTCCAAATAAAGAAAAATTACATCTAAATCAGATGCATTCATCAAAAAACAGCAAGGAAAAAAAGAGTGTTTAACTGTTACCACGTAATGAGCTACCAGCAATATCATTAACGAGTAAAATAAGAGACAAAATATCAACAGTATGTTAAAATTTCTTTAAGTTAATGAAATCCAAAGCACTGCAGGCTACTAATTGCTCCACAAAACTATCAAGGGGGTACAAAATCATGGTTCATAAAACAATAGTAAATCTAATTAAACATAACGAGTATAATGAAATTGTCACCAGCAGCAACACACTGCAACAACCAAACATACCACACATGCTAGTACAGGGAGAGGAAATGTCAAACTATGACTTGTGCAGTGAAAATAAGCTCTTACCCAGTATCAATCAGACACAATGTCATAAGGGTGGTACACGGAGTGTGTAATACTTTGAGGTGGTACACAGTAGTTTAACATGTTTGTGAACCACTGCTTCAGAGGTTTTAAAGTGCCAAGTTTTTAAATCATAATTAACCCGCTGATCCATCATTTTCCACAGAGAGAAAATTTTGATGAGCAAAGCTAGCAAAGGTACGGGCCAGAATTCCACACGGACACTAAAGGATGCTCAGCTGAGATCCCGCACCCAGAAATGCCAGCGCACGCCTGTGCAAAACTAGAAAGCGACATCAGATCTCCGATGAGTATGACGCAAAGGGCTCCCTCTCACCTGTTATCATGCTGGCTGAGCTCACAGGCGTGTTTCCACTCGGCAGGTTGGCTGAAACACCCATTCTAGTCTGGTCTTTCACGATCGGATCTGCAAGTAGACCAATCTTCTCCATCAGCACCAATCGCACTTGTATTACTGCATATTCAAGCACATGGTTCACAAGAAGGGAACTTGCGATTTCACTGAAACTGGCACCATAACATCATCTTGGGGTTGACTGCTAGCTAATATCAGACACATTCTTCTCAGTCCATCACTTCGTACTGTGAACAGGGCCACTTTGTGTCAGATCAAACCAAACTTAGTGGATAATTTGTGTGCTCAGAGTAGAAGATGATGGACAAGAACCTAAAGGCTGCCTACTCAATCCAAGAGTCCGGTTTTAAGTAGCAGGGTGACTACTCACAGAAGTAGGGGTGCTCCATGGCCTCCCGGGCGGTCAGCCGGGCCTGGTGGTCATATCGCAGCAGCTTGTCCAGGAAGTCCAGGGCCTCCGGGCTGACCAGGTGCTGATTTTCACTGTGGACAAACCTCTCCCATCTCTTGCGGGAATGCCTGGCAGGGGTAGAGGTTTGGACCCATCACATCATCTGAAAATCCTCATTTCCTCCTCTGATAACCACTCTGATGGACCACTTACCTTCCTAAAATATCATTGAACCTCGGCTCCAGTTCAATGTTATATTTATCAATGTAGTCATAAAGGTCTTCTGTTCCAAGGACTTTGGCTATTCTCACCAACTGGGGGAAGGAGAGGCACAGAGTAAAGTCATCTTGATAAACTGAAATTTCTTACAGCCGGATACAAAGTGCTACCAGTGAACATATCTCTGGGGAGTTTCATTACCTGGTCATAGTTATCATGACCATGGAAGAATGGCTCCTTCCTGAAGATCATGCTCGCCAACATACAGCCAAGACTCCACATGTCAAGGCTGTAATCGTACATCTGCAAAAGACCTCAAACATTAGTGATCTTCCTCCGGCTACCATTTTAGCGCTTCGATACTTTACATTGTTTTACAGTGTGAGAAAAAGAATCAACATCAATTGCCTCCTAGCAACAGTGTGTTGTTCTTTCATTCAATGAAAGTCAAAAGATGCTCAAACAACTCTGAAGGGAAGAAGTGAACCTCAATCCATTAGGCATCACAAAGGAGACACACACCTGGTAGTCTACAAGCAGCTCTGGCCCTTTGAAGTAGCGAGATGCCACCCTGACATTGTACTCCTGTCCAGGGTGATAGAACTCCGCCAGGCCCCAGTCAATAAGCCTCAACTGCAAAAAGAGAACACGCGTTATGAAGAGCCTCAGAAGGAGGGCGTTCGGATACTACTGAACTGAACACTGAATAATAATAATTACAACTTTGATCCCCGTGGGGAAATTCTTTTTTACGCCTCCCTCAACTTGCTCTTTGTAGAGCTAGCTGTCCATGAAGGGCGGCCACCTGTTGGGCCGCCCAGGGAGCTGGGGGTTAAGGGCCTTGCTCAAGGACCCGCTGAGGCTGGGTTTGAACCTGCGACCTTGTGATTACAGCCACACAGGCTTAGCCCACTGAGCCAAATGCTGCACACTCAGACAACAATCTCACTTTTTATTTACGCACAAAACACAAAAATTCAAAAAGCTATTTAGGGGAATTTTCACCTGAATAGAAAATAAGTTCAAATAAGAAAATAAAGTTCAAATAAAAAAGGACAATTAATTTAAATTTAAAAGCAAAATTTTGTGAAAAACACAGAGTGGCGTTACCTTTCTATGCTCATGATCGATCATTACGTTGTGGGGTTTCACATCTCTGTGCATGATTCCCATACTGTGACAGTAATCTAAGGCCTGAGAAGAGAGACCATTCAAGACAAGAAAATGCTGACTTTTTAAAAATGTAACTTTCAGTCTCTTCCAGCCTAACTGCACTCAATAATGGAACACTAAGCTAAACACAGACTCCATACGCAAAATCAATGCTTATCTGCAACGGTACCTGTTAAACCAGAAATTCTAGCCAGATACCATTTAAATGTCAGTTTGAACTGCATATCTACATAAAGGAAGACCAGATATGCACTCAGCTGGCAAAATGAAATAAAATACAAAAACAATCTACTACTAAATGAAAAACTATTGCTCCTCAAACTATTAAAAAATCTTAACTGCATATAATAAAAATTTAATAGAACATAAAACAACAAAAACAACAACAACCACCACCACCCCCACAAAAACACTGATCTATGTGCACAAACTGGGGCCTGCACTACGAAGCGAGGTTACTGCCTTATGTAACTGTAAGTGAAATGTAAGTAAACAATTATGAAGTCCATTTAAATTGTGGTACCTTAAATCCGACGAGTTACCCCCATAACCCAGTAACACCGCTTCGGAGTACAGGCCACTGGTTACCCACAGTCCAAATAGTTGTCATGGCCTTATTGTGTTGATAGGTAAAACCCCTTTGGTACTGGAGACCTGAACACTAATAAAGATATCCCTTATCTAAAGTCTCCAAAGGAGAAATAAGTATAGTTATAATGGCACAGACAACACAACTTTTGCACACAACTGTTCCTTCATACTCACCTTAAGAATCTCATACATATAAAACCGGATGTCATAGTCCGTTAAGGTCTGGTACAATTGCTGTTGATTAAAACAAATCAATATAAAAATTCTGAACAATCAATCAACACAAGACCATTCAATTAAAAAAAGCATTCAAAACTTGAAATGCTAAATCAGTTATGAAAAGCTAAATTCAAGGAAACCGTCCTCTAGTAAAACACAGATCCTTTCTATTATAAAAACTTCTGTATATACAGGCGCTTGCTTCCCCACTCAAGTTCAAGAACCTAGTTCCAAGTTTCCTAGGCTCTCAACCAGGAACTCCTGTAGTTTCTGGTCACTTGTGTGTTACTTTCCCATCACAAACAGGAACTGTGACCTTTATACTAAATAAGCATGAGATGCAAAAAGCTTGTAGGTTAAACTTCACACATAATTTCATACAAACATGGGACAAAATTACAGTTTTTATATGGCCCATGACAGCAGATTTACCTTTTATATTCCACAAAATAAAAAAGCAGATATTCTGCTAATAAGCACTGGCAAGTTTCACTGCCAGCTCCAGTGATAGACAGAGGTATGTCAGTTACTGATTTTAATTCATCAATGTTCCAACGTAGAAAAATGGAAATGCAAGAAAAACAGGGATTCATTAGTGCATTTGATGTAAGATACAAAAATAATTTAATCTGCAAAATTTCTGCTGCACTATGACTTTTCCTAGTGCTTATGGTTAATCTATCAGCAAAGTTTATCGCTATTAGCGCCGCCCAGTAGTACTTTTTCCCCCAAGCGAAAAGTACCTAGAGACTAAAAAAGGTTCAGGAACTACTTCAGATGAACTACATTCAGGCATGTGGTGGGAATGCAACAAGTTCCTTGTTCCTGAAAAAGGTTCCAGTGGTGGGAAAGCGCCTGATACAAAAAAATAAAATAAAAATGCATCCAATATTCCATTCAAGTTTGCTAAGCAACCAGGAAAAGTAGAAAAGCTTAATATTACCTTGAAATCTGTGTTGTTGACATGTTCAAATACCAAAGCAGGTGTCCGTGACTGTATGGAGGAAGGGGGCGGCTTTAGTAAATTTCAGTCAGAATGTAAACATCAACACAGCAGTATTTCATTGTTGACACTTACCACAGGGTCTTTGACAATGTCGATGAGAGAGATTATGTTAGGTCCTCCACGGAGGTTCTCCAGAATTTTGATTTCACGTTTTATTTTCTTCTTCTTCACAGGCTAAAAATATTGCAATAAAAGCACATACAGGAACGCAATGAAGTCACAGTGAAAAAGCTAACCAATATATAACTAATCTAATAAAAATGACCATTATTTTACTATAAATACATGCAAATTTTTGTATCCTTAAGCTGCAAGATATCAAAAAAAGTCTCCTAATACATAAAAAGCCTTACCTTGAGTATTTTCACTACTACTTTCTCATTATTTGTGATGTTAATTGCTTCAAACACTTCACTGTACTTGCCCCGTCCCAATTTTCGCACCAGCTGGAAGTCGTCTTGATTTCTGAAACAATGGCAAAACAAGACTTAGATATTTTCTGGAGAGCAAATGCTACTACCAAAGCCTGACAACAATCAAAATCAATCTGTACTGTAAAATGTACTCAATTAAGCAGGTAAATACTTGACATTATTCACTTTGTCCATGTCTGGAAGAATTAAAATATCATTGGCTGCAAAAATATTATTCATAAAATCTACACCACATTTCCAGAACCATCTCAGCCTGATTTGTTGTAAACCTATTAGGGTTTTAAAAGCATATTAGGAGTTTACCTACCCCCATTCAACTACATGAGACTCATAATCCCAATACTCTCGGGGCCGATGAGTGTTCACTTCAGTGTACACCCGTGCCCGACTAGGAACCGGTCCTGACATGTCCGACAGTTTGGCGAAGAGTGGCACCTATTTGTGGTAAAAGGGGCAGGACAGAAATTGATTCAATTAGTTTTAATGCAATGATTTGAATAATTATTCAAGAAAAAGTAGGGTGAATAAAATGTTTAATTTAGAATCAAGCTTGCTTGTTTCCAACTGGTCCTTCGGTATCCATGTACCAAATGCACAGCCCTCTGTTCTCCATTGATTTTGAATCTTTACGTACTGAATTAAAAATCAAGCTTTCAACAAGAACTTGATATAACCTTCAGTGCAGTTAGCCTGTAACTTATCCACTCAATCCCATACGTGCCATCAAAATTCAGCAAGAATACTAAGATTTTTAGAAGATCAACTCTACAGTCCAATAAATACTCTTGTTTTACTAGTAGCTACTGCAAATTTCTATAAATGACTGATTTCAAAACATAAACTTTAAATCATCATAAACCCCCAAGACCAAAACATTAACACAAAACTGTCAGAATTTAATTTTACATAAATGTAGATGGATTGCACCAACAGTACAGTACTGAGAATTCCGTCCCAAGAACTATGCTGGTAAGAAATATTTTAACTATTTTTCAAAATAATATCTAAAAATAATCAGGTGACAGTTTGTGGAGATTAGAGTGAAGTTAGCATGTTATGTAAAAGTAAGAGTTACATTTCTGGAACCGTAGTGTCGAATTTTGTGGGTTTGATAACTTTGTAAGTTCTTCACTTGAACATTAACAACAAGTTACCTATGGCTATTCATGTTTCACAAACAGCATAACAAGTCAATAAATCTCCAGCTGCCAAATGGACCATTCCGCCTTGATTAGCAGAACCACTGCCACTCCAAAACTGAAGTGTAATTTTGGCTAAAACATTTTCAGGGATTTTAAGAAATCCTGCTAGATGTACAATATCTGCCACTCTACTGATTTTGATTTGAGGGAAAAACATCCGCCCTGAATGTTTCTTCTTCTTCTTACAGCTGATGAACTGCCGAAGTTACAAAAAAAATTAACTTAACTTTGGCACATGCTTACCAAAACATTTACCAAAGAATATTGACCAATTTTATCTATACCAACTGCTATACAAGACATTGAAGATATATTTTCCCCCCCATTTGCCACATGAAACAGTGCTACCTGCAAGGCAACGATGTACCGTACAAAGCAGGATGGGTCAAGCCAAGTCATGCCCACCCACTGCTAGACTTCAATACACCAGCACTCTGAATTTTGTCTCTTTATTAAATAAAAAACACGAGATTCCACATCAACAGAATGCTATGACTGACGGAACAGTGCAATAATTGAGCACCCAGTTTAATTAGGACAGATCAGTCATCCAAGTTGATTGTCCAGAAGGTAGAAATCAAGTGATCAAAAATAACTACAGTGGTACCTTGGAACACAAATTTAATTTGTTCCAGATGGCAAACTTGAATGGAATGTAGAATGCATTTATTATTTTATTTTTGTTCTGAGTTTTCAGT
Source organism: Mormyrus lacerda (assembly GCA_015163995.2). Lineage (NCBI taxonomy): Eukaryota > Metazoa > Chordata > Actinopteri > Osteoglossiformes > Mormyridae > Mormyrus > Mormyrus lacerda. The sequence continues at coordinate 10,368,918 of JAABNX020000143.1, forward strand.
TGAGTCGTGGTTAGATTTTTCCTAGACAGACTTGTTCGAGGTCCAAATTGGTAGAGTTATACGTGTCTCGACCCATACTAGTTTTTCCAAGAACAGTTAAGTTCCAAGATTTTGGTCGAAGCACAAGTAAAAAAATTCAACAGAACAATTTGAAGTTAAAAGGCATTAGAGTTAAGGTTCTACTGTATTTCACTGATCATTAAGACAATAGTATAATTTATCTATTTAGCCACTTCTACTACACAGCTGACTGGAATTAAACAATTAAGCCAAATTCTAGTGTTGAGCTTAAATATGTAGTAATATAAAAAATGTGCAGAGGGGAAGAAATAGTTTCAAATAATACATGAACCAATTGACAACCGGCAGACATAGGTTTAATGTTTTGCAGAAATTATCTGAAGATTACCACATTAGGCCATTTAAACTTTCTCCAGGATAACTGAAGTATTACGATTCAGTTCACTGTAGATTTGTCCTAAATTTGCTATTAACTGATATTAATTTTCTGTCCACATAACAGTAAAGCTTGCTGCAGTTCAGTATAAAAAATCAGATAAACACAGAGCCCCAGAGGTATCTTTAATGCCTGATTTAGCAGACTGACTATAATTATACTTCATTTATAAAACGCAAAAAATGGCTAAAAAGGTTTAATTAATGGCCATAATTTCATCGACAGGCAAATAAGGGTAATTAAGAACCACCCAGGGGAGGCTAGACCACCCTTAAACACCTCTATATTTAATTAAAACTACAAAGCACAGACATGTACTAGGTGTAACCCTCTGTAAATGACCAATACGACATAGTAGTCAGCAACACGCTTCCTTCGGACATAAATTTAACCAACATTGCCCAGGCCACGATCAATTCGATTACACGAAACATCAATAAGAACAAAACTGGTTTCTATTAAATGCTTCGGCGTAGTCTGAGTACTTAAGTAGCAAGGTAAGGCCAATAATACCCGGCCAAGTGAAGTTATCGATACACTTCAGTCAGTTCACAAGAAATGTAGAGTGGGAGAGTGTTAAAATTAAATAAAATGCATCGTTTTAAACAGCCGCCACACTCAAATTTCCAGAATTTGTAACCTAGGAAGAATGTGTCCAACTTGGTTAACTGGTTATCTATGTGAACAAGAAATAACCTTAGTTGGCTCCCGAGTACCTAGCTATCACTCCATATTAGCCCCTTACCCCGAGCGCCCGGTGAATGTGGTTCGGGCCTAACGTTATTCGATACCAGTAGTTTATCATAATGGGTCGCCAGATTGTTATCTTTTAGTATTCATTATCAAGTTAACACTTTCTCACAGATCAGTGTACCTATATACATATAGTTCTATATAAAAATATATATATATATATATATTCATTCGTGTTCGGAACTTTGTATCCATCTATCCCCTAACACTCCCAATGGGGATTCGCTTATCAACGTATTAACAGACTGCAGATGGAAGATTAATGAACCGTTTCCTAATATCTAAGTAGTCAGTTACATTAAACTACCAAGAACATCGGTCTTAGATTAGCTAGTCTGAGAGCCATCATCAACACCTCGCCCTGTCCCTCGCCGGATATCCAGCATTATTTACACTTATTTAATCTGTACGTACTGCATTCAAGCCGATAACTAGTCTGAGAAAGTCCTCGGAAAGTTTTCCTCCTTACTTAACACGGAGAGCTCGGTTCGTTTATCGGGTACCTTATCTGCCGGGCAGATTTCTGCTGTCTCAGAGAAAATATGGCCGGCCCCGCTACAAAGCAGCCACCGGAAGAGCAGGGGACCGGAAGCGGAAGAAGAGAAATTAACACATCCGACTATTTAGGCCTCGCGGGCGCTCGTACCTTCTCCGTTGCCTGGTTACCTTCGTTTATCGGTTATTTCAGCGTTGGCTAAAGATATGCGGCGGTACCGCCACCATGACAAAAGTTAAATTTGCCCAGTTTCTGGTTATAACAAGACCCTTTCCACACTATAAAGTCAAAGTATATCGTTATAACTAGAAATAATTCCAATTTTAACGTGAAAAACGTTTCATTGGTTATCCTTCACGTTTCAGGCGTCTTTGGATTAACTGCGTTCTAAGAGACCTGTTTCTTCTGTACAGCCCCAAACATTTCAAGAATTTAATCACCAGCATAAATTTGACATCAGTTTGTCTTCCTTTGCTGTGCCCACACAGTCTTTCACAGTGGTGAACTTCTCCCCATCTTCTCTGCACAGAAGCTCTTTTGCAAAATAACCTAATTAGTTGTGAGATATTCAAGTAGATGTTTTATTTTAGCATTACACGACTTTTCCAGTCTTTTGTTAAAAGTTCACAGTTTCAAAATGTTTGCTAATTATTGTATTCCGTTTTTCTTTACACAGCTTTTTTGCAAACGGGGTTGTACAGCCACAGTATGGTAACATGGGAACAGTCAGATAATTGTCCCAGATAATTTGAGACATATAACGACCAGAAACTTGGTGTGTCAAACAAAGTAACAAATGGCAAATATATTCATTTGGTATAGATTTTGGGTTGGGTGGGTGTTACTGTAGCCTCATGTTTCCTGGGTTGGGGGCTTGACTGCCACCACTGGCTGTGTGCACCCTTACCAAAAACAGTATACTTAAATTTTATTAAGTATAATTCTTGCACTAAATTGCCCTACTTTTAGTTTATTAAAGTATATATTTTAAGTGTATTTATTTAGTAATATTAGTTATTTGTATTTTTCTACCTGAAATTGCCACAAACAGCACATGCAGTAGCGATATGACTACATGTAGATTACACTAATAAAAATTTGCAGAACATATTTAGAGATGCAGGGTATGCAGAGTTTGCATGTTCTGTTTATGATTACGCAGGTTCCTACTGAGTCCTGCAATATCCTCCCACAGTCTACAACCATCTAATTGGATGATGATATAGTATCTCTGAATTCCCTGCTGCCTTGTTTGTGTGTGTCTTAATGATCAGTGTCCTCTGAATTGTTCCCAATTTAAGATGGATGGATTGATTATTTATAATAATGGGTTGCTCATGTTGTTTTTATCCATAATAATTTATATGGCTTACTTAAATTTTTTTTCTACTAATTTAAAAGCTTTTTGTTATTAATGATTTATTGTAAGGATGAACTTGAAAGAGTACCAGGTGGGCAACAAGTGAAATAAGTATTGAAATGTTTAGTTTTCCCATTTTGACTCAAGTTCTGTTGTATATTTAATCTGATCCAACCTCTAATTAAAGTTATGGAATAGTATGGAAGTTGAACACCTGAAAAGTGTATTCATTTAAAAATAAACTATTGGCTGTTTTTATTACATGAATAACCTTTATCAATGATGCATTCGAATTAGTACGTATTATTTTAAAATTAAAATCAATGTGACAATAGGAGACATGTAGCCTCAAAGAGGTCTGGACATTCTGGGTAAATACTGTATGGAGGTGTCGACATTGATGTGACACGATGGCACCTTGTAACAAAAATAATTAATGCAACATACACAGACGACAATAAGAGTAAGAGAAATGTGTAAAATGATATTGTAATTGTTATAACGATGCATCGATAGTACCAATATCTACCACAGGAGGGTAGTACTGCCGCTTTATCTTATTATTTCTACTTCCTTCCTTAAAGAAGAAATTCTGTATTCTCTACTCTTCAAACCAACTTGAAAAGTCAGTATATCCAGAGACGTTTCTGAGGCATTTTAGCTTTGTACAGTACCTGGATTTCTTGTTTGTTCTGTAAAGAGAGTCTGAAAACCATGCATGTCGAACAGATCCATATGGACCATTATGTGCTTATGAAAAAACATCCAGGGCATGAAGTATCTTTTTAAATATATTTTACTTTTGTAGCTTACTGTTTTGCAAGGGAAACATAATCGGTTATTAAATCATCAATATAGATTTTACCCTGAACTTAATGTTTTGAACTCTCTACTAACTTACAGTAAATGCACTTATGCAATTATGAAAAATATAGCTTTCATACAGATTCTGTCACATTAGAGCTTGCGAAGCAACAACAAAATTAAAATAAGCTTCTGGAGGAAAGTATGTACACTCCACTTAAAGAGCAAAAGTTGTTTTTTTCTGGACGGATTTAAGTTGTTTCACCAAGACCATATTACAAAAGAATCACAATGACTTCAAGAGTCTACTTTAGTCTGTCATTCATGCTGTTCATTGTGCTTCGCTGGGTCAGTGACTGAGGAAATCCTCCCAACAACTGCTTCTGGTGTTGAAACAAAATGCCTTTATTCCTTATTTCAATGTTCAACTTATTCAATGCCAGATTTATGCAGCTGCAAAGTTTTTTTTTTTTTTTAATGAAAGACTGCACTGCAAAATCTTTAGTGAAAGTGTGGTCTGTCTGACTCTACTTGTGTCTCCTGGTAATATGCAAGTGACAATAAGCTGGCAATCATTCAGCAAATAATTTCCCTTGGCAACACTTGTCTATCATAATAAGCATGACCATAAGCATGACTTTTCCCAAAATTAGATTTAATTGTCAATGAGATTGTCTGCAAAGAAATGGGAAGTTCAACTTTCTTAAAAAAATACACGTTTCTCCAGTATATGGAGATGCAACACTAAAGGGAAAACTTGTCTATTATTGCTCATTCCTGCCAGCACATTGTTTTTGAGGAAGAGCATTACAGGAAGAAAGCAAACTTCTGGTAGAGAAATAAATAATCTTTTTTGGCTGAACTAGAGATCATGGAAGAAACCATTGCTTCTGTCCTGTGCTTGTATGTGCAAGAAAGTAAAATATAATGGTTTCCATGCTAGTATCATACAGTGCTTTCTCAAGAAATATTCTAGTGCATTTTATAAAAAAACAGTGTTTTCTGTACATATATTTATCTCTCTTACCACATTATTCATATTATTTTCCTATTGTCATTCATAAAGTCAAATATGTAGTACACACATAATGGACGATATATTATGATGATTATAGTACAATAGCACTATTTCATGAAGGGCACTGCCAAAATGAGCATATTTTGACAGATTAAAGACTCCAAAATGGTTCTGCAGGTCTAGATTTTGTTTTGAGCTCTGTGGGTATGGATGTCCTTTTGTTGCATATTTATTTAAATCAACCTTTTGCAATGTCAAGGAACATGGAGCCACTTTCACCCTGGTCACCAGATCAATGGGGACCAGTACAATCCTCATAGCCAGCCCTCTCAGTGCCAGTGGTCACATTCAAGTCACCCATGACAAGAGGAGTGTAACCTCTTGGGCATCCATCCACCACCAAACAAAGTTGTGAGTACAGTCTCCCTTAACAAGATCGCTCACTGCGGTCAGAGCATGCACTGATATAACAGACAAGACACCCAAAGACTGCCTTATGCTGAGTCTCATAATACGCTCCTGGAAAGGAATGACATCAGACACCATCAAGAGGAGCCAATCTGCCACTGCAAAGGTTACTCCTTGAGTAGCGACCGGTCCAAAAGTAGGTGTACCCACCTACAGAGATCTGGCCATTCCCTGGTCTGTGCACCTCCAAGAGTGCTGCCGCTAGCCCTGATCCCCCCTGATCCTGATAGGGGGCCGCATGTGGTTCAGTGGGCTAAGCCTATGTGCCATAATCACACGGTTGCAGGTTCAAACCCAGCCTCAGCATGTCTGAGCAAGGCCCTCACCTCCTGGGTGCCTCAACAGGTGGCTGCCCTTCACAGACAACTTGCTCTACAAAAAGAGCAAGTTGAGGGAAGCATAATAATCAATAAAGTTCCATTATTATCCCCAACAGGCCCTATTAGCTAAACCCTAATCACTAAACCCTATTAGCTCTCCAACAGTTTCGACTCATCCTCCAGAGAGAAGAGGGGTTTTGTGCCTGTTTGGACCAAGCTGTCCTGAAGTATTTTACAGTGGCTGGATTGCGAGTCCCGCCACCAACCCCCAAAATTTTTTCCCTGCAAGGTCAAACCCAAGACAAAATCCAGACAAGATTTATATCAATTGTTACCAAGGGGCTGCACTTTCAGAATAATGTGTTTTACTGAGGGCAGAAGTCTCCAAATGCTTATAATGCATTATAATGGGAAACCTTGGGTCCTGGCATTCATGTGGATGTTAATTTGACACATATCATCTACCTAAACATTGTTGCAGACCAAGTATATCCCTTCCTGCCAGTGGTATTTTCCTATGGCAGTGGCCTCTTTCAGCAGGATAATGTGCCCTGCCACACTGCAAAAATTGTTCAGGAATGGTTAGAGGAATATGAAAAACAGTACAAGGCGTTGACTTGAAATTCCCCAGATGCGCTG
>JAABNX020000143.1:10386726-10418214 GCA_015163995.2 Mormyrus lacerda
CCCCCCCCCCCCCCCCCCCCCCCACTCTGTCCTATCGATGACATGGTACATGTTTTTTTTTTCCAGGAATACGACTAGAGACTGTAAAGTGGTTGAGAAACAGCTCCTTTGCAAGGCATCAAGTTCCACGAAGGCTGCCGCTGCTTGATTGCATGCACACATGGAATTGTATTTTTAAAAAATTAATTTTAATAGTGGACGAGCTGTAAAATGTATTATTTCGCTTGAATAAAATGTGATAGCTTGTAAAAGAGTAAGGGGTGAAGATGTAGAGAGGGCTCCAGCCTGGATGTGACTTTGGGAAAGAGCAGGTGCCGCTCTCCTCTTCAGCAAGCTTTTGTGTGTCCTGGGAAGTCTGAGCATACAATCACTTCCAGATAGTCCTAAAGTCTTTTCCATGCAACAGGAAGCCACCTCACACGCGATGATTCTTTGGAGACATGTTAGAATCCCTTTGGATCCCCCGAGACAGAGATGGTTCCTTTGGCCCAGTTCTGTCCACTTCCTCTAGGGTCACATGGGGACCAAGTGCTACATCCCAGCGTATAGCGAGCTGTGGGCTGGGCCTACTTATCTGTTCCAGCATCATCTTTCATCACAGGTTTTCCATCAAGGTCAGCTGCCTGATGAAAGAACCTATTAAGAGGGGTAATCAAAAATCCCTTTGTTTCTGGGCCTATATACAGCACAGCTTATCAAGCCGCACCAGCTTCATCCGTATCCGCAAGTCCAAAAGCCTCCATCATAGCCCACAGTTCATGTTTTGCATGTCACGGTTTTGCAATAACCATCTGCTCCATTGTGGTCTTTATTCTAATATCTATAAGTCAGCATGTATTTCAGTACCTTGGTTTTGATCCAACCTTGATTTGTTTACTAGGGATCATTCCACTGCTAATTAAATCCTAACTGATAAAACCAATATATAGGAAGAACAACGGAGAACAAGATATGTATTCATTACACAGCAGCAACTGTGTTAAACCAAAGATAGAAAACTTAATGCAATTACAATAACAGGTTGCACATGAATGACTGATCATGCACCCTTAGAAAAATTTGCAGTAAATGATAAACGATAAACGGTTCTGGGATCATACATACCCGTTTTTATTTTTTAAAAACACTGTACATACAACCCCATTTCTGAAAAAGTGGGGATGCTGTGTGAAATGTAAAGAAAAACAGAAGGCAATGATTTGCAAATCAAATGTTTAAACGTTTATTGTTTTATGACAAATATACGTTCAATTTGAATTTGATGGCAGCAACACATTTTTAGAAAGCTGGGACGGGCAACAAAAGACTGGAAAAGTTGTGTAATGCTAAAACGAAACACTGGATGGAATATCTCACAACTAATGAGGTTAACTGGCAGCAGGTCAGCAGGTTAGTAAGATGAATGGGTATAAAAAGAGTCACCCAGAGAGGCAGAGTAACTGTGCAGTGAAGAAGGGGAGAGGCTCACTACTATGTGAAAGACCGTGTCGGCAAATGGTGCAAAAATGTGCCTCAAAGTAATATTGCAAAGAATCTGGGAGTTTCATCATCTACGGCACATAATATCATTGAAAGATTCAGAGAATCCGGAGAAATCTCTGTACACAAGGGACAGAGCAAAAAAAACAATATTTGATTGCCGTGATCTTTGGGCCCTCAGGCTGCACTGCATTAAAAGCAGACCTGATTCCGTAGTGGAAATTACTGCATGGGCTCAGGAATACTTCAGAAAACCATTCTCTGTGAACACGATTTGTCGCTGCATCCACCACTGCAGGATGTCATGAAAAATCATGAAAAAAAGAAACCATATTTAAATATGATCCAGAAACACCGCTGCCTTTATTGGGCCTGGGGTGAGAAATGGAAAACTGCCCTATTGTCTGATAAATCAAAATTTCAAATTATTTTAGAAAATCATGGATGGCTTCCTTTGGGCTAAAGAGGAGAGCGATCGTCCAGCTAGTTATCAGCGGACAGTTCAAAAGCCAGCATCCATGATGGTTTTGGGGTGCATTAGTGCCCATAACTTGGGTAGTATGCACATCTGGGAAGGCACCATTAATACTGAACAATATATACAGATTTTGGAGCAATATATACTGCCATCCAGACAATTCAGTTTGTCAGAGACAATGACAAACTGTATTCTGCACATTATAACATCATGGCTCCATAGTAGGAGAGTCCAGGTGATAGACTGGCCAGATTGCAATCCAGACCCGTCACCCATGGAATACATTTGGAGCGTCATGAAATGAAAAATACGACAAAAGAGATCCAAAATTGTGAGCAGGTGAAATCCTATATCAGGCAAGAATGGGACAACATTTTATTTTCAAAACTCCAGCAACTCAGTTCCCAAACATTTACAGAGTGTTGTTAAAAGACGGGGTGATGCAACACAGTGGTAACCAATGTTTTTGAATCGTGTTGCTGGCATCAAATTGAGCACATATTTGTCATAAAACAAGAATTCTCAGTTTCAACATTTGATATGTTGTCTTTGCTCTATTTTCAATTAAATGCGCATTTGTATGATTGTTGTATCATAAATTATTGTATTCTGTTTTTGTTGACATTTTACACAGTACGCCAACTTTTTTTGGAAACACATGTCAGCATCCTGCTCGGAATTGCTGCAGCTCCACCAATGCAGTGCAGTTGCATTTATTTAATGTTTTGTAGAGAATATCTCCTGATCTCAGTGTCACATCCACACAATTTATTTTCCCCTCTGAGCCTGGTTGTGACTATTCTAAATGGGTGAGACTGAATTAAATTACATTGAGCATGACCAAATTGCTTTGACTAAAGTCTGAAAATACGCTTTTGTATTACTGTATCTGTACCCCCTCTCTCTGCCACAAGGGGGCGGTAGGCTCAGGGAATGTGTGATTAGGGAATGTATGCAGCTTGGAGTGTGCATTATTTTTTCAGTGGACCTAGGTACAGTTTTACTTGGGAGGCCCCCCTACAAAAAAATGGTGCTTCAGAAAGCTTCTCATTCCTGAACCAGAACATGATCCATTCATTGATCTTCCACAACTGCTTGTCCATTGCCGGGTTGCAGGGAGACAAAAGCCTATCTCGACTGAGAACAAAAATCAGCTGTGGAAATGGCATCCTGCTTGAATATTTTTCATTGCTAGTCCACAGATACAGTGGCTGACCTGGAATACTTCTGCTAGTCCCATCACATTGGAATTCACCTAATCATACATCATTGGACTGTGCAGGTAACCAGAGTACCCACAAAAAACTGTATAGTTTTATATTTTATAATGTTTTGTTTTGTTAGAATGCCAAACCACCCACTTCTCTATCCCATTCTTCCCTTAACAAGTTGTCCTGATTCAGGTTAGGGGTGGTGGTGGTGGAGCATAGACCAGAGGGATAGGGCACAATGACGGCATTGGGCCTCATTCATCAACCGTTCTTACGAACAAATTTGTTCTTAAACCCCACATACGCACTTTTTTTTACAAAGATTCTGACATTTACCAATATTTTCTTATCTGAATTTGTTCTTAGCTAAGAACAGAATTTACGCACTCTCAAGACCATTCGTACGCACATTTGAGTAATGATAGTGTGTTCAAAATAATTGGTTATAGCAGTTTTGTTCATTCTATAGTTCATAAAATGATAGCATTTTAATAATTTATAAAAGTAAAATATAAAAAAAATGTTAAAAAGTTAATTATTTTCATGGTAGTAGCGACAATCATGCGGATTATAAATAGGTCAGAATATGCGTAAAAAAGTGTGTACATGGGGTTTAAGAACAAATTTTTTCATATGAACGGTAGGTGAATGAGGCCCATTGTTCTTAAAGATTAAAGAACTGCAAATTAGTTTCATATACAGAAAGGCAATATTAGGTTCCTGTACATGTAGAATTTGAGGACACAAAACTTGCAATAGTTTTGAACCTTGTCTCTCACAGTAGCAAAACATGATCGCTGACGATTGTGAAGGTCTGGCACTTACTGTCTGCAGTGGATGGTATGGGAGGAATGTGTGGGAAATATGGACTCTAAAGGTTGGTGAGACGCGTTGGTCTCTTTCTTGACAACATACTTTCTATCCATAAAGCAGTGGCACCAGGCTAATCATTTGTGTTTAATGTGTGCCGTAAAAAACAGTGAATGTAGATGTCAAACATACAAGTCTCCAAAGTGACCAGAAAAATAAGAACCCGGTCCCACGCTTTATATTGTCCCCCCTCTAGTGTTGAAGTACATGAATTACACAAAAAAATACTAAATGCAAGTTTAACTAACAGGAATTGGCATTCAAAGGAGTATGGTGCCTGCAAGAGGGGACACGCTTGGTTTAACACAATTTGCATTGTGGTTTAAACAAAGCAGTTTAATCAAAGGAAGAAAATATGGCTGTTGACAACTTAGCCTGGACAAAACCAGCATGTCCCGCCACAGACAAGGATTTAAATTAGAAACTGGATGTAAAAGACAAACACATCATTAAAATAGTACATTGTTATATTGGCACAGTATTCCAATGGATTGATCTTAAGACTTGCACAAAAATGACAAATTTAATTTCTATAGAAGGTGTAAAGCTACAGATGATTTCAAAAACTCATGTAGGAGTACAGAATGTACTGCGATATTCATAGCAAAGCCCTGTCACTGTATCCAGCTTAGTTATGAGAAAATGTCACGACTCAACTGAGCATGTATCTAAAACACATACACCCTTAATCAGCTCAGCATCCTAGCTTTTCAGTACTAGATAAATCCAGTGTAATGTAAGGTGACCCTATAACAGCATCCCAAAACCAGTCCACTGGGCTGAACAGCAAGCAGGAGTTGCTTTTGAAATTTAATAAAAATTCAAAACTAGGCAAGAGGGGAAAAAAAAGAAATGTCCATCCTGCAGGATAATATCTTACTGTTTGCACCAGAGGAGTCAGTGCCTGTTAATTGTAGATTTCCTCACAGCGTCAAATCAAATACAGACTCACACAGGGGCACCGAATAAGATCATTTATGTTATTTTACAATCTGCAATTGTAACAAATAATAAAAAAAAAAAAAAGATTAGTAAGATGTACAGTATCATGATGGTCTCCTTTGCTCGGCCTAGTAACCCAAAGCATGTCTGTCTATCCAGTGGGGAAGGGGAGGTAAGGGACAGAGAGGGTGGTGCGAGGGAACACGCGCTCCATAGGCTCAGATGGAAGGAAGGCTTTGGGGGGGGGGAAGAGTGCGGATCACAGGAAAGGAAAGAAGGATGGGATGAATGATGGATAAAACCATAAGGAGAAGAGGTCAAGGCTCAGTTGCTGTAGATCTGTCCCTCAGGCGGCTGAGGCAGCTTCATGTTCTCCTTGCAGGCCATGAGACGCCGCAGCTCCTGCAGGACCACGCGGATGCTGTACGAGTTCTGCCATTTGGCCAGAGACGACACTGCGCGCATATCCACCTGTAGGGGGCGAACCGCACGCACGATGAATGGGAACCATCGCTGAGGGATACACGGAACCATCTCCTTCCTTAGACGCTGAGACAGGAACCTTTTCACCAGGGTCTTGATAAAATGTTCCGCCCTGCGCAGTAGGGGAATACTTACGACGCCGTTTGAGTTGTGTACTCCATTCAAGTTGATTTTAGTCACGAATCTAACGAAAGGAGGGCTCTCTGGGTATCTGGGTCCACACTCTACCTTCACGCTGTACATTCTGTTCTCATAGATTGTCTGCAATTAGGTGGGATGACAAAAATATTAACGCTTGTCTCTTGTGATACTAACCAGCACATGGCAACAAGTCTGTTAAACAGTAGAACGCAAGAATTTTCTAATACTTCTAAACATTTTCAGTTCCATCCTCCACTCAAATTCCAAACAAGTACAAAATTAGACATTAAAATGGTCAGAACCAGAAAGCAATCTCGTCATTTTAGCGTGCAAGTTCATTCTCATACCAGCAAATTATCCCGCCTCTAAAGTAGTAGCAAACCAAAAAACATCATTGTTCATAGACACTGTGGCTCACCTAAGTAGTAAGAAAACACCACAAAGATAATGAAGCTTAACAGCAACAAAAATAGTTTAAACCAATAGGGAAAAGGCCTTTTAACACATGTGGGCATGAACCGGGGCCAAGGACCAGCTGACAAGCTTAAACACCCATAGCATAGGAGTTCAGGAGAAAGTAGATGTTAGCCAAAGGCATTCTAGCCCAGTTTTCTGAATAAAGTGGAGCATGTCTTCTCAGCATCTCCTTAAAGATCAACCAGTAATTAAGCAGCTATTTCAATTAACATGGCATGTGAAGACTCAAAGTGTCCCCCAATTAGATGCTGAGTAAGTAAAACGCTAAAGTGGTTTATTCAGTTTTATTTTCTGTCCCGTCTCATATGTATATTATATCCCTCCATCCATCCATATACCCAGTTATACTATGTACCCCAGAAGCTATGGGCACAAGACAGGGAATAACCCGATCGCAGGGTATATACTATACACAAACTTAGACTACTAAACTATGTTAAAAAGCCAGCAGACATCTGTGATATCAGCAAAATATGCTATGAGAGACTGCAATGCTGTTTTGAAAAATGTGGTTGTCTTCTGCAGGAAGGACAAGGAAAGCATCAGTTTCAGTGTCCTATCATCAGCCCGTAGCCCTTATTTCCTCCTCTCTACTGGCTAAACTTGCCCTGCAGTTTTCACTGATGGCCGAGCTGATCTCAAACAGGTAAGTCTCTCTCCGGCTCTTTATCTTAAGTTAATCTTAGCACTGAACATGTGAAACTTGCCGCCTCCTACATCAAATAATTATGAAATACAGCAGAGACAAGTAAACAACCCCTTCATTCCACTATCTAAGACATTCGGTGGCTAGAACATTCTAAAACCAGCACTGAATCTAGCCTACAGCAAATGGCCGCATTCACCAATACAATGATAAGTACACTAATCCGTCATTTAGCCTGTACCCAGACAAATACTAATCGCTCATTTTAAGTTCTTAAGATAAAGAATGGACAATGTGCACAAGTTAAAGGAAACCACTCTTTTTCCAAAAGTAAAGATCAATTTTTGTTATAGATGCCATGCAAAAGTAACAAAAATCAAGGAACCATTAAGACGATTTTTTTACAAAGAACAGCTCAAGGAAAGATTACACTTTTTGAGTCATTAAACAGGAAAATATGGACCTGTAACCAAATAACTAGTTAACCTCAAATAAGTGATAAATAATGTTAAAAAACGCCAATGAGTTCACAAAAATGCACATAGAGAAAACTTCCAACACGATCTATGGCTCAGACCTTTTAGTAGATGAAGCACCTGCAGGAGCACAGCCGAAGAACCATGTTTAACAGAGGACATTTTAGAAAACTGTATTTTCATACACACACAGGCAATACAAGCAAAGAAATAACATTATTTTACGATCACTGTTATTAATAATACAAGAGGCCTGACTTAAATGTGCTGACCCTGGGTGGGCCAATGATCATCCCCCTCCAGCGAGTCAGGGTCATGTCCTCGTCGTCCTCCAGGCCCCAGCTCACAGTACCATCTCCTACACCCTTCTGACCCTCCTCCAGCTCCTCCAGCAGCCGGAAGTTACGGGGAACCTTCACGCCTGAAGTGAAATAAAGATACTGAACCACAGGAAGTCACACACATACACATATAATGTGCATACAGACTACAATACACAGTCTCATCTTAGACAATCTTCTGCCTGGACCGGAAAAATTATAAAACAATTTCCTAAATACTGCGTCTTAGAAAATACATTTTAATATATAAAGAAACATGAAAGCTAAAATGACCGCATTAACAGTTGATTATACTGAAATCAAAATGCATAAATCGTAATGTCGTGTCATCAGTTCAGCTCAAACGTCAAAACCGAAAATACAGAAGGTTTATTTAAGTGTAACGTAGACGTTATTAACTTGGCAAATAGCTATACAACTGGCAAAAGCACAGGAAGTGGTTTCTAGATAACGCAGACATTGTGCTTGACAAGCTTCCAAATTCCTTTTAACCATTAAAAAACAATGTAGCATGATAAAAGACTTGTTATAGAATTAACTCAATACAAAGATCGCGCATTGCCCACCATCCCTGTCGTTAACGATTACCATTTTTATATGAATCACCACAACAGGCCTCAAATATGACACAAGTGCGCAAAAAATATTTAAGATCACAAGCTAACTATGATATATTTTAAAGAAATAATGAAGTTAGGTAGTACTGCTTTGTATTAGTAAAACAGCTGGCACAGAAAGCTAGTTATTGATGAGTGAAACTGTCTAATATTGCTGGCAGTTTCAATGTGATGTGATTTTCATCTAAACACTGGTACGGCGTCAATACGGTATGTTTTTTTATTTTAGCAAATAAATCATAATACTACGGTCAAGGGGATATAAATGTGTGAATCAAATTAATTGATAATATAACAAGGGATGTAAAACTCAGAATGAATAGGTTTTAACAGCTGGTACATGACACGGAAGTAGAGCTTTGGACAATCTGCTTAAACGTGACAATTGTGGTAAAGGTTGCGCAATTATACTGAAACAGTGTACAGTTCAAAAGGTACCGCATACATCATAACATTATTTCTGTTACGAAATATCTTTATTACCGCATAATTTTACAGTTTTCCATCTAGCTACCTTCGTTTTTTCCTGGTCTACAAAGGCAGTGGTAAACAATTAGTTATACAAGTACCCGAATAAATACTTATTTGAATACTTTTACAGTTGGAAATCCACGCTTTATTGATATTATTTAATATTATGTCCCCTAAACTTGGACACTTACTAACATACTTAACAATTACGCAGCCAATACTAACATATTCTCACCTGATCCGGCGGCGGCCGCCATCTTGTCTCTATCTAGCGGGATCGCGCACGCCACCTTGTGTTCATTAAAGGTATGACTCTATCCTGATTTACCGACTTACCTGCCTTGCCCAGTTTGTACTTCACTTTTCCGTGGGCTGTTACGGTTCGTGCAAGTGATAGTGACGCAAATTTCGTCACCAGGAGTGTTCTTGCAGACTATGCACGTGCAGCCAGGCTCGGAGCGTTTACTGGCGTCCCATCTAGGGTGCGGCGCAGTCAGGGTTGCCAATTCTCACGCATCTGGCGTGACTCTCACGCTTTCAGACGGTCACGCAAGAACTACGGCAAATCTCTATTATTCCATTATAAACCTAAAATTACTGACATCAAAAGCATCGGGGCAGTTTGCATATCATGCAGACCATTTACAAAGTCATAAACTCTTACATACATGTAAATATGTGTGCAGACTTGTCTTGAATTGAAAATCTCATGCCAGTGTTGCAGTTGGTGGATGGACGGATCGATGGGTAAATGTTTACGTGTCTAATGAAAGCGATGTGCAAAAACTTGAGTTTAACTTTTGTGATGTTTCAGAAAAGTCACTATTAATAAATAACTATGATATTCATTATAGAATAGTCAACAGCTTAAGTCAAGTTTAATCCCGAGGTACATGGATGCAAGCAATATTTTCAATAATAATATGGGATCCAACTCATGGACTCTCATGGTATTTAGGAAACAATGGCTACCTCCAGTCCACTGTTACAGGTTGACAGCTAGTTTCAATTTACAGTACTAGACCTTCCAGCACCTGGATGTATCATGTAAATCACTGCCGATGACCTCCATTTTCAGCGATTGTTTTAGGTGTTGATGTCCAACCTAGATATTCTGCCCCCCTCCCTGACAAAACGTGACCTTAAGCCCTCCTGCCCAATGTAGGCAGTAGTGGGCAGTGGTGGTCTAATGGTTAGGGAAGTGCACTTGTAATTGAACGATTGTGGGTTTGAATCCCTGACCAGCGAGGGACCCTGAGCAAAGAACTGCCCCCAAGCACTACTCCTCGGGTGTTGAATTAGCTATGTTACATATGGGGTAAAATGCAGGGAACACGTTTTGTTGTTGTGCTCTGGTGTGGCAACAATGACAATTAATCGCTAAATTCTGATTCTACATATTTAAGGACCCCTGTCAAATGCTACAGACGGACTGGAGAGAGCTAGGTGCAGACAAACAGGTGGCCTGCGGCTGGATCGGGGCATCGTCCCCCATGAAGACCATGGGGTTTTTCTTGGAGTTTTGCTTTATCACAGCCCTATATATGTGGATTACTTATATCAATTTTACAAGCAGTGACAGCTAGACACAGAGGAATTACAGCAGCTTGTGTGTGTCATCAGTTCATTAGTTTTAACAGCTATAACTGCTAAGAATAAAATAATGCACAATGCAGTTAACTGTTAATCACATGAAAGAGAGTCGTTCTTATTTCCCAGTTTATAGAGCACCGATCCAGTGCCAGTCAGCCCATTGGGTAACATAGGTGGCCCTCTAGGGTGCCTTCTAGTGAGGGGGTGCTGACTTAGCAAGCAATTTCATTTCACGTCTCAGACCGGGAGCGCCGGCGATGAAGCTCGCCTAGGGTGCCACATGGGCTTTGTTCAGTACCACACCTAGTTATACCGCCTGAAGAGAGGTTTGAACTGAAAACCACTTAAAATTACTTTTAAGATACTATTTGATTCAGTTTCAAGATCTTGTTACTTTAATCAAATCCATCCACCCTTCTTCTGTACATATGCAGGGTTATGGGGGTACAGAACCTACCCCAGAAGCTATGGGCACATGGCAGGGAATAACCCACAATGGGTCACCAACCCATCACAGTCTCTGCTAGGGTTCCATTTTTGCATGTTTGTAGTGTGTGTGTGTGTGTGTGTGTGTGTGTGTGGAGTTTGCTTGTTTTCCCTGTGTTGTCATAGGGTTTCTCCAGACTTAAATCCTGGTCCAGGAGGTGTGAGGCAACATTGCTGATCACTGCATAATTAGTTTGACAGTTGACAAACCTGAGGAACTCTTCAAAGGTTCACACATTGATATAACTGAGCTGAGTGTGAATCAGAGTAACATGGAAAGAAGGGATTGCATCTGTGAATAAACAGAATTGCTCTTACACTGTAGAGAGGAACCGGTACCTTCTCTAAACAAAATATTCCAGCTTAATCTGGATCTGCCTGCTATTTGCAATGACTGGTGTTTTGTGACGTAATTCTGATATAGGTGTGTCAGATTCACCCCAAGGGAACACTATAATTTTCAATAATCATGAAAACATTATCCAGCAATCGTTCATAGTCGATAATCCAACAAAATATCATCATCTCTAATTTGGGTATGTATCTTATTTACATCATTGTATAAGTCAGTATACTGCAACATGTGAATATTAAAAATGGATGGATGAATTGATAGGATTTGGTTTCCTTTTGTTGTTGTTTTGTGTCAATGTTACAGTTATAGCCACTGTGTACAGTCTAAGATGCCATTTTTGTGGGGTAAGCCCCCCCCCCCACACACACACACACACACACTCACACAGGTTTATTATTATATCTTTGTGGGGACTCTCCATTCATTTCTATGGGGAACATGCTAATGCTAACTATGATAACCTTGACCCCCACCCAGCCCTAACTATAACCATAAGTAGCCGAACAAAATACAAGACTTTTTGCATTTTTAGTTTTTTCATTGTAGTCACGGATTTTTAGAAATTTGAGTTCTCCCTTTTGGGGACAAGGAAAAATACATGGTGGGGACATTTGGTCCCCATAAGTTAAGGTATATCCAAACCACACACACACACACACACACATACACATACACATACACACACACACACACACAGTGCGGGGAGAGAGGATTTCAACCCACAGCCCTGGATGTGATCCAGAGCTGGTACATTAATATACTGCACATATCACAGCATGACAACTTTAACCCCTACCCAGCACTAAACTTAACCATGAGTAACCAAACAAAATACAATTTTAAATTTTTTGATTGCATTCACAGATCTTTGTGGGGATCTGAAAAATGGTCCCCACAACATCAAAATACCAGATTTTTATCACATTGTGGGGGCCGTTTGGTCTCTTTCACCATGCTTTCTCTCTCACACAAACACACAAATAGGAACAGGGCATTCTGGATGACATGTATAAAGGTAATTGAGAAAATACAAGACAGGACTAAAAAAAAATGTATAAGTCAGTATACTGCAAAATGTGAATATATAAAATGGATGGATGAATTGATAGGATCTTTGCCAGACCAAAATATTCCTCTGACTTTTTATACAGACCATGTGTTTGTATAGCTGTCTAATCTTGTGACACACGCACACACACACACACGCGCAAACACACACACGGGCATAATATGCCTAAATCTAAATCCTAAACTAATCCTCAGTATAATTGGAGATGTAATGTAATCCATTTTTACAGGTGTAATCCTACTGCCATAAAGGCAATCATATTGTTTTTTTCCTGCGGTTTTGTGGCAAACTGTGGTGCGTAATTCTGCCACAAGTGTACAGACTCACAAAGGCACCAGATAAAATCTGGAACAAAAAATGGGTCGAAGGCTTCAACAACTTTTTTTTGGCACAACAAGCCAACTGAAAAATCACTTCAAAGACACTCCTTACACCTTCCTTCCCAGAAGCATGATTCAGCCTCCAGAAAATTCCTGAAACCACCCAGATACCTCTGTTAACAACCTACCGAGGAACTCAAATCCGTGTTGGGTTGGTTTAATAACCCGAGGCTTTAGCAGACACAGAGCTGGTAATAAATCACCATGGAAACATAAATGCTCTCCAAAGCCCAGCCCTGTTACTCTGCTGCCAGCTCAGTGCTCATGCATCCAGCTTTCCTGTTCCACCCAAATGCTGTACTTCTTAAAACTATGTTAATTTTAAAAACTAATTTTTATTATCCTTGGTATTCTAATTAAGAGAACATGGATGTTTAAAAACCAGGTACAACTGTAGCAGAGTCTTAGATTACATGTTAAAAAGAAACCTAGCTTACTAAAATCAACTTTATTACACGCAGTGAAGCGTGTAAACTTCATGATTGAACACAAACTTTGCCAGTGTTAATTTACCCTTGAGTACAACCACACTAGATGTACAATAACTAGGCACTACTTTTAAAGAATTTCTCATAAATTATATAAAATAAATAAATGTGTAATATCCTGTGTACTTTCCTGAATTTTGTCAGGAGAAACTAATAACGTAGAGTGAATGTCTTTAGAGTAAATATATATATTGGCATTTCTTTTTAAAAACTTGTAATGCAGACAATAAGAAAACCATGGATTCACCAGATAGTTAAGATTATCTCAGTAAAGCAGAATGGTGAACAGAGCTACATGGCATGAAGAGATGTGAGAAAGGAACGGGGACATTGGTGACAGGATCAGATTAATGCATATGCTGACCTAGGCCATAGCCGTCAGGGGCCCCGTGTAGGAGAATCAGGGGCCCCTCCTCTGAAGCATGGAAGAGTAACCCACCGACACCTGGCACTTTTTGCCACCATTACATGCCCCGAGCTTTACCGTTGGCACCGTGCGTGCCGATTAGTGGAGTAATTCACACTGGATCATTTGTCATATTCTATCGTTTGTTTTTCCGCTCGGAAAATGGCTCAAGGGGGAATGGGGGAAGCTCTCGGTCACGCTATAGCTTCGAGCTCCCAGGGAAGTTAATGTGCCCCAGGTCATTTGGGGTCGGAGCAGGTTGCATGAGAGACGGTGTTTTATTGAAAGAATTTTTGGGAATAAGGAGAACGTGAATTGAATGTCTCACCCCCCCCACAACCCCTACCTTACAGTTTATTTTCTACATTATTCTATGAATGAAAAAAATAATAATTTTATTCATATCAGCTTAAATAGATAGGCGTAACTATTTATTTACACTACATTGTTATACTTTTAATACGTTCATGCTTCAAGATATGTAGTAATATGCTACATAACTGGATTCATCCATCCAGTTATCCATTTGTCAAACGCTTATCTACGTAGTACAGATTCAAGATTCAAGAGGTTTATTTGTCACATGCACGGTTGTACACATACAACATGTAGTTAAATGTAACCTTGGTCACTCCAAGCAGCTGTGCATGATAAGAGAATAATAAAATATAGAAAAATAACAATATAAAATACAAAATATATGAAATGTTCAGCTGTACATAATCTATATTTTATAAGATAAAAGTGATTTTGCTGTGCAATATAAGTGCAATGTGCAAGAGACCTGAGAAACGTACTGACAGTTTGGACAGTATGAACTGATGTAATTAGTAGGATTATGGGCTCTCCTACACAATGTGCACAGAGTGATGTCAGTGTTAAAGTAACTGAAGAGTAACTGTAGAGTCCGGTGGGAGACCTAAGGGCACTGAGAACTGTCCTGGTTTAGGAGTCTTATGACCTGGGGAAAAAAGCTCCTCCTTGACCTTTGAGTTCTGATCATAAGGCTGCGGAATTGTCTGCCTGAGTTCAGCAGGCAAAACAGATTTATTGGGGTGAGATGGGTCCTTGAAGATTTTTCTTGCTCTGGTCCTACACCAGCTGGTGTAAATGTCTTGTAGGGAGGGAAGGCAGGTTTCTGGTGCAGCGCTCAGTTGCTCTAACCACCCTCTGCAGGGCTTTCCGGTCTTGGGCAGAGCAGTTCCCAAACCACGACGTGATGCTCATGGTCAGTATGCTCTCTACGGCAGCCGAGTAGAAGGACTTAAGGACAGCAGGAGAGACCTTAAACTTCCTCAGCTGCCTCAGATGGTAGAGCCTCTGTTTCGCCTTGTGACCAGAGCATTTGTGTGTGTGGTCCAGGTGAGGTTCTCCTGAAGATGGATCATGCGGTATTTGAAAGTGCTCACCCTATCCAACATAGCATCATTGATGTTGACAGGTGGGTAAGAGCCCTGCTGCCTCCTGTACTTCACAATCAGCTCCTTTGTTTTGATGTTGTTCAATTGGAGGCTGTTATCCTGGCACCACAGGAGGTGATCACTCGGGGTCGTAGCCCCGAGTATTTTAAGCCGAGTCTGTGTATTTTAGCCCCGACGCCAATCTTCCAGGTAAACTTGACTTAGTCCATGATCTTTTCACCAGCTAGTAGTCCCAGTTCACCACAGTGGTCCCAGAAGGAGGTGTTTCATCTCGCAGGGCACCCTGGATATAGAGAGGAAACTCTGATCTGTACCAAGATCTGCAAGGGTAGATAAGGAGATGTTTGTTAGAGGGATCTGTGAGCAATTGGCACACCATCTATGGTCTAGCGACCAATGTCCTGCTTACAGAGGAATGGAAGCAATACACAAATCAGAATTTGTTCCTCGGAGAGTTGCAATCACAGCGACAGTGCGGGTGATGAAATGGTCCTCATGGATGACAATGCAGTTGTGACTTGCTGGACCAGCTGCTTTGAGCAGCTGTTTAAAGCTGATCCTCTGGCTAGGATGTTGGACTGCGTTTTGTTCTACCCTCAACCACATCCTGGCACTGAGGGATCTCATCTACCACAAACATGAATATGTGAGTTTTTTTGCAGCAATTTTCAAAATTTCACAAAGTGTTCGACTCAGTTGCCTGAGCTGCCCTATGGGACACCCTGAGATTTGGCGGGATCCCCTCGAAGTTGCTGAATGTCATGGCTGGCCTGTACACCAGTACTGTGAGGGCTGTGAAGAGTGGAGGCATAACCTCTGCGTTCTACATAGTTGATTCTGGGGTTTGTCAGGAGTGTGTTCTTGCTCCAACTCTGTTCAATGCTCGTATGAACTGGGTGTTGGGCAGGATCGTGGGGTCCCGCAGCTGTGGTGCATCTGCCGATGAAGAAAAATTCACTGACGGTGCTGTGATCTTTGCTGAGTCAATGGAGGCTCTGATCGGGGCTCTTGAGAGACTTAATGAGGTGTCTGAGTGTCTGGACTTGTGAGTGTCCTGGATGAAATCCAAGATCCTCAACCTCAATGACTTCTTTGGCACAACCATCAGCAGGGTGTCTGTCTGTGGAGAGAATGTCGACCGCATTCACTTACCTCGGCAGCGACATTCATGTCTCTGATGATTCTTCATATGAAGTCAGTAGATGGATTGGGAGAGCATGGGAGGTCATGAGGTTGCTGGAAAGGGGTGTGTGGTGCTTCCAATATCTTTGTAAGAGGACAAAGGTGCAAGTCTTTAGAATCATGACGTTCCCTGTTTTGCTATATGGCTTTGAGACATGGATGCTATCCAGTAACATGAGACAAAGAGTGGACACCATTAATACGGTGTCTTTTTGGAGAATCCTTGGGTACCGCTGGTTTTACTTTGTGTCGATTGAGCGGATGCTAGAAGAGTCCTGAATGAGGCACATGACCTGCATTGTGAGGAAGCATCAGTTACAGCACTATGGCCAATATGGCGGAATTCTCTGAGGGTCATTCGGCTTGTAGGATCCTCATTGCTGAGGACTGGAGCAGCTGGATCAGGCCAAGGGACGTCCTGGTAATGCCTGGCTGTAGCAGATAGATGAACATTGCCAGAAAGTGGGACTGGACCGTGTGTCAACCTGGGGGTTCGCCATCCGGGATCCCAAGGTGTTTCTTCGTCTGATCTGATGGGTGCGGTGATGCGTTGTAGCAGGGCATGCTCCCCAACCTGACCTGACACATGCTTTTGTAGCACAAGAGGAAACCAGAGTATCCAGAAAGACCGGTGTGGACATGGGGAGAACATTTAAACTTCAAACACCGTGGGACAGAAATCAGTGCTGACAATGTTGACCAATGTACTGTTCTCCATTCATAATACACTTAGCTAACATTTATTAGGTACCCCTGTTTGTTAAAAGGGGGGATCCAACCTGATACTATGTAGTAGAAACATAATAAAATTACCATAGAGTACGCTGTAGAAATATCTGTAACAAACAGTGGAATCATTTCCTTGTAGTTTGAAATAGTAGAACGTTTTTCCTATTTATGAATTTTTAAAAATCCCATGCATAAATATAATTTATAATTAAATTAAAGTGAGTTGGAAAATATTTTTTTCCATGTTTTTCAATGACAACACAGTGTGTGGTCAGTGGTCACACGGAGGAGCAGTATGTCTCAGTTTAAGCCATATTCTTAATGTATGAGACATAACAATGCTATATGTCCTTTATGTATTATCTAGCCATATCAATGCCTACTGTGCAGGGCAGTGGCGGAACAACTGTACACAAGGCCCCGGGGCAAAACACCGATCGAGAACCTCCTCCCCTCCCGCGCACGCGCACACGTACACACACGCACGCGTATGTATATGTGGCGGCGCCGAAACGAGTTTTAAAGTGTGGGTGCAAGAACACAAAAGACTCAACGAGAGAATTCGACTGTCCCTCACAAACACTGTAAAGTTTTGGTGGCCAGATTGTGTTTTGTACGCCTTTTTAGACAGGAGGAGATTTGTTTGGCTATGCCTAAAAAACAACGTTGTTACCAGTGTGGAAACCGTTTTACCAGGGACAAAAATTCCACCTCCAGCTGCCTGCCCATCTCATCCATTTCTGTCGCAAAAATTACAGTGTATTGTCTAAGTGAATAGGGTATAGGTTAATTGGTGTGCACGCACCGTCTTTCTCATTTTTATAATGCGTCCATGCCTCCGGGTATAGCCCATTCAAATGTCATGTAGCCTAACTTTTTATACAATTTAGACAGCACAGAATCATTAACCTACTTTAACACATTTATTTATACGGCCACATATTTCCCACATTTTGACATCAGTGATACAGTGAAGAGTCTCTTCATTTCTTGATGCCAACCCTCCCCATTAATCCTGGCTTCCGACCGGCACCTAGTTGAGCTGGCTTGTTCCCTTAAGTGGCTGAGTTAGGTTAAACTATATACATATTTACAAAGACTACAATAAAACATCATGAAATATGTAGTCTAACAAAACGCAGTTTAAAGAAGGTAGCCCACCGGGCGAAATTGCAAACAAACAAATTAAAAGGCTTACGACATATAATCGGCCTATATACAGTCGTCGGACGGATGAGGACGTTAGGCAGTCTTTAGATCATACCCATCACGCACTGCAGTTTTTTGCAAATCCTCAAACGGAAAACCATTAAACACAAACGGAACAGCTTAGTTTGACTTCAAAACATTACCATATATTATATTTTAAATTTGTTGTAGGGATTTTACAGATTTTCTTTCTAAAAGTAAAAAAAAAAATACACCATATACCCACCATGATAAGAATGTATACAAAAATTGACCGATATATAATAATTAAGATGTAAACAGTATGTTCTAGTTGTCAAGAGCTGCAAAAATACTTTATTAGTAAAACTTCGTGTCCTTAATATAGGACAAGAGTTTATCCACGATACAGGTTAACGATAACGGCCCACACCAAGTGAGCGGTTGTAATCACCTATATCTCTGCCCTCTGACGCAGGGCCGTTTACTAGTTAGCGGCAAGATCTAAGTCAAGTTCACTTTGTGTTTGACCTTTTTTTCTTCATTTGTTGAAGGAAGATTGGCATCGGGGCTAAAATACACGACCTCGGCTTAAAATACTCGGGGCTACAACCCCGAGTGATCGGGCTTAACGACGCCCATGATACTAATGTTCATGTCCTCATTATCAGCTCTTACATGACAAATTTTGATAACGCCCGAATGTCTCAGTTCACTTCTGTATCAAAACCATCACAGCCAGGGCTCGCTTCAGCCAAACTATTTTGACATCTGTTATTGGTGAAACGCTATTACCATACAATCAGGGATTGTTACACAGAAGAAAGTTTTGCACTGTTTTGTCTGATCGTATTTAGATACAATATCGTGCTAATAGTTATCTATAAATCAGTTACGCGTTTCAACGATCCTTAACCCTTAAACTGACAATAGAACACCTAACTTTACAATGAACTTCCTGATTGCTGATTAGGAAAAGCAAATATATACAACTTGATTCGACTATTTTCTTGATTATCACAGAAGTGGAAAAACGGCAATAGTAAGATGGGCTAAGCCTGTAGTCTTAATATCAGAACAATTACAATTATGTCTGACTACAAACACGGTCTTGGAGTATATAATAGCACAAACTTGTGTCTAGGTTCTGTCACGCTTAATCTTCTATCCTAACAGGGCATTAATGTATTGTGCTGTTATCAAGTGAAGAGTTTCATCATCGATGGAACGAAGAACAGTTAAGTGCAAATTGATGACTGTTTTAATTAGATGCCATCTGTAAACAATTAAGGAAAACAGCCATTAAATAAAACATATATTGCAAAAGAGAAATAATATCGCGCCAAAATGCAGACCAGCATTAATAATATCCTGCGGGAAAAATGCATGCAAGTCAAAGACTCAGTGACTAATACACATAATATTCGACTTATCGATGTTGTGTGTTGTCTGCACAAACGCAGTGTGGTCCATAGATGGAGATATTGCGATTTCCTAGATTTTCATTCACCAAGCTGGTATAGAAAAGGGATGAATAGACGGTTAATAAAATTGTATTGGGTAACACTGTTTATTGTGCGCTTTTATATATACATATATAATGAATGCATAATGTCCTCGGTTCAACAATATTTTATTTTACAAAATTATTTTACGAAAATGAATACATTATGAATTATATATCACCTTAAATACAACATTTCACTCCTTTCACTCCAGCTCTTAATATAAGGTACACTTTTGTGCTCCCACAATCCAAACCCACGCAGTTGGGCAAACTGGTGTCTCTAAATTCTCCGTCCTGTGTGTCAGCATGTATGAGTCCTGCTATTAAGTTACATCCCCTGCCTTGTGTCCTTCCTTGGACAGGCTCCAAGCTCACCTTAGCCCAATACTGGATAAGCCACAGGATGATGGACAGCTGGATAGATGTATACAGTTATGCAATGTATTACTACATATCTTGAGGAATAAACATGCTAAACGTATGGAAATGACTGGAATCCCGTCCAAGGCGTTTCCCAGCTTTGTGACTTAGGCTGGGATAGGCTGCAAACCTCCCCATTACCCTGACCAAATGGATGGATGGATGCATGCATGGATGGAATCAAAGTCACTGCATACAGGGTACAATACTAGTTTTCTGCAAACACGCTAATTTTTTTTATTATTTCTTTGACCAGTCTCCTGTAACAATCTGTCATAGGTTTAATATGCATTATTGTTGAACATAAGTGTTCCACTGTGATAGCCTACTTTGATCCTGTTTGATGTATGGCGTAAACACAGCCTATTTACTCATAGCAGTCACACTGATACAATCTAATTCTTCGTGTTAAAATGATTTGTACTCCATATGAAAAGCATTATTTGCAGCCATTAGTGTCACTAGAAATTTATAAGAAGGGTAGCTATGCTTTTTATGGGGGGGGTCTGATTTTGATGAAATTGAACATGAATGACAACAAACTGTTTAAACTAACAAATGTACATTTACTTTGGGGGTCGTGCGAGAGGGTTAGAAACATTTTAGGAGTACTATAGCCCTGTAAAACAGTCCTAGCTACCGCCCTGTTCGCGCCAGTTGTACGAAGGAAAATTAAATATAATAATGACCTGGTATTAGTATCAAGGTAATGGAGTGAATATGAGTTCTGTTTTTTCTTTTTTTCACCACAAAATGTTAAAATGACCCGAGGAGACAGTAAATACCACGTCCTAGAACACACACTGAAACAAATTTGTAATTCTGCACACATTATTTTATCTGATAAAAACACTTTGGCTAACTTTTATATCTAGCTTTTATGCTGATTAAAATATTGTATTAAATTGTAAAAGTTGTTAATGGCTTCTTTAAATGTTTACTCATTCACAAGATAAAAATTCTTTTGCTTTAGACAAGAAATTAGTTTAAGAGATATATAGGTTTGTTCAATAACATAGACCTTGATCATTATTATAGTTACGAGCTCGAAATGACCCATCGACGCGTTTAAAGTATGACTTGTTGCCAAACTGGTAGCCAAAAAAAAAACTCGTCATACAGGCGTAAGGAAACACCGCCCTCTGTTCCGCGTTGTTATATAAAGTCCGCCGTCAAATGATTGAGTTATCGGGGTACATGCTCCGGAAAGTGTTTCATTTTGCAGCTTGCAATCGAGAGCTCAAAGTCCCAAAAATCCGAGCTTTCTTGTGAACAAAACTATCTGTGACTTTCTGCCCTTTTTCTTCCACTTACGGCTGAAGAATTTCGTGTTTTTTTCCTATGTCAGGGGCCGGTCATTGTAGGAGCTGTCCTCGCGATCTAATGGTCCTGCACCCCGGCAGGTGTTAAGGTCCATGGACGCGACAGCCTTCTACGATCGCAATTTCTTTGCTTTCGGCGACAGCAAGAGCATTAATATCCACAAGAATAAGTTGATTTACAAAGTGGCGGGCGACGAGGACTCAATGAAGGAGCTGGGTATCGCGGAACACGAAAAAGCCATAGACTTCAGCGGCTACCTGGAGCCCGCTTTACACGACCGACAGCTCACTCAAACCCTGGACCACCACCGCGGGGAAGACGTCTTCGCCAATTTCCTGGCAGAAGAGGGCAAAAACCGACGAGTATCGCCCGGACAAAATTACAAAACTTATTTCTCATTCAACAACCCGGGGCCCTGCCAATCCACCAGCCCATCAGATACTAATATTCCGGGATATCTCGATTTATTGCATTCCAGAGCTGACTCTGTGCTGGTACAGCACCATTCTGAGAGGTATATAAAACCCGAGTTAAAACAAGAATTTAAGGACGGCACAAAGATGGACAATCGCATCTGCACTTACGAGCCGAGATCCTATTTGCATTACCAGTCGGCTCCAAATCTTGGAAATGTCTCTAGCGCCCCGTCCTGCTCCAGCCCACCCGGCACACCAGCCATCCCAGATGGGAGCCGCTCTATGGGGCATGACAAGATCCCAAGCGGCAAGGCGAAAAAGCGCCTGGATAGAGACAGCGATGAGTACAAACAGCGCCGGGAGAGGAATAATATAGCGGTGAGAAAGAGCAGGGACAAAGCCAAGATGCGCAACCTAGAGACGCAAAACAAAGTGCTGGAGCTGTCGGTGGAAAACGAACGATTGCAGAAGCGTGTGGAGCAGCTGTCAAGGGAGCTGGCCACCCTGAGAAACTTACTGTCTGCTACGGGACGGCGCTGACACCATAGAAGGGACGCTCAATTTAGTCAATCACTACTGTACAGGTTTAGTATTGCAGCCGTTTATTTTTCCCAATCATCCTTAGGTGACTGTCAGTGGAATTAAAGTTGACCGCGAGATGAAAGAAACTCGAAATGAAATTCAACGGTGCCTGGATTGTACGTGACTGTCACTGTGAGACGCGGTCGTGTCGTCTGCTTGTGCTCGTATTATGTTTTCGAATGAGGTGTTTTTCTTAATATATTTATACGTTGTCATGCAACGGTTGTCAAAAAGAGAAGTGGATTTAGACATGTATGATGCAACGCAATGTAACAGTATTGGTAGGGCAATGGAATGATCTGATATAGATAACCCATTAAAACGTGTTTGTAAATTGTATATATGATACCATTTTGATTGAAATTATTTTTACTATTGAAAAGTGTATTTGCTTAATTAAATTGGAAAACGCATTATTACTGGCTACATTTCTACAATCCCATAGTCTTTTGGAGCATGACACAGCGCTCCGTAAAGAAGGCGCATCATTTGTTTATTGATGTTTTTTATTTTACCTTAATTGTCTTGTAGTTACTACCTTAATTTTTATGTAAGTATACTGTTCAGAAATGATCATTAGAAATGAGAAACTAGGCTACTCTGGCGAGCATGAAATATTAAGAGTCTGATAAGTAATTGCATCAGACCGCAACGCAATAATGGTGCAAACTCTGAGTCTTATTGCAATAGGGTATAGTGTTGGATGTTTAACTTGCTAGAGTGACTTGCTTCATTTCGGCCTAGTAACAGTAGCTTCAATAAATGTAAGTAAATTAAACCTGTCAGCAGTCACATGAAAAATGTATCTTGATGGCATTTAAAAAAAAACATTACTTAATCTCCTTTGTCTTTTAAAGTAAACTACATCGGGGTTTTACTGACGTAGAATGTTGTGGTCGTGGGAATTATTATAATTCAGCTTTTAGTTTTATTCATGTCACTGTACAAAGTAAACGTTACGTTAAATAGCAATAAAATGGGATAACAATATCAGTATCTTATTAGATGTACATTAAATAGAAATTAATACATTAACAAACAAGTGCCATTTCTTCATCTTCATTTCCCTTACATTTTAACAGAAAACACCCGAATCATTACTAAAATCTATTAGGCTATCCGGGATACGAATACCAGCGAAAAACAATTTTAGTTGGAAAGCAAGATGTAAACAAAACAAAAACACAAAGAACATTAATTTAACAACACAACAACGATTTAAGTATTATAATTTCCTTTGCTGGTTGAGCCTTTACATACCGCGAATTATCGCGAGTTTGTATAGCAGTTTATATGCTTTACATCAAAAGTTCATTTGAGAGTGCAACTGCTGTTTTCCCCCACATAATACTTCATGTAAGCAACTTACTTTAATTAAAGGTAAACGTGGAATAAAAAGAAAACAAGCAAAATCACGCAGGAAACCCATACAGGAATGTTATGAAAAATGATCAATAAACTATTAGACTGTAGCTACTATTCCCAAAGTATTGCTTTTATATATTTATATATATATATATATTAGATTAGATTTATGCATTTAATATTTCACATTGTACACTGTATATTGGAAATGTATGCAAATTAAATCATTACGGAAATGTCAATAAATTATTTTTTTTACAAAACTATATATTGCACATACCGTTAACATCATAATTCATCTGAAATTAGCCCAGTATCTCGATTTGTTTTGCATTTTTCAATTTGTCTTTTGTTTTGTTATTTCGGAACCATATTTACTCCACGATGACCTACGCTGTGGTGTAAAATATCCCACTGCTAAATTTTATGCTTTGTCGCGATATGAAGTCATTCAGCCAGACTACATCCCTCCTCTCTCTATCGATACTACTCAAAGTGACAGTTCACTCTTAAACTGAGTTGATGAGCAAGTGACAAGCAGCCTTAAGTATGGTTTCACATATTCAGAGGTGGTAGATCATGGATGCTAAACATCCATAAATCCATCAATTTTCTATGGTCGTTTATCCTCTGGTATAGGGCATTTTTTTTATTCTGGTACCATGCATAATACATTAATCCACGTTAATGAGACGCCGCGACAATGCACTGGATAATCTTTGGAGAGGTAAAAGGAATTAAGATTATAAAAGGGAAGGTTTTGCATGTTTCCATCCTCTGCTCAAGCCAGTTTTTAATTTGAAATGTTCTGACAGTTTGAAAACCCTGCGAATTCTCATTCATCTTCTTAATATTTTTGTTTTTATTTTTGTAAAAGACAACAAAAAACAAAGCTTAGTGTATTTTTAATATATACGATTTAATATGCATGCAGAAAAATCCTTTGCTGTCGACATCAGAAGCTGTTACAAACGCATCAGTGATTATGCTATAGCAGAGATTTTCAGATTTCTCCAATTAACTTAATAATAACCAAACGATAAAACAGAATTTTCAAGTTGAAATTTCTAGTGTCTTTCTATTCCAGTGTATGTCTATCATTTATTGACAAATTTCCAAGGAAGTACCTTGGTCTGTATTTCTTACCAAAAATCTGTAGTATTCATGAAGTCTCACGCTCTTCACATGCATAAACTTTTTATTCAACAATAATCTACTCGCTATTATGTTCGGTTGTAATTGCTTGCTTTGTGTAATGTGTCATTCTTCTGTTAACACAATAGCTGTTCAGCGTTATCAGAAACATAGCTGTCAGTCGTATAATTGGTCGACTGCTGCACTGAATGTTTGCGTGACACTTGGAGCGTGACATGCATTTGTGTGACACTCAGAGAAAGCCTGTTTTTAGTGGTGTTTTAGCTATATCTGTTTTTAACTATAAACAAAGAACATCATTTGTCTAAGTTGTGAACTGATGTTTAGATACATGCATTACTGAGCAGTAATTTCCATCATGTGTGTTTTTTCGATTAGGTGATTTAGCCATCACTTATGTGAAGGGTGTGTCCCAGCTTTGGTCCCAGTGGTACCTGGGATAGGCCCCAGGTCCCCCTGCCATCCTGTGCTGGATAAGCTGTTGGAACACAGATGCCCCAAGAAATATTCATTTCTATTGCTAGTTGTCTTTTTCATAAACAAAATGAACATTGACCTCTGCTCTGTATATGTGGATATCGCATATTCTTACTGTGTCTTGCTGGTGGGATTTTTTTTCAAAGGAGAGGCTGTCTCTACACTGCCAATAGTGTGAGACAGAGTGCATGAGGGTGTCTGTGCCCTGCAATGGACTGGCATCCCATTCAGGCTGCACCCCAGCCTGGGGCCCTAAGCTGCCAGTTATGGGTTCCTGGCTCCTCGGTGAACCTGCTCAGGATAAGAGGCTGAAAGATGAATGGATGGAGATAAACATTTGAAAGAATCCATTCCGTTGCATTGAATGTTTACATCACGTTTTTTTTTTCCCCCAGAAAATGCAGCATTTATTATTCATGTTCCCATTTACTACATTCACTTCTCATTACTACAATCGCCTATGTTATGGACAGTGTGAACATCCATGTTATGCTGTGGTCTTGCAAAATCACGTATTTCAGCATCATCTTGTTTTTCAGTTACATAAGACATACGACGTCTGTGTTTGTGTACAAAAAAAGCCCTGAACTAGTTTCTAAATTGCCGTATATTCATTTACGTCACGTACTGTGTGCTGCATTTTATTTGTATAGTTAACATGAATAGAAGAGCAGGGAGCAAGGTGACCTCTGACCTCCTGAGGATTTTCCACTGCTATGCACTCATGTACATAAATAGATAAAATAATCCCAAATTGTGTTTTGAAGGATTTCACATTTGTGTAAATTACGGGGCATTTCCTAATAATTAGGCAACCCTAAACTGACTTTTTCCTCATAAACAGCATATATAAATGTAATCTCTTAATATAATTTCATGTTTTTTTTTAGCCATTATAGGTTAACCGGAGAGTGACTCTATGTGAGCAGATCTCTGTAAAACTTTTAATTTAATTTGTATGTCTCCCCAAGTGGATCTGTCTGTGAATGCAAAAAACTAAAGTAAGAATCTGTCAGAATCCGTTAGACCCGACAGGGACTAAAATAGCGAACAAAGAAATATTAAAAACACCAGGGAATTTCCATGCTACTGCATTTCAGCTGGATGTTCACGGGATATTCTGCACTTAATCACTTGTCATCTGTCCATCTGATGGTCTGTCTTACAGTTGTTCAACCGGTACAGGGATGTGGAGGTTCCTCGAGCCAATCGCAGGAGACAGAGGGCAGGGGAGCTCTCTGAATGGCGTTCACTATGGATAATTTAGAGACACCAAATTGCATAGCCATAAGCTTTTCGACTGTGGAAGGAAACTGGTTTACCGAAAGGAAACCAGTATGAATGTGAGAAAATCATGCAAACTCCACACACAGCCTGGGGAAGGATTCCAATCTCAGTCCTGTATATCTGAGGCCATTTTGCATACTTCAGTTAATCAATGAAGAAGTTTGAATTTTATATAGTATTCAGAGGCTATGGGGTTGGTAAATTGCCCCTAGGAGTGCACGTATGCGTGACTGGTGTGTGAGTGTGCCCTGCGATGGGCTGGCCCCCTGTCCAGGGTTGTTCTCTGCCTTGTGCCCGTTGCTTCCGGGATAGGCTCCGGACCCCCCCGCGACCCATTAGGATTAAGCGGGTTGGACAATGGATGGATGGATTCAGAGGCTATAGTGATTCTAAGTCAATCAATCCATCCATCCATCCATCCAGTTATCTATTACAGAATCGTGGGGAGCACAGGGAACACAGTCATTAATATCTGCTTGATGAATTATGCTATATTTGATTTAAATACTTCCCTCTCAGTAATATACTCAGTTTGCTTACTAGGTTTAGAACTTATAAAGACGGAGGAACTGAATTACAGCAGAACCTTTTTATTTTATTATAAATTTTAATATATTCACACTAAACAAGTCTTCTCACCACACTTCACCACTCGTTCACATTGTGCAACACTTGCAACATCCTGTTTCATCTGCACTTTCTGTTTCACAAAGAGGAAAAAGAAAATAAACAAAAAACTACAGTACCATGCACAGGTTTTCTAAGAAGATAAATTTGAAATAAAAAAATAATGTCATCTAATGTCAATTAGTTGTTATGGTGAACTATGTAACACATATTTACAAGAAAATGTACAAATATTACAAATTGATGCTAAGAAAATCTTTGCTGAACAGTCATGATAATCTGAGGTATTCAAAACCAAAACTCTACAGTGAAGGTATATGTATTCATCTGGTCACCTTTTACCAAACTTTCATCCCAGGTTGTTCATTACAAAGAAAACAACTGAAAAAAAACCCACCTGTTCTGGAAACTGATTAGCCTATCAGAATTGCACATATATGTGTGTAACTTGGATATTTTTCCTCTGCAGTTGCAGCTACAGATTACTGCACCTGAATGGATTCAAATTACAAGCTGCTCAGAACAAGAATCAAATATAGAGGTGACGGCTTAGATGAAAGTTGTCAAGCTACCAATGATTTGATTTACAATTTCCTCAATATTTCTTAGCTTGATTAAAAGATGCGTAATTTTATTGCTAATGGAACTTCCTAAAGTGTTTAGAGAACACAGGTTTTCTGGAGGTAAAACCCTAAACCTGCTGTTCTGCTATCAAATTTACGGTCAGCAAACTAAAGCTTGTCAGTAAACTACACATTACATCATTCTCCAAGGTCTGTTTTAGCCTCTTCAAGTACAAAGGTCATTTCCATAGAAACAATTATCCGTTCAGAACTCTTAAAGTCCCAAAATGACTAAACTACAGTACAGTTGTGTTGATTCGTAATGTCATATATATTTTGACAACATATAATGCTCCAGACTAGGCCAGCAGTTATGACATTGAGTGCAGTTTATAACATATTAACTCTTTGGCAACAACAATATTGTGAAATGTGTGGTGCCGGCAGTTTTAAACCCAGTAAGTATCTATTGTAATCTAGTCAATTAAACCCACTGAATGGTTGCTTGCTTACCATTTGACAATATAAATATGTAGTTCAATGGCATTTTTGAGTTATAGACTATTTCTTATGAGTAATGTTGCCATTTTTCTTTTCCTGGTCTGTTAAGAAAATGTATCTGATATTCAAAAGAATTTGCCATGGTAAACTATCGACATGAGGAAAATAAAGCCTTCTTACGGTTTCATTAAAGAAATGTGTTTCACGGAATTGTGTAATAATGGGCCTGGACTCTTTAAAGTGGTGAAAACTTCAGGCAACCCAGCTGGCCACTGGGTGACCGATTTTATTGGGCATCAGTGGTCAGATCAAAGCGGCTTCCATCTCACCACTGTTTCAACATATGCTGCTATTTTTTTACAAAGGCATTGTGGCGACTCAAGTGTAGTCATCGCTGAAGCAGTGTTGAGAAACTACAGACCTTCTTCCCCGTGGAATGCGGAACATTGCTTTCTGGAGGACATTACTGACAATAGCATGTACTTCTTCAGCTATGAAGGTTGTCATAAACAACCTGAGCATCAGATGCTGATAAATGTGTTTATGCATATTCCTGTCAAACACTGATCTTTACGTTGCTTGTAGACATCATTCCATAGATGGTGAATCAGGCATTTAGCCTTAAGCACTCTGCTTAGTGTATGACGTCAATGCGAGATGAACAATAATCATAATTAATCCTTTTTTAGGCTATGATTTGTGGCTTGTTTTCCAAAGAATTTCTTAATGTACATTAAAAGTGAAACCATTTATGTCATGCAAGTAAATCACAAGTCCATGGCTTTCTATTCATCAGCAAAAACAACAAAAAAAAAACTTTACCCTAAATATTTGCTTACTTGCGAAAAACTATGATATCAGCAACTTCCTGGCTTGGATTTCAAGGCATCCTAGTTCCAATAACCAGATGAACAGTGGTGTAATTACCTGTCATCCATGACCTAGTATTTGTGAAACCTATATCTTATTGTCAAAATAAAACGGATTGTACAGTAGCAGCACCAACGCTGCTAACTTTACCTTCCATTGATATATGCATTTCCATTTTCATACAGGGCAAAGAAGGCTGCAGTTCGGAAGTTTTAACCTGGTATAAACTCTCTTTTGTGACTGAACCCAAAAAATGAACATCCTTTACAGCATGCAACAGAAATCGCTTCGGAATGTGGGGGCTGCACTCCTGAGGTGTGTGGAGGATTTCAGACATGCAGCTGGGAAGTTACAGATAATGATTAACCACAAGACACATATTGGAAGGAACTCTAGGCCATAGTTAACTCTCCTTCCAATAAGTGTTGATATGGAGAAGGAAAGTATAGTCTAACAAAGTATATTACAAAGAAAAAATTATAGACAAAATATATATCCAAAAATAAATTATTGTTAAGGAGTTTCTAAGAAGAAAAAAATAATCAGAATTATTGTGGCTTGTAGAGATTCAGTGACATCTTTCAGATGCATTTGCTGGATTACAAAACCACATGTACCGTATTTTCCTAATTCCCAGAAAGAGACCATAATGTATTGATAAAGCCAGCTAATCTCGATTACCTGAGGAAAATTATGCAACATTCAATCACGTATAATATAGAGTATGCAGCCAGATTCCTGTACAAGCAAAACTGGATCACTAATTTCAGATGGACACAGTGACCGGTGCTATTTAATCACAATAAAACAGTGAACAGGAGTTCCACAATGCTTTTGAGTTTAAAGTTTATATTAAATACTCAAGAGCTACCATGATAAAGATACTGTTCCTAAACTCAGTATGAAAAACCTCTCCTTCAAATCCTCTCTAGTCACCGAGTTTAATTCCATTCTTACGCAAGGAGCGTCCTTTTGGGGCTGCGTCAGTTGGCCATTCCCCGCTGGAGGCCTGAGCTGCTGTTATTTCAGTGATAATTCCATCAACGGTCTTTTCACGGGAAACATTAAGTGGTATGTAATTCTTCAGCCACTAAGAAATACATTTGTTATGCATAAAATGTATTTCAGAATTCCCCCCCCCCCCCAAGAAAAATCTGTGTGTAAAGAACAGAAAAAAAATACTTTTTCTAGAGGGCCACCTTGTGGAAACCAAGTGTAATGTGTGTTAGTTCAGGTTCATTTCACAGGGTCTCTCTATAAAAAATGATGTATAAAGGCAGTCTGGGTGGAAATGTTTTGAGTTGGGGGGGGGGATGTAACAGAATAGCATGGAACAACTGCAAACGTGCGAGCGATCACGTCTAGACACGCGGACGTTCTCACAGGTTTGTTCAGCCAGTTTGTGGCCCAGGGAGACAAATATTTACAATGAACAAGAGTTAATCATTAATTTATCAGTTTAAAAAAAAGTACAGTGGACATTATATATTTTATACCATCACATTACGAATAACACATCGATTCCGTGGGCCGTTCTGTGGTCTCCAGGACGGTTGGTTTAATTCCCACCTCCAGCTGTATGTGTTTGGATATTCCTTTTTGGGGGGGGCACGCATTTCCACAGGGAGCTCTGGTGTTCATGGGCAGTACAATTGCAGTTCACTTAAGTGAACTGCCATTTCTAAAATACTTATAGCGTGTACATCAGTACCCAGTAAAAGACTCATCCCCTCCAGGGTGTCTCTCCTAATTCCTCGATTAGACTGCAGCCTGTGTGTCTCTAACCTTAAAACCATTTTTTCTTTCCAGTAAAACCTACACGGACAGTAAAAATTCCATTTATTCAGCCAAAGAGATTACGAAAGCGATACAGACGGACTACCTTGCGCAAGAGCGAAGGGCCTTGACCTGGCAACAATTTGGTTACAAGCTAAGCTCCTTCACATCTCCACAGGCTGCTGACAAAGTTACGCACAAACCGTCCTGGTGCACAGAAAGCCCCACACTGGCGGAAATGTACAACAGTGTCAATGGCCTTTTGGGTACAGTAACTGTCAAAGCGTAGAGGGGCAGAAGACTCAGGGTGGAGACTTCTTTCATGTCTGAAAGCCGCATTCAGCATTAACAATTTCTGCCAGACTGCCCCCCCCCCATTTCTGGGTGGAGCTCTTACTGGATGTGTGACAGTGCCTGCTAATAGGCGGAGACGGGATATCGGAGTAGATTTATTGTGATAAAAGAGGAATGAACCCCCAAATCTCCATGGTAGCATGTGGGATTGCAGGCAGGCTAAGGTTTCACATGACAGCGGCAGCAGCAGACAATGATTCTGCAAAAGAGGCATGACCATGAACCAGAGACAACCCATTCCAGCTCTGCACGGGGGTCATGCTGCTTCTAGCTCTCATTTAAAGCAAATATTCAGGGTAAACTGCTTAACCGGGGCGGGGGGGGGGGGGGCTGACACAAGAAGAAACCATTAGGAAA
>JAABNX020000143.1:10431430-10447215 GCA_015163995.2 Mormyrus lacerda
GAAGCACTTCTTTACGCAGCATGTAGTCAGAGTATGGAATAGTCTTCCTGATAACGTAGTGCAAGCTGAATCCTTGGGTTCCTTAAATCAGAGCTAGATAAGATTTTAACAACTCTGAGTTATTAGTTAAGTTCTCCCCAAGCGAGCTTCATGGGCCGAATGGCCTCCTCTCGTTTGTATAGTTCTTATGTTCAATGGTGTTTAAATTTCGGCATTGAGAATGAAAGCCGCAGTACTCACAGAGCCCTTCTCCAGAACACGGTTCAGCATGACCACGCCACGACTCTGCTGCTCCCACACCATCTCCCAGAAGTGCCCGCAGGTGTTTGGCAAAGGACCCTGATTGAGTGATTGGGATGGATCCAAAGGGGGGGGGGGGGGTAGAAGAAGGTGGGGGAGTCAGAAACTCATTCCCTTCTATTCATTATTAAAATCCAACAAATTTGCTTCACAATCTGCCATTTCAATGGTTCGTTTGCCTCATTTTTTTGGTCAACCGTTTGAAAGCAAAATCACAATAGTGGCATAAAAAACAATCGTAACTGCATAATTGCTCTCATAGTACAGGTTTGGGCTGGCTTTCAGGGATGAGACCGTAACGTCCTATAACAAGCAGGGGCACGATGCAACAAGGAATGAACAGAGATTCCACAGCAGTGAAGCACACATACCAAGACAAAGAGTGATATCCCAGATAACTAGTATCAGTACCTTTCTACGCTTTCAAAATTTGCTTAATGCCTTCCAGAATGATTACGCGATTAATCACTATGATAATCAAACGTTTATGTAGTTTCTTTAACCTGAAGACTGAGACTTCATGTTTCCAGAATGTTTCTACAGATCAGGAATATTTAGGTGCAACAAGCGAATGGAAACGTAACCGCAGTTGTCGGTCAACAGATAGAGATTTGAAAAGGCTAAGAAAAGCTTCACATCACTTTCTCCATCAATGACAACTGATATACTTCCAAAATGTTCTTGCCCTTCACCTTCTTTGACACGAACACTGAGCATGTCATGCACATACAGGATTCTAGGATCTCAGATTGCAGACCGTTATACACTCAGTGCCCATAATTTACAGACCATTCCCATTAAACTGGACCAAACTAACACATTTTACCTCTTTTAATCGTGATGTAGACTACATAAAATCCAATAAACAAAAGGTCTGTTTGTGGTCTAGAATGCTTTTCTTAAGATTCTGCTGATGTCCTAAAGATCAAGAATGGAGGGTCGAGGATTCTTGGAGATCTTTCTAGATCGTTGGGATGCAAAAAAAAATGTACACACCAGGTTCTACCCGACATCTACACATGGTCCACAACGGATTTCACATTGAGAAATAGCTAGTTACCACTAAAATTCAATCAATATAAAATAACAAAGAAAAAACAGAAATAATAAAAAGAGAAAAAAAAAAATATTAAAATCCATAACAGGAAAAATAATTAAACACGCCTTACCTGTGTCAGAATATAGCTTCTTTGGGTCTCATGCACTGAAATTAAGCTGGCATTGATGTAGTCATTGGTTCCTAACTGCAGACATATTCTACTGTGATCAACTGAAAGGAAATGAATAGTTTCAATTATTCCTTTAGTAGATGACTATACACAATACGAGTTCATTTAGCATGCGACGTATTGAATGATGCAAAGTGAATGGCAAATACACACTATTATTTCAATTTCCTTACCCTAAAGCACATTAAAAATACTGTTTCAATTCAGTAAAAAAAAAAAATAATAAAAAAAAAATTGATCAATAGTTCTCATCTCATTCCAATAACAGAGTAAAAAAACACATTCAAAGCCTCTGTCTGATCAGAAGGTTGCTGGTTCAAGCCTGGAGTCAGCAGAACATCCAAGGTCTGTGCGCCCTTGAGTAACCCACAGCTCTATGTAGCTCCCCTTCTCCGGTGAACTTACTCATGGGGTAGGTGAAAAGAAAATAATCTTCCCCAGTGGGATCAATAATAATAATTACACTTTATTATTATTGAAAAGTGAACCAATATTATTACATGCCAAATGTAAAATTCCTATTTTATACCGTTTCCCCCCCCCCCCCTCAAATTACTGAAATTCCCCACACCCTCATCAGTGGCACCTGGGGTAATCTGCCAAGAAATTGACAGTAATTTATTAAACTCACATATTTAATTCTGGCATGCAGTCAAGACTTCATTGACTCCAAGCCACAATAAGCTCACATTTGCTCAAAGGGGCCATTTCTCAATGTGGCTCAAAGGGGCCCAAAGAGGCCATGGAACACGTGTGACCTAATCACTGTGATCAACATTTAAATATGTGCTAACCAAAGAATAATATGATCAGAAAAAGGCCCAGGACTCCAGTTAAGGGAACCAACTAAACTACAACCTTGGCTGTAGGGGGCTCTACTCTTTACAGCAGAATCATATGGGCTCAAATAGCTTCAATATGTTTTCTTGAGCCTACAGCTAATGTATTCCATCAGACCCCCTGCTAAATGATCCCAACTGCGTACATTTTTTAATACCTCAGAAATTAGAAACCAGTTTCCAATGTAATACTCACAGGGGCTGACATCTCTGTAGCGATTCCTGGTTTTGTTTTCAGGTAATCTGGCAACGGCACATGGAAACTCAGTTGACTGATCACGGATTTCCTAAAGAACAATGATCGATAAAAAACAATGTTTACACATTTTCACTATCTAGAAACTGGCAATATGAGCCCTTGAGAAACAGGAAAACATTTAGGCCTCTGAGGCAAGAACTAGACATGTGTGCGAGTTTTTGACAGTCAAATATTCCATCTCTGAAGTTTTCATTGGCAGTATGTGTAATAATAAAAAGCAAGGCCCTCTCCAATTATTTGTTTAACAAGAGTTAACCAGTCAAATGTTCTGACTTTTGATCTATTATGTACTTAACCGTTAAAAGGTTTAAAACCAAGATCGATGCATTAAATTATGAATTAACAGATATCGCTATGACCTCAACTCTCACTAGTTAAATAGAAAATGAGATTAAATTAAACACACCCAAATGCCTATAGTTGTGATTATGATTAAGAAATTTCAGTCTTCTTTAACCAAAATGCTTAGTTTAACATTGCATGGTCAATAAAAATCGCCACTGTTCAAAGCTCTTGTGCAATGTAAGTAAAACGGTCAGTCAACTGTAAACTTTATTAATATGTAATTATAACACACATGCGGATCTATTTGCATTAATCGATTACGCAAGATCTCATACACAAATACACTCATACACCTGAACATAACATGTCTTTAGGTTGGTTATTTGGGGAAAAACCTGAGTTTGAACGTAAGAAATAAACAAAATGGCGCTGTCAAAAATAATTAAGAGCTATATAGTGATATTGGGGAAGGAACGATCGACTTAAAAACACGCCACACCCACGCAAGCATGCCAGGGGAGCACGTTATCATATATGTATTGCAATGATTAATGTATTACTGGCCGTTACTTGTTGCAGATCACTAAGATACGTAGACAACCAACTTCATTTTTGGCCAGACGATCTCGACTGGGCACGTACTAACAAAGTGTATGATTAAAATGACCAACCGTAACACAAGCAAACCTTTATGCAACGCAAAACGAATAGTTACAAGGTACCATGGAATGTGCGTTTGTTTATGCTGCAGGTCAACTACCTAAGCAAAATAGATGTCATTTTAACTAACAGAAATTAATTACGCTTTCCCGGGAAATTCGTATTATCGGTCAGTGCCCATTGATTATACCTACATAGGCATATGTCACGCCAGCATGGCAACTAAACCATACCGCGCTGATCGCCGCCTCACATAACTTTAACGAGGCGTCTTAACCAGCTCGTTCCGGGTTACTAGTAACAATAGTCGTGGAATCGTTTACAAAATACACACATAAATCGGAGCTTTTAAAAATAAGTGCTTACAGCAGCTGACCGGGGCTGACAGCTGCAGCGGGCTTAAATATAGCCTTAATGCTGGCCGAGCATTTAGATCTACATAATCAGTTCTAGATGGACGGACAGATGGACAGATTACCTGGAAGATGACATTCCAGCTGCCATGTTCGTCGATCTCCCGAAATTCGGCCTCCACCGCCGCTTCCATGCTCACCCTACCCGTGTGTGACCTCCTCCCTTTAATAGAATAAAATACAATTCATGCAAAAGTACGTGCTTTCCGAGGGCATGGTGTGCCCGATAGTCAGAGCAGATTTCCCACTGAGATACTCGTTCAGTGTCACACAGTCCCAGAGAAACCATATGAACCCTTTAAAATTCGCGTTTTAATTGGGTGTAACGGGAAGATCTGCGTCCTCATTGGTCTGAACAATGGGCTGGGCTTGGCGGTATAAGAGTAACGTATCAGAGGGAGATCAGCAGGGCTTTCTGGTAGTAACAGATCAGAAATTAAAATATTTGCATACACACAACCGAATACAGCACTACATATTTCGTGTGAAGCTTTTTAAATGCAGGAGCAAGG
This sequence comes from Mormyrus lacerda, assembly GCA_015163995.2. Lineage (NCBI taxonomy): Eukaryota > Metazoa > Chordata > Actinopteri > Osteoglossiformes > Mormyridae > Mormyrus > Mormyrus lacerda. Next base: position 10,435,928 of record JAABNX020000143.1, read on the forward strand.
ACATCTGAAGCCAACAGTTTTTGAAATCTGCAAATCGTGATGTCCAAAAATGTTTACTGCTTTTAAATTACTCTATATAATTTAAGAATTATTTCACTGCCCATAGAAAAATATTTAAACCTATGTGAGAAACATTAAAATGGGTATAATCTTACGAAATATTATTTCTATTTAAATAGAATAGAATTAAATATAGTTTTTCTATCACATGAAAAAATAGCAAAATACAGACAGATTTGTTGGTGCCCTTACAGCTCATTGAAACAATGCTTTATTTCTCCTGAAAAGTGGTTCACTTAAAAGCAACTGTGTAATGTATACCTGCATGCCGTTAGTATGTGATAGAATAAAACAATTAAATTTTGAAAAGAAATGACTTATTGTTTATATTACAAAAATATGCTAAAATAGTATGGACAGTTTTGTTGGTACTCCTAAGAAGACTATTTATCCTTGCATTATAGTCATGTTTCAAACTAAGTGTTTAACCTTAATTAGTATGCAAGTAGTGCAAGTTTTTCATCAGCCATTCAGCCTATTTAAAGGGCAAGAACATGCTACCGTGTTGTTTGATGTCATTTTGTGTGGACCACACCGAACATGGACCAGAGAAAGCAAGGGAGAGAGCTGTCTGAGGAGCTCAGGAAGAAGATTATAGATGTCCATGTTAAAGGTAAAGGCTATAAGACCATCTCCAAGCAGCATCATGTTCCTGTGACCACAGTTGCCAACCACAGCACTCAAGAATGGCTGAGGAAAAAGACACTGGACTATTCTTAGATGATCCACTATGAGCCCAGGTCTTATTCCTATTGAACATCTATGGAAAGATTTAAAGTTGCACCCTTCAAACCTGGGACAGATTGAGCAGTTTGCTCATGCAGAGTGGATCAAACTACATGTTGGCGAAAGTCAAACGTCTCATTGTGAAGTACAGAGAACCTGTTGGCAGTGATTGCTGCAAAAGGTGGTGCCACAAAAATATTTGATGGTACCATCTATTTTTTTCTGTGCTTTTTTTTTGTGGATGGGTACCAACACATTTTGTCCATGTCTGTATGTATCAGCCAGACGCATGACTTTCATAAAATGGATGGAGAACCTTACATGATTTAGGGGGTCCATGTATGAACAGAGGCACTGGAACATTCCAGATACCTTGAAGTGGGGTCCAGTGTCTTTAGACCCTGCCCCAAAGTATCACAATACTCTGCCTCATCTCTAATATGAGACGTTGCGTATCACAAACACACTCCTCTCTCTTGGAATGGGTGGCATGACAATATCACAATCAATTGAGCATCATAAAAGTGATTTAAAGATAGAAAATAGTCCCCCATGCACTGGAAACCTCAAAATAGCTGGTGTTGATATTAATATTAGCTTCAAAAATATTTGGTTAAGACATTTCAACATGAATTAGCCAAGAAAGCTGGGAATAGGGTGTAAGTGGGCCTGCTTTCATTGGCCCTTTTGTGCAGACTGGGGTCTGGAAACATGGGGATCCACGTCAGTATTCCAAGTTATCCTGCACTCTCCTCTTTCACAAGATAAATACTGTGTAATTCCAAGAGGTGTTTGCTGCAATATGAAGGACAATTCAATCAGATATAACCCTGATGAAAAGACATGCCTTTGAAGTATGCTATGATAGATATACTGGCTGAGATCTGCAATGTGATGCTTACCACTTCTGTATAGTGATAATCATCCCATGAACAAACAATTCCAGACCACGTCACTGAATCCACCATGCCTGACCGCGGGTACCACAGTTTCAGAGCTCATGCATGCGTCCTTTCTGTGCTTTACTTATACAGAATATTCACTAGTGTGGTTTCTATTCCTGGTGGTAGACAAGTGTATTTAAAGTTAAGATATTTATGTTTTACGGAGGTAAATATAAACTTTTCATTACTATTGTATATTTTCATAATGCATCACAAAATATTTGGTTTTTGGTTGTACCTTAGATATTAATTATTAGTGTGAGTATTGTTAAAATGGGACACTCTGAAAATTTGCTTCCTGCAAAAATGTACAGAATCATTTTCATGCCTTCAAGATTCTTTGCCACATACACAGTTACACTAGTACAACGTGTAGAGAAATGTGCTCTGATTCGGTCCTGAATCCCAATTTGATGCTGTTCTAATGACATTAATGCTCTATGAACATAATTCAGAAGAGAAAATAAAGTCACTAAACACATATATTAACTGCAAAGCTTAACTAACATTAAATAAATAAAACAAATCCTACAATCATTCTTATAGCCTTCAGATCAGTTGTATTTGCATTTCCTTTCCCAACCTGCAGGGGTCCCCCCAAACTACAGGCCACTTCAAATAAAGCATGGGGCCCTGTGACAGACTGGTATTCCATCCCTGAGCCATGCTCCATAGGACAGGTAACCTGCAGAAGACAAGCAGCTGGAAGGAGAATATATGGATCACGAAAACCTGGTACAATTGGAATTTAAACATTCAGAACAGTAACACGTAGAGAAACAATGAACAAAGAAACCACCCGCCCATCTATCATCCAGCTGCTTATTCTGCTCCAGATTGTGTGGGAAAAAGAAATAAAAATGCTTTTTTTATTATTTTTTCTCTTGTTTTCAGCGTCAGACCCACAGAACTGCAGTGGCAATATCCTTATTAGTATAGAAAGCAGGAACCCTGAGAATGTAAAAGGTAAACAAACATGGACTTAATACTCTCTGTGTTTTAGTAGGGAGAGAGAAAAAACACATGTAATTACTCCCCTTCAGCCTCCTCTCATAATTATGTCTTTCCAAATTAAACAGCCTCCCATTGGTCCCACTAGATAGCAGACTTCCTATTTAAGAAGGCGATTTCTGTGAATCACACACCTTGGATATAATTATGAATGTTCATCTCAACATAATGCTTACAATTAAGTTACCTCAAGGAGGAAAATGGCACTTTCAGTTTATTGTATTCATGTCAAGATAAGTGTCTGATGCATGTTCAGTAGTAATGACTTTAGAGAACATTTTTAATTATTATTATTTTTAATTTGTAATAAAAAATTAGACTGAGCCTGCATTTGTTGTATTTATCCACGCAAGCATAGTATTTCTTTTGTTATTCAGGCTCGTTTTATAATCTGCTATATGTAAAATTTTAATATATTTTTGTGAGATGAATCAGCTGGTAAAATTTCTTGGTATTCAGATCATATTTCAGGTAGTCACAGAAATCCTGTACCAATAGATTTGACTCACTGTGGCAAGTGTGAACAACGGATACCACAGTCCAACATTCCTTTGGTATTACTGTAAAATTCCACTGGGAACATTACGGGATCCTGTGTTGTTATCAATACTAGAAAGAGTATGAGAATAAACAGTAAAAACCTTTTTTGGATTTAGATAAAGTCCCATTCTACAACTATAAATGTGTATAAATGTGTGAGGACACAGTTCATTGCAGCAGTGGCTTAATGGTTAGGGATGCACGCTTGTAATTGAAAGATTGCTGGTTTGAATCCCTACCCAGCAAGGCACCACTAAGCAAGGAGGTACCCCGAGAAAGGTACTGCTCCCTGGATGCTGAATTAGCTGCCCTCTGCTATGGGTTAAATGCAGAGGACACAGGTCATTGTTGTGTGCTGTGTCAACAATGACCAATGATCACCAAATTCTAAATGCTTGTGAGTGGCACCTTCTGTGACTAACAGTCAGTCCTGAGGTGGCAGAGTGGCTCCTCCAGGGTTGTAGGTTCTGCCTCTGACTCTCTGCCTGCTATGTGGGGGGGGGGGGTTCTCCTCGTTCTCCTCCCACAGTCCAGCAACATGCAATCAAGTGAATTGGTGTGTATGAGGTTCCTCCAGCCTTGTGATAATCGTTCCCCTCCTCTTCCTAACCCAGAGTCATAATACCGGCTGAATCACACGCAAATGACGCAAAATGTTCTGAAACTAAACATTCCAGAATGGCATCAGGCTCTTTAATAGAATTCAAAGCAAAAATATTACGCTATACTTACATCGTAATTGCTGTATTTACATTGCTGAATGCACAACCATGCCCATATACGATTTGTATAGATTTAACAAAAGCATACAGAAGTCATCCTGTAGCGTTGCATCAGAATTTCTAGATAATTATGAACTATATTTGTTACAGGCCCCAATCCACCACACATACACAAAAATAAAGTATAAAAATATATGACTTTTCTCAACATGAGTGCCTTGGATGCTTTTTTCCTCACTACAAACTATATAATCAGATCAAACGATCAGTAGTTTTAACAAATATTTTTGAGGCGTTTTTCTATTCAATGAAATTAGAAGCTAAGAGATCTTAGCTCCTCCCCCCCCCTGAATATAACATATTTCCATGTCTCATTTCCATGTATATCACTCTGCAGTCATTTGTCTCATTTGAATGTTGTTCACTGACAAAGAAAGGCACATTTCAAATACACAGGAAATATGTTTTTCATTATACCTCAACAGATGCAACACTAACTGAAAAACTGAAAAAAATACTATCCATATATTCCTACAACAATTATTGAATTATACAACTCTTAGTTGTTTTGGTAACAATGCTGTTGTTTTAACTCTGTAATTTTTCAGTTTCTGGGACACAGTCAGGAAGCGGCAATGGAAGCACGAATGGTACCCAAATGGTTCTCCTCTCATAGAGCTGGATCATGTGAGGAGCATCTTCAGCGACATGCTCACCACCCCATGATGCATGGATGGACGCCATGTGACCCATGTGCTTACTGCGATCACTGTCTCCAAGTCACATGTTTCTACCTCACTTGTACTATACATTCTTGTTATTGTTAATTCAGTTTTTATTACTTATTATTTTTTTGTTTTTTGCTGGGCAACAGAAACGTGTCATTAGAGATCAATGAAGTTCTATCATTGTCTATAGTAGGAAATGTAAACATTGTGTTTTTTTATTATTTGTCTTTATATTAAACTCTCTGTAGAGGGGAAATTAGGGAAATAGTGTCTACAGACAAACATTCATTTATAATTTCAACAATGCTGACACTGGAGCACTGACAAGGAGAGAATGAGATAATAGCTCGCAATTAATGCACAGATTTGTGAGGTCTCTGGTTCTGCCAATCACTATCAACCATAACAACATGACAAAAGGCAAATTGGTCCCAGTAATGCAAAAATAATCGAGGCACCTCAGAGAAAGAAACTGCAGCTTTCAAAAGAAGCATGGGAAGAAAGCGTCATTAAGTTGGGGAGGGGGGGGTGGATTGAACCTCTGGCTTGTCTTTACTAGAACAATAAAGGTTAAAGGTTAGCTAGAGGAGAGCTCACACTGGCAAAACTTTGGCTCGGTCTGAAATGACATGATTCACTCCCATCTCAGCTGATGGCATCCCAGAAGTCCTAAAGGTTCTCCCCAGGCTGGTACTGAGGCTCGGTGGAGGTGAAGTAGTCCTCCAAAAAGCCCTGCAGATACTCAAAGGTGGGTCGTTCCTCTGCCTCCCGCCGCCAGCAGGTCAGCAGCAGGTCATGCAGGGACTCCGGGCACTCGGCAGGGCACGGCATTCGGTAGCCTCGCTCCACCTGCTCCAGCACCTCCCGGTTCACCATCCCTGCAGTGGGACAGAATCATAAGGAAGAATCCGTGGGAAACGTGAAACCTTCAGAAACAAGGTAAACACCGTTAACAGCCGATTGTCTGCGAGACCCTTTTGTTCAGTTCCGTGTTTTACACGCGTTAGATGATGTCATGTCCTCTCACTGTTTGGATGAGCAGCTCTTCGTGGCTTAATGGAAGCTGATGAATGGGGTATACCTGGGTACGGCACTCTGCCCTTGGTCATCAGCTCAGTAAGAAGGATCCCAAAGGACCAGACGTCTGACTTGATAGTGAAGCGGCCATAGAGTGCAGCTTCTGGTGCTGTCCACTTGATGGGGAACTTTGCTCCTACAGTATGCAGAGGTGAGGAACGTGTCAGCTTGTGGTTAAGGTTTAAGCAGAAAATTAGCTGATGTGTTTATTTATTGTTTTTCTTTTTACAATGCATAGTGTATATCTGCTAAAAGTCCACAAAGGGAACAATATGATGTATCATAAGGATTGCTTTTAGAAATAACATTTAACGATCAGTATAAATGCTTTTAACATTGTCATCCATCCGTCCCACTGCCACCACCTTGTCTGGCTGTGTACTCGTTGTCCTCGATGAGTCGCGCGAGGCCAAAGTCGGCCACCTTGCATTGCATCTTTTCCCCCACCAGGATATTGGCTGCCCTGAGGTCCCTGTGCACGTAGTTCATCCTCTCCACATAGGCCATTCCAGCAGCAATCTTGGAAGTTCAATGAGAGTCAAAGTCAGAATCAGAATCCACTACTATTAGCCTAGACCACTCAATGTCCCCTGCCGGTCCCTTACATACCCGGAATGCTCTTAATCTGCTCTTTGTCTTTGGACTGAATGGTCCCTTTACAGTAGGTTCTCAATTAGGGTTGCGAAAAATGAATATTTTGCTAATCAATTAATCTTGTTATCAGCTGATCAACTAATTGTTTTAATATTCCTACAGACCCATTTGAGAAACGCTTTAATCCAAAGATATTTAGACATCTTTTATTTCACTCTAAACAGCAAGGTATTTATTTCAGAAGTACCTGGCTTGGAAAGATGGGTTCATCCTGCAATCTATGGCATTTGATACAGTCCAAACCATACTCTCACCTGCTGCCTGTCAGATGCATCTGGCACACACAGACTGCTAACACAGAAAGTCTATGGCAGCTTGACTACAGGTGGCACTGCCCAAACAGGATTACCGCTCACCTGTGATGCCATATCCACCAACTGTGGTAGCCTCAGCATCTTCCCCGTGTCTCCTTTAAGGAAATCTAGCAAGCTCCCTTTGGGAAACCAGGAAGACAGCCATCAGGATACTCAAGAGGACAGACAGTAAATATACATTCACCTTCCATCAGGGCTGGAGTCTTTGAACATGAAAAGAAAACCACAGGAAAAAGTCTCTCCAAATGGAAAGGCAACACTGAAATGCCACCCAGCCCTCGACATTAGCACCTTTCCATACATCAAACATCATGCATCACAAAAATCAATGAGGAAATTGAATAAAATGTCTCTGATTCCTCTGACAAAGCCTACAGAGAGAAGGAGGATATCAGTTTGACATTACCATGCTGTTAAGGGCAATGTCACCTTGTGGTGCGAAGTAAGCAATTAGGTCGAATCAATGTGACTCCAGTTTCAGGTCATCACTGTTAAAAATAAAATCACGTGCTGGCCTTAATCACTGGGGTTTATCAACTACCTAACTAGAAGGAGTATAGGTCATAGGGTACTGACTGACTCTGGCGATTAGGTGCCTGTAACTGTCTCCAGTATGGAATGGGTTCTAATCCCATAGCCAGTATATAGCACTTCAGCAAGGCACTTAACCTCAAAAACTGCCCTAGGAGTGCTGTACAAATGGTCCTGTGCTCTCACCCAAAGCTTTGCTCTTGCCTGCATATGTCTGTGTGTCTCATCCGCGAGCAAGGTGTGATACGCAAGGACTAAAGATTTCCTATGTGCTTGGACAATGGCGAATGAAGTATCGTCTTCGCTTTGGGCGCCGACCTTTGGCCATGTACTCTGTGACGATGTAGATGGGCTCCTCAGACACCACAGCATAAAGTTGCACCAATTTCTCATGCCGGAGCTTCTTCATGATCTGAGCCTCTTGGAGAAAAGCTTCCGGGGACATGGTTCCTGGTTTTAGAGTCTTTATGGCCACGCGTGTTGTGCCATTCCAAGTTCCTGCAGCATCACAAGACAAGATCCCCTAAAGTATTACAAAACTACCTTCAGGGAATTTATTATTTTCTCTACTCTGACCGGATAATCTAAAAAAAAAAATGAAAAATTATTTTGCCCAGGGTAAAGATTTTTTTGTTTGTTTTTGCTCAGTTATGAGTGAAATGGCATGAATTTCTAAATTTGGTAAATGAAATGTCACAGTTTTTCAGTTTATCGGAATACTTATCAGTCAGACAAAAAAGGACTATTTAAAACGTTCATAAGATGTTGTTGCTCGTAAGAAAGCAATTTATGAATGCTAATAAGACATTAAATAAACAACTCAGTGATTAGAATTATTCAATAATTCTTTAAGAAGTCAAAAACGACATTACAAACGAGAACTTAAACCATGATTCATCATCTACACATGCTTATACATGTGAGAGTTGTGGTCAAATCCCAATATTGAAAAATACGGGTACTTTCCGATATTTCCTCCTGCAGTACAAAGACAATGAGCATGACCCTGTGTGTGTGTGTGTGTGTGTGTATGTGTGTGTGTGTGTGTGTGTATGTGTGTGTGTGTGTGTGTGTGTGTGTACGTGTTTATGTGCTCTGCGACCATCTGGCCTCCTGTCCAAGGTGCTTCCCTGTCCTATGCTGCCTAAATACTAAAAAGCTGTCAATATACGTCATGCATCTTAATGTGCCTTATGCTCACAGCACGGCTGAGTTCATGTGATTCACAGAGGAAGAATTTAATTAGTCTGCTTTCCTACTGTGTGGTATTTCACAGCTCATTAAGTCAACATGTAACTAGTTTAATTAGTTTGGCGCAAGAAGAAACGTTGTACTTTCAAAACAAGTAAAATAACAAACAAGAAAAGGTCGTACTTTGCATAGTCAGGTTTACGTTTGTTACTTTCAGAGTGTCTTCACACAGATGTGTTTTTTTCACCTTCTTCAATGTGCAATTTACAAGAATTACTAAGATTTCAAAATAAGTTTTCTTTAATTTTCATTGAGACTATTTAGTACTCGCTATATGTTTGGGTGAATTGACGGTTATGCCTATCGTACATTATGCTGTACTATCTCAAATTAACAATGTTATTACATCATAAATTTGTATCATAGTACACTGCAATAAAATAAAAATGTAAAAAGACTGAGTAAAGAAATGATCAGGAAATGTGTAGCGTACCCATCCAGACCTCCCCAAAGCAGCCCTGACCCAGTTTCACATCCAGCTTCAGGGAGTTACGCGGTATTTCCCAGGCATCCCGGGACAGGCCCTGTGTTTGAGGCTTCAGGACTGGGCACACGTCTGTCAGGCAATAGCAGAGGCCGTCTGCACTTTCTGGGAAAAAGTTATGGATGAAACTTAGTGAGCAATTTACTTACCATGCTCTATGCTTGTGGTCAAGTGGCATACATTAAAAACCCTGCAGTCTGCAACTAAAACTACTGGAAAGAGATTTCGTGAAGAAAGTTGCTAAGGTCCATCTAGAGGATGACATTCAACCAGGTACATTATTGGCAGAATAATAACATTCATTAATTAGCAGGCACTTTTATCCAGAGTGACGCACAATTGAGAAAACAGGGTTAAGCACATTGCTTAAGGCCCCAGTGATGAAACCGTCCCACGAGCCATAGAACCGGTGACTTTCCGATCATGGGCACAGAGCCACACATCACCCCAGTTCTATGGTGGGGAGCACCTTAATCCCATGTCAGCCAGCAGTGCTGATGTGGCATGAACCCAGTCGCTCCTCGGGGGAGGTTGGCCTGGCGGTTCTCACTCACTGCGGTAGTGGCTGATCAGCTGCTGCAGAGTCTGGAACTGCGCTCGTGACGTGATGTAGAAGCCGCCGCTGTCCAGCTTGCGGGTCTTATAGTGTTTGACATTGAAGCCCTTAGTGATGTCATTGTCCAGAACAGATAGACAGTAAGCACCTAAACAAAATGGTTCATTAGCATAAAAGATGAATGTTTATTTCATGCAATACATTTATAATAATATATTGTTGATTCATAATTGGTATAAAACCATATGATTTTCTAATGAACTGCCTAACAAATGTAAAAATATTCTTTATATCCTCAGGAAAATTCATCGCTAAAACAAGCACCTCCAGCATCTTTGTGTTCCACATACCATCTGAAATACGCTTTAAGTGCCCCGTAAATAACACATGGGTCATAAAACACTGAAATTAAGTATTGCAACATGCAGGTCATTTCTGAAATGTGACAATACTCACTCCTGACTTTCAGAATGTAAACACTGTGCTTTGGCACTGAAGACACTTAAAGACTCCCACGAAATAACAATTAGGGCATGCTTGTGTTACACAGTCTCAACTGGAACGGGACAGACTGGTTAACTAACACTACTGGCTGAGTCACTGAGATGCCCAATAAAAGAAGCAAGACTGTTGGGATTCACCATTATTTGATTAAATTGAATATTCATGCATAAACCTCCAGCCCTATACAACAGCATTGGGTGTGCTAATATGAAAATAACATGAAAAATAATTCATAGAATCTTTTATTTTTAGACCTTTTAAAACAGAAAAGTACCTGTCTTCAAAATGCAATATACAAACAAACGTCCTTATCAATATTTTATAAATAGCTTATTCAGAAGACGCATCTTTGGCCTTAAACACCAGCACAGACCCTCGACAACACAAGTTAACCAATAAAAGGTCATTTTTTAACTATAATTGGGCTTAGTCAAGCAGTACGCTTATAGGACACTCACCCTTGCTGGTCTCACTTTCTCTCACAAGGAACGTTCCTCTACTTTCAGAGCTCAAGAGGAGCCTCTCCGAGTCGCGGCGAGTAATACTTCCAAAAAACCACCTGAGGCAAAAGGGCTGATAAATACACTGGCGCTTACGACCACGCGGCTGCAGTCAAAGGAGACACATTAAACGGTAAGAGGGCACTGATTAACCGCCGCGTCTGGTCAACGACAAATGAGCAAACTTTAAACCTATGGCTTATTCAGTGTCACTCTTATAGAGCAATTACTGATTTATAATTAGAAGCCAATCAAGCTACAATGGATTTCATAAAGTGGGCCTAGGGAAGATTAAATATGATTGTGTGTTTTAATAGTATCTGGCAAATGATGTTCATTTCACTCAGATTCTTTTAGGGTAAGGGAGATTAAAGAATTACTCTTCAGCCTGGATGGAGTCCGAAGGGGCTATGTAGTTGCTGGGAATGTAGCCACTCCCCCCAGTGGTCAGTGAGCGTGCGAGCCACCAATCTCCCTCCCTGCAGATAGAGAGAAAAATAAAAGCGTAAGGGAATAAATGACACACGGATTGACACATCCAGCCGCCTCCCACGATGAGCTGTCTTCATGCCATGCGAGACGTTCCATTAAGCTTTTGACCTGATGACTACCTCTGCTGATCCCAGAGGGCATTACTTAGAAAGGCAGACAAATGGGATGTCTCAGGGGCGGGGGGGGGGGGGGGG
>JAABNX020000143.1:10470365-10484063 GCA_015163995.2 Mormyrus lacerda
AAAACTAGATCAGAGCTGGGGGGGGGGGGCATCAATAGGTGATCACATAAGTAGCCAAAATCTAAGGAGAGGAAGGGGGGGTTCATATTTCTTGTTCTGGAGAGGGGGGTACCCATGAAAATTATAGTGATAGTAAATTTAGTTAAATTATCTGTTATGTGGACATCAGGTTGAAAACCCTGCTGCGTGAAACATTTCGTATGGAATATTTGCAAAATCCAAGTATATTACATGAGTGGAACAACTTATACGTACATATTCACTGCAGACCTGCTCACATTCAACACAGAACCGGCACACAGACTGTCTCACAAAAACCATCGTGAAGATGCAGGAGTACAGCATTTTGCAGATAAAATGGAATAATTGACCCTACACTGATTACGGCACTGTCATGTAATGGCCATATAAAAAATTAGCATTTGTTAACACGGACTATGATATTCTGTATTGATGCATTCTTAATATTTGCATATCTCACAATTTAAAACATTCATAATCGTGCATCTGAGAAAAACAAAATAAACTATATAATGTGGAGCTTTCCTGTGTAGAATCATTGGTACGTATTATAATAAACATCAACTCAGAGAAAAAGTCAACAGACTATGCCATTTTGAATCACTGAGATCGGTGTCAGAAAAAAAAAATCACCATTTTTAGCCAAGCTGACTTCATTAATGAGGTGACTGCCCAAAAGCCCAGGAGCGTTCTGGAGGCTGAATTCCTCAAAATATTCATCCTCTACGTTTGACCTCTGCTGTGGACTGTCATGTCCTTCCTTATGATGTCGTTAACTAGAGAGAAAAAAGAGCATAAGATGGTAATTGAATATATGGGTGTATTCATAAAGATTTATTAACAGGCGGCAGTTCATCTGAAGGTATTTCATTCTTCATAAAATGTTTCAGCAACATCCAACAGAGGAACAGTTTAGCTTTGACACAAAATGTCTCTTGGTGGCACAAAGTGGGTGGCATATGAATGAACTACCCTTACTTTTCATGCTGGAATTCGGCGCGAAGGCAGTTTAGTGGTTAAGCACAACTTTCGAATATATGTTGTCTTAAGGCAATGTCACGATCCACCGTTACAGAGCAATAGCATATGCATATTTCTATCTAAAAATCAAAATAAGTTTTATTAGAGCATAGTTGGGTGCTGCACTACCTTGGGCAGCCCACGCACAGGAAGAGAACCACAAATTTGAAGACATGTCTCTTCACTTATGTGGGGTCCCTTTATTTGCTACAACTTCCTGTTGTTCTGTAGAACAAAGTGGCCAAAGAGCAGACATGGAAACTTTTACTGTGTCATTGTTTTTTCAAGGTGTAATTCTAAGAAATAAGTTTGATATTGCTGAAATGAGAGCAGGGAACCCATTGCTAGCATGTTCGGATTCCCGTTAACTTTTTTATTTAAAAGTAATAGGAACCTGTACTGCTGTGGATGGTGGGTGGATGAATATAACGGGTATATCTTTAACAGATGCTGTCACCCTATTGTGGAAACTACTTACTTTTACTTTTAAAGCCAATTTTTAAATTATATTTTCACAGATAGTAAATATTGCTCAACAGATTCATTAATAGAAACATATTTTCCCAAATACACCTTCATAAAGACGTGGCTGTAAGATAATGCAACATTTTTGTATGTCAATATGATTCTATATTTTTAGTTGCAGAAACCCTATAAAAGTAACATTTCTGACCCAGTTACAGTGTTTTATATGCTTTGATGAAACACTAAAGTCAGATATCACCTATGTCGGATGTGTGAATTGATGCCCCCATCAGACTGAGCGACAGACACGATGTTTGATGTAAGACACATGCTGATCAAATGTGGCAGAATGGACCAGATTGCAAACTGAAGAGGTTATGTCATCTCTAATACCCATCAGGAACCATGCGTCACTGTTAACACACATGACGCCTCAGTGTATTGTTCGGTGTTCAGGTCAATTCAACTTGTTTCAATTCAACCCATGAAACAAAGCTCATGGACTTAATTGTATCAAGCAGAAATAGAATTAAGTGAGTCCTGATTCCCCCAAGGTGGAGACTTAGTTTATTCATTAGCATTTTCATTTTTTTACATACATACATACATACATACTTGAGTATTTAGGCATACAGGTACCTTGAAATATGGTGCAACCTTCTAGCCAGTAGAGTATCACACTACCGGATGCCGTTTGTATACTACATTATATAGTACATTGCAAAAATTAGAAGCACAGAACATTAAAAGGTACAAACACATCATACAAGTATTGACTAAGTTGGTGTTTAAACCGAAACAAAACTAATGCTAATGAATAACCTGTGGGCAGATTTTTTGTTTGTTTGCATGTAATCATAAACCAGAGGTACCACGTCCTATTTAAAGCTTTGACCTACATAGTGTGATGGAGGAGGCCAGCGTATGGCAGCCGGGATCGGCGGATGCCGCCTCTGCCCCCCCCCCGCCCGCCCCCACTCCACCTACTGCACTCTCAAAATCATAAGCGAGCAACTCAGAGCTTCAAAGGCAGCCCCTGCCTCCGGACACCCACATACGGCTGCCTGCAGCACAATCTCACACTCTTTACTCTCTCTTTACATTCATATATTTAGTGATTTACAGAGATTATTCATATATTTACTGAGATTGTTCAACTCAAATCACACCTTCTGACCTTTAGATGTTAGAAAGGACACTTGCATCCTAAGATCAGATCAGTTTTTCAACTTTTCTAAAGAAAATTTAAGATGTAAAACATTACATAAACGTAGCTATAGGTGTTCGGAAAATACACGTTTTCATGTTTATAGCTGAATCTCACTTTCTGCAGAAGTTTCGTTATTAGTTTGATTTTAAAAAAGAAAGTTTTCTGACACAGATGAGCCCAATCCTCTGGTCTAAGCGCTTGTGAAATGAGCAAAAAATGCAGAGATTACTCATTACGTAAAAACCCTATGCGCATTTCCTATTAAGATGCTGTTTTGGATAGATCTGCCAGCTGATACTGGAGTTTATGCAATCTGTCGTTCTTCAAAGAAAAACACTGAATGGACAAAAAGCGAAATCTAATGCCTGCTCACCGTCATCCAGGTAGACTTGGTCAAGGTTCTCCTGCTTAATGGTGACGTTCCCGGAAGCAGCTGCTTTCTTTCCCTCGGGCTGGGGAAACTTCTGCTCTGGGAGAGGCCTACTCTTTGGGAGCATCTGACTGTAAGGCTGGGGCTGGATTACAGGGGGGCAGGCTTCTGGTAGAGCTGCTGAGGCCGTGGCAGCTGCCTGGGGGCAGTTGTTGGTGTATACAACTTGCTTGTGCTCCACTTGCGAAGCTGGGAGCATCTGGCCAGGGTGCAACAGCTGGAGTGCAGAGGCGTTGACGCAGGTGGAAAGGGCTGGCGGCATGGTGTGGACAAGCATGGGATGGTGGACCTCTGGGACTACAATGCCCAGCTGGTGGTAGAGCCCTGAGCTCCGGCTCCCCGGAGAGAAGGCTACGGGAGGGTTAGGCTGCTGCGGACAGAGCTCAGGCCTGGGCGGGTTAGAGTGCCGCTGCTGGCAGTTTGGCACAGTGACACCAAGGTAGCTTTCCACGTTGGTCAGGCTGAAGGGGTTGTTGTAATGGTCATGGGCCTGAGATGCTGTATAGCTTGATTGTCCACACAGGGATCCATCCAACGGCTCTGTTTTAATGTAAGGAGCTGAAGAGGAGATATCAAGCAGGAATTAGCATTTATGAATAGCTTTATGTATAGTTCATATTTTCTCCCACCTCACCACACATTTTAACCTTCTGAGTAAATAATAGGATCGATATACTTTGCAAACGTCCCAGAGTAATTTCTGCATACCCCATCTTGCCCCCCAAGAAATACACTGACACACATTATATATACAGGAAAGCAAAGCTTGGGTCAAAACCAAGCGTCCGGCTGCCCTGGAGCGGTTGACGGTAAAGGACTTGCCCAGGGCACAATGGTGATATGATTATCCAGCCAACAACAAGATTCCAACCAATAATCTTCTGGACCTGGGCATAGAGCCCAAAGCTGCTGAACTATATACCGCCCCCTACAAGTAGAGGTTGGTACCTGTCAGAGGGGTGTACGTAAAGTGCTGAGGCTGACTGCGTTTCTTCTTCCCGTTGATCACATAGAAGTTCACCTTCACTGGATATATGATGGATGGGTCCCGGTATGAGGGGACCTCGACAAACAGCATGCTCTGGAAGTAACAGCCTATTGTTAGCAGTGTAACTGACAAAAGCAATCCATTACAGACAGTTCAGGTCCAGAAAGTACAAAAGGCGTCTTTATACTCAACCGGTTGGTTGAAACATAACCTTGTACTGGATTTATACTTTCTGGACCTAAACTGTTTGTAATGGATTACTTTTATCAGTAACTTCCCCAACACTGATTGTTGGTGAGAACAGCACATATGCATTGAATTTCAAAGGCAGTATTTTTTAGAAAAGTATCAAGGTTTTCTAACGTAACGTAAGTTAAAGTAACTAATGTGGTCAGTATTGCTATAATGGGAGAAAGAAACCAGTACGAAGAGCTCGCCAGCACAGGGAATCCCTCCATGAAACATACAGTAACTATATTTGCATTCAATGGGTGATAATGACATATGAAGGAGATGTATAAATGGCCCGATCTTTCATTCAAGGTTCAGGCAAGCAATAGAACCATCCACGCGAACACTTACAGCCTGGCTTTTGCCTTTGTCCACAGTCGCTTCAGCCTTCCAGATGTGATGTCCTTCTGTAAACACGCACACACAAGGCATGTCTTAGCGGAAAGGTACACGATGGTTTCCGGTTAGTACTACTACCTAACAAATAATTTCTACAATTTCATGCAATTTTATGCAATAAAGCTTTATAGAATTGTACAAGTTTATCTACTTTTATTTATAATTGCAAATGCTTAAAACCGTAGCGTGGGCTGTATGATATGGGTTGATTGAAGGCCAGGAAAGTATAAGAGAGGCTGTCCTGAGCTTAGAATTAATGCCCAGTTACCGGTATAAGCAGCATACAGTAGTTGCTGCTGCCCCAGTGTTGCGTAGACTTGTACCCGGGCGTTCACTGGAGGCTCAGCCTAGCCGCATTTACGCCTAGTCGACTCCTCAGCAGCATGAACGTTCATAATGTGCTACTTGCCTGATGTCCGTGTCGCTTTTTGACAAAAGTGTCTGCTGAATGAATGTAAATGTAAGCAAGGGAGCATGGACATTGAATACATAACCTTAATGTGCATGAGGAAATATAAAGTTCTGTATCTGGGGTATCAAACTTAAAATAGGGACCCACAAATAAAAACAGTTCATACATAAGGACCCCCTACCACTAACGTGTGTTCACCTAAATAGCTAAGAAGTGTAACATCTCTTGCTCCAGGTAATTCCCATTTGAAAATGTTTGGCTCTGGGAAATGGAGTTCTCCTACAATGCTTTTCTGTGTGCACCAGACGATTGTAACAATTTCCATAATTTACAATACATTTCTGCGGACCTCCTGCAACTGCAGTACGGGACACCAGCGGATCGCAGACCACTGGCCGAATACCACCATTTGATATTAGTATAACCACCACATTACAAAAATAATAATGAGGGGCCTTTTAGAAAGCACTACAAATCACTTTAAAGACTTTAAATATCGGCCTTAAACACTGAATGTTTAATGCATGGAATGTTTCACTTTTTGAGATGTTATGGTCTAAGGTTGCAGCAGTCGGCTTGGCTTAACCCTGAAGATCATTCTGTAAAAGAGCTTTACACGAAAGTACCAGCAGGGGGAAATGGTGAGCGATGAATGAGCAGATCCATGACACCTCCTGAGGTTGATTTCTCAGAATTTCGTCTTCAGGTTCTCAGTCTTTGTGTTCCTTCTAAGTAGCATGTGGGTGGTGCAAGTAAATATCATCTACTGTGTTTTGTTTCGACAGAGTAGGGTAAGTCCCCTTCACTTTCATACCCAACCAGCAACGCTTGGAAAATTTTAAGGAATCGTCGTTGGTGCATAAATACAGTAGCACTTCTCTGAATATGACATTCTTTTACATCCCCATGCAAATGAATAAGTCAATATAGAGTGACATTTCTAATTATAATTCACAGAAAAGGGTGGATATTGCTTCCCTTTCAGCAGATTGCTCCAGGGAGCGCTTACAGTTCAGAAAATTAAAAGATGAAGATCCATATCAAGTTATAATAGGACTGTTGGTGAAAAAAAAAATATTCAGAGAGTTCCAAAATCACTAAACCTAAAAACCTTTAAAATGTCAAACTTTCACTTTCATTAAGTGGTGGTTCTACGCTGTATAGCACCTTGGGTAAACCAAAACGCATCTTATAGCCAAACACGTAAATGGAAGGCATAGAAAGCAACCTAACCTAAAGATTCTGCTCTAGAATAATATTTCATTCATTTTCCAACCTATTGGGTTGCAGGGGGTCTGGAGCCTATTCTGGAAGCAATGGGCAGCCCATCGCAGGGCACATTCACACCTACGGCAATTTATTAACTCCAATTAGCCTCAGCATGTAGGAGGAAACCAGAGTACCCAGAGGAAACCCCATGAAGACACAGGGAGAACATGCAAGCTCCACACACATGTAACCCAGGTGGAGACTTGAACTTGGGTCCCCGAGGTGTGAGGCAACAGTGCTAACCACTGCACCACCATGTAACCCCTGTAGTTCTTTCATTGGTATATTTCCCCCCCCCCCCCAAGAGATTATTCGAGAAACTGCACACAAAATTTATGTTTCACAAGTCAGGGAGTCCAAGCATGTACATTTCACAGGATGACAAAGTTGCATATTTATGAGAAAGGATCTTTGTAAACGCTGTGACTTGTAAGGAAAGGCCCTTTCAAACTGAAAAAATAGTGTATACAGATATGACTCAAGTATGGTGGGGAATTCCGGAAAAATATATTTATCATGAAAGTGACCCATTTCAGCGATAACTGTTTTGGTACTTTTGGGGCAGATTTAAGGTGAAATATTACTCTAAAGAAATATCAAGTAAACGGCAAGCTTACTTGTCAAGATTTCAAATATTTCTAAAAAACAACATAACTGAAAATCATTTATGATTAACAGGATTCTTTCTGAGGCTAAAAGACTAATCAAGGCACCTTTACTGTAAATGCCCTAATTAGTTAGAAAACAGACAATTAATTATTAATATCATGTTAAAAGACTGAACCGATAATCCTGGATTTTCTGGCATTTAACAAAATAGGACAACAAACAAAAAAAAACTGTTGGAGAACGTCACGTGACATTTAAATATAGTATTAAAAGTATTCCATTTTCATTCATTTAAAAAAGTCTGACTTTGTGATATTGAAAAATACAGTCCTAATGGAAATAAGGTGAAGATGTAACAATTTTACGATTAAGAAGATGTTAAAATAGCACACTACATATTCAAAAGTTTAAAATGTTGCCCCTTAACCGCAAAGTTTGTGTTAAATTAATTTCGGTTCAGAAAATCAGTGACAGGGACCTAATGCTCTCTGAGAAGGGCAAGGTTCAAAGACCCGGTGACAGAAAGTGGAGTCTTCGCAACACACTGATAACTGCCATGGAAAATAAAATGTCATGTAGGAGTTGCACTTGCAAATGAGTGCTGCTCACTGCTGCCCCATAAAGACCTTTTTTGGTGCAGTTCTCCAGCTAAAACCATGAACATTCCCTTGCAGGAATTCCGTCTATAGCTATTTTAACCTCATTTAGAGTTCTCTCTCAGCATGGGAGCTGACAGCAGTATGAAGACCTCTTGAAAACCCTCCAGAACCTTTTGTATCTGTTTCTCTACATGGCTTGCTTGTCTCTCTCTGGCATCTGAGTTCCCAGGTAAATAGCAGCCATCTGATATGAAACCAAATAATGTCAAAATTTGAATTGATGTATGACAGGCCTACATAAAAACTGATAACCTGTCAGTAATATAAAATTGTAAAAAAAACTTCCATACTTTCGGTTATAAATTCATCTGCATAACCAGATTTATACTAATAATACTAATAATAAATGCTGTTAAATACTAATAATAAATGCTGTTAACTCTCTTGGCACAAAGGTCAGACGTGAAATAAGTCGACAATAAGAAATAAGATTGAATAAGTGTTCCTCAGACTTGTGCCATATGTTGTCTGGAATAGGCTCCAGCCACGCCCTCCCCTTGTTAGAAGGTGGATGGATAGATGGATGGATGGATAACATTTGAACAATACTGTCACCATTAATATCTTTTTACTATATTTCTCTTACTATGTAACATTCCTGATTGTTATGCTATACAACTGTACAGGACATCCAGTAAACCAAGGATGAAGGAGCATGTTGCCAAAGTAGGGGCTTTAAGACCTAGGGATGTTCCATAAAGCAGGATTTTTCGGTTAGCTGGGTTAACTTAAGACAGAAGCCATGATCATCCAATAGGAATGTTCCATACCTAATCTCGTATAGGACAATCAAAAGTTCTAGCTTAAGTGAACCTATCTAACTGAGAAATCCTGCTTCATGGAACACCCCCCCCTCCTTTGTGGAAAACTCCCTAGGGTTTTGTAAAACTCACCGCGTGTCTTCTCCATGAAAACCACTTTGGAGTCCAAGGTGAAGTTCTGTCCAGTCAGGATCATCTGCTGACCCCCCAGAACTGAGCAGCTCTCTATGTCCTGCTTCTCTACCATTGGGAGCTCGTAGGCTGACCTCTGGGCTGTGGCCAATGAAGGAGATGCATCATCACATCAGGTCATGATTCTCTAGGAAACTAAATATGAAACCTTTTGTTTAACGTCTGTCTTCTTACCCATTCTACTATATGCTGCCATATGGCCAGTGCATTACTCAATGAAAATCATATTGTAATCTCTTGAAGGCAGTAGAAATTATGGAATAAGTAAATATGCAAGCATTGAATCCAAAACATTTCAAACGATGTAACTGAGAGACGAGTGCTTGTACAGTACAGTTAATGAACTACCAGCCCACACACAATATGGTCTCTGTGTTTGTAACCATAAAAATGTCTATCATAGGAAAAGCACACCAGGAACTGAAAAGGTGTTTGTAAGGTAAAACAACCTCTTAATAATAATACTAGTAATAATAATAATGAACTGACCAGAATAAATAATTAGAACTGGACTGATGGGTGGATTGATGGATGGATGGATGGATGATTAATTAGCAATTTTATACATGTTGTTTTTTTACAAAATGTCTAATTTTTGTTTTTTTTTTTCCTTCAGGGCAATTTGTATCCTGGGAAAATCTTTTTATTTCCTATATGAGGTCAAAAACAGGTGTATGTATGTAAGGGGGTCAGCGACGTGCGATGGGACCTACAGCACTCGATGGGATCGGATGCCACTTGCAGTGTGACAAGCTGGCCGCCAGGCTGAGGTATGTAGACACGGAACACCAGGCGGACGCATGTGTTTTTACGTCCAACATCCGTCTCGCCTTTCCTCAGCTCGATATCTGCGTTCTTCAGCTTCAAGATGCCCACACAGTCGATACTGCCAAGGACACAGGAACGTAGCTGAGTGGTAGATGCTATATTAACAATGATTAGTGTTAAATGATCATTGATGGCTGCTGTTACAAGTAGATCTCATCATTACTCCCCTCATTGCTCAGCAGGAGTGTTCACTGTGACCAAGACAGTGTGCTTCACAGTGTGTTTCCCAAGTAACCATAATGCTAAGTACTGGGCAGAATTAACAAAGTATAAAAGACACAGCACCTTGTGATTCAATGGGTTAGGCATCCGTGCCCATAGCCAGAAGGTCACTAGTTTAAATCCTGTAGCTAGCAGAGTGATCATATGTCCTGAACTCCAGGGATGCTGGGTAAAATGGCTTACCCTGTGTTTCGACCCCAAAATTCGCCCTCACCTATATACCCGAATGTTTCATAGGTGCCACTTATACGACGGTTACTACACATTTTTACTCACCATCGTTATCTTGGATATTGCCCATTACTAAGCCCAAAGGCCAGGTATTAGTTTGATATTGTCTACTGCTAAGCCTATAGGCCCGGCTTTAGTCGTTTTAAGTGACATTAGTTACTTATTATAATAGCACATTGATTTACTACTGTGACTCCCCCGGCAGGCATTAAATTCACAGCTATAGAAAATTAAACAACACCCTTCTGGCCAATCAGATTCAAGAATTAAGAAGTGTGGTGGTTTCAATGACCAGTTACAAACCTATAGAAACACTCTCAAATCGACTTCCTTACATGGCTTCCATGTTTTTCTTGGGCTCCAGTGGAATCTCCAGAACTTTCGTTCCATGGACCATCTTCTCAAAGCTGACAGTGTTGACGGTCTTGCCTGTGATGCGGTGGACCTGGTAGAAAGCATGAGGCTTGAGGACCCGTTCGTCAGCCGTACCGATGAAAATGTGGAGCTTCAGAGGGTCGTGACCTCGGTACCCATGGAGCTGGAAGAAAATATTATCAGACCTCATTAGCTTCCCTCATATATCCAGAGAAGGACCTGGCTGTTTTACTCATGAGTATGGAATTTTACCAAAACGGCCCGAGAAACACATTTGTCTACATACAATTCTTCACAAACACAGTACCAAAAATATTTATTTTACTTTGTTTTTTTTCCATGGGAAACAACCTAGAAATTTCGCAGTTGTGACGATGAGAGCGATCTTGACTCTGGTTATCTGTATTAGGTAAGAGGCTATGTGTGTGACATCACTGTACAGTAAGGGCATTTTCAGCCAATTCAAATATTTGCATTTTCATATTCTATTACAATTCCTTTGAAAGCATGAATGAAGTAGAACAGTGAATCAGACAGCTAATCAGAGGTCAAATGAACAGGAGTACTGTACAGTGATTGCTGTATTGTAATTCGTTAAAAGTTTTTTTTAAAAAAAAAACACTAGTAGCAACATGCAAAGGCATCATTAAACAAATAGCCCTATTCAAAGTTCAATACTCAGAAAGTGAAAAGAAACATGCATAATGTGAGATTTAACTGAACCGTTCATCATTTTTCCTTAAATCGTTTTTATACATTTGCATAATCAAATAACCTGTGTGCTACTATTAAGCACTTGAAATGCACTGCAGACGCTGCAGTGAGAAAGAAAACAAAACAAAAAAAAATAGACGCTCTGCTCATAAAGTAATGTGCAAAATAGAGGTGACACCTTCTACAGCAGCAGCAACTCATACACAAACTGAGATACTGAAAAACTGGAGGAGGAGGAAACCACAAAGTACAAACCTGCAGCGAGTAAAGTGTCTGTCTTAGAAGACTTCAAAAAAACCCTTGTAAATCCAAGTAGAAATTCTGCTTACAGCTAAGGGGAAACTTATTGAATTTCGGTTCCTCCAAACAGAAATTACAGTTCAGCTTCTGACTTCAAAAGTGCATTATGCAATCATATTAACCTGCTCGGTGTCGCGAAAAGAAACATTATTTAAGAAACGGCTTCCAGCTTCAAGATGGACAAGATAAAATAAGTAAACTGTCACCTAATCTGCATATTGCCAAGCTAAAAGGCTGAATTATGGAAGGAAAATGGAAGATGAATGGAAATTTCTCTTATGTTATGTACACATTTATATATCAGAATTCTTTCTTTTAAACTTGCTAGCTACTAGGTTACTTCAGCAGAGAAGATTTCACTGGATAGTGTGTCGATCATTAACCGACTTTTAATGTTAAAATCTATAGATAAAAATGGGCAGAACAACCTATATACACACACACACACACAGACACACACACGCACACACACACACACACACACACGCATACACAGCTCACAGCATCACGGTGTATTATGGTTTTTTCCACTGATCAAAGCCGCAATGGTACTTCTCTGTGTCAGATTAAACTTAGAGATAAGTGAGAGAGCAGCGAGGAGGATGTTATACCCCAGCGGGGGTAGAAATAGGACACAAGAAAAGACCAAGTGTGACAACAGTCAATGACACTTGTCCTGATTCAGACATTGTTGGTGTTATGTAATTTTAATAATGGCGGTAGCCTTGTAAATGAGCAAATGACTGAGGAATCGATGGGAACAAGGCCAAGTGCTCATTTGCTCACATGACATGAAAGATGAATGACATAAAGACAGAAAAGGTGTATAAATATGTGTAAAATACCACAGATATCCAGTAGTGAGACTATAGTCTTGTGTAAATAAGCTGGTAGGTGTCATATTGAATCATAAAAAATATAATAATAGGGACCGTTAGCTTGTGATAGCTCCTAAAAAGGGCCCTTTATGATAAACGAATTAAGCACCACAAAACATACGTAAGCATAGTACTATGGATGTACATTAAATTAATCAGTGGACATTTGAAACACTAATTCCTCTCCAACACACAAGGTTGCCAGAGTCAACATACATATAAACAAAATAATTTCTATCAACAACCTCTCTTCTGGTCTTTTTCCAGATGTCTCAAAAAGGCTCAGTTTAAGTTTAAGGGTGAGAGATTACTCAGTTTCACCATATTAACCATGTTAAACATTATAGAAGATATAGAATATTCTCTTATTCTTCAATACATTCTTGTATAAGATTGTAATCGCAATAAGGAGCACCTGCATAGATACAAGCCTGGCTCCTTGGTGCACTCATGCTACGACACGCCGCCACACTCACGCACACTGGAAGAGGTCTGTCGGACATGCGCTGTACCTGCACCACCGGGTGGCCTCCTTCAGACGCCTTGACCGCTCCTCTGCTGCCCTCTGTCTCGTATTGGGCACGGTGGTGAGGCTTTGGCTGGACCTCCACGCGAAGCTCATAAGAATCATGGCAGCTGGGAGCTGGTCTCTCCAGCGGGGACTGGGAGGTGACCGAGAAGCTGTGGAGAGAGGACAGGACAAAAATGAACCAGGAAGACAAACGCCATACTTTACATTTAAGCTAAAACCGGCGTGTAAAATGAGAGACAGCAATGATCCCACTCAGGCCTGGAGGGCCGTGGTCGCAAATCAAACTCCTCCCAAACCGCTGCCTAAAACCAAATACTCTCAGCATTGGACCCCTTAACATTTTGATTGACAGCTCAACCTGACAATCAAAGCCCAAGTCTACAGACACCTCAGATCTTCCCCTTGTCCTTTTAGCTTAGCAAGATAATCACTTTTACTTCTCTTTTTTTGGCCTTTTCCCTTTTCACTACATCTGCATGGCACTAAAACTGAAAAAGATTATTTTTATTTATTTGTGTATACAAAAAAAGTGCCTTTGAGGGTACAGTTACTTGTGACTGGGGCTGTATCCTCAAGGGTCTGCCAATTGTACTATAGCTGTAAGTAAATGTACCTTTTAGTCTAATTTAAGGTACTTAAATGGACTCTGATGAACATTTTTATACCATTACATTAATATATTAATGCTGTTTGCACCTTGGGGAACAAAACTATACCACAATTGTACCCTTTGTTCTGTCAGTGTATTCTGTTCATCTGACAACTTTTTACAACATAAATTAACATGACTTTGAATGTTAATTTACAGGACTCCACACACCAGGTGTCAGAGTGCTAAACAAAACCATAGTTCTGGGGGTGTGAGACCACAGCACAGTAACACTGCAAAATTTTCCAAGGGGGACTCCCTCCCATACTCCAATTCAACACCCCCCCCACCCCCCACCGTGGG
>JAABNX020000143.1:10487173-10497203 GCA_015163995.2 Mormyrus lacerda
TGGAAAACATTGTTTAAACCCTTTACAATGAAGATCTGTAAAGTTATTTGGATTTTTACAACATTATTGTTGAAATATACAGTCCTGAAAAGGGAACGTTTCTTTTTTTGCTGAGCTAGACATGTTCTAAAAATGCTTTTATCAACAGGAACTCGAAATTTAGAAAATCTTTTTTTGTATCTTAGTTGTAATTGCCAATAACCAATATTGTTCATTATTATTATTATTATTATTGTTTAGTTCAATTTAAATTTTATATTTATAGACTGATAGTGTTTTATCTCTTCTCCATACAGACACAAGAGTAGTAACTGGTTGCATTTGCTTGATCACTACGTACTCGTCACCTGGTGTAGAAAAACTCATTTCACAGTGTTGTACCTCAATTTAACGGTACTTATAAAATATTATCAACCATAATTTTAAATGCTTGCAAAGATGTTGTTTAAAGCATGACATTACTATATAATGCACTGGCACAAGCACCAGCAAAAAGTATGTAGCTTGACCGCTGTATATCCTGACCTCTGCATCCTGGGCAATAGCATGTGGTTCCTGCAATGAGTAAGACAGTGGGAGTAGTGTAGGATGTAGGATGCGAGTAGCGGTGCCATTTTGCAGCACTGTGAAAAATGAACCTGCCTCCCTACACTTTGGAACAAGAGACATTACAAGACTTTTTTGCTTAAGACATTCTGACATTAATTGCTACCCTAACTTTTTTCCAGCATTGAACCAGGAATAATATTAACTTAAGATATTCCACAGAAAATAATTTATATGCTGTTACGATAGTCAACTAAAAGTAAAGATTTTAAGTAAAAATTAATCGAAATATTGTATAAGATCTGCTTTTCTTGTGCATTGCTGAAGGTGTTCATTTCACAAACACTTTATTTTAAAAACGCTGCCTGTACTGCTTTAGTTTTGTATGACGGATTAGTAGCCATCCCATATTAGATATGTCCAATGCAATTCATGAGTCCATCGAGATTATTGATGACTGTTATCAGTCTTTTGCAGGAATCACCGCTTCTTTTTAAGCCATAGATATAGTCACTACCATTAGGGAAGTTATACTGGCTGCCAAGACAACCGCGCTGGTAGAACTTAACTGAAACAGGAAGTTTTTGTCTTCCCTCTAATTTGTTAACAGGTAAGCTAGTTTGAACATTTTTCATGGCTTTATTCGGGACTCTAACCTTTTCTTTGCAGGTGTGTTCAGTTATTGAGTTATTGAATATATTTTAAAATTATGGATTTCTACCCCTGGCCAAGATTTTATGCATCATGTATTACAGAAACAGCAGTTAAATTAAACATAACTGCTGTTAAATTAGCTCGAGTATATTTATCAGTTTTCTAACTAAGCCCCCTATTTTCCAGAACTTCTCTGTGATACTGTGAAATGTGTGAATGGCCAAACGCTTGCTGTTGTTTTCTGGTTGCGGCAGACATAAGGGAATCCTACACATAGAATCTATCTGTGTCTTATCTGCTATTTGTATGAAAAATCAGTGTGGAAAACTTGCATCCATCCATCCATCCATCCATTAACTTCCGCTTATCCGAGGTCGGGTCGCGGGGGCAGCAGTCTCAGCAGGGAAACCCAGACAAATAAATGTTATCAGGCAATAGATTTATGGTTGAATATGCTATAATTCCTACTATATGGGCGCCCTGTATGTAAACACTATATATGTTACTTGATTTGGTGTGCCTTAAGACTTATCCGTCCATCCATCCATCCATCCATCCATCCATTTTTTGTACCTCATTGTCCTATTTATGTGTTCATTAAATAAAAAATGACTAAAGAATTATAAATAATGTTTCTGAAAGAAACATTTTTTCAATAACACCTATATTAATTCTCGCAATCAAGATTTATCATGAAACCACTGACTAATGTAATTTAAACTATAAATTATTGGGGTGTTATCTCTTTCAGGAGTTTTAAGGAGTTGTAAAGACTCTGTGAAAAGTATTGTCTACAAAGCAAGCAGCTCTTCAAAAGGGGGAAAGCATTTGGCTATGAACTAATTCGTTTTAAATAGTAATCCCACTGCTTAGCCAAACTGTAATTAGTGTAATGCTGAAGGTCATTAAACCTCTTTACGATATCCTGTTTCTGGAGGAACGTGACACAGAGAGGAGAGAAGTAAAACATAGGTTAAGGTATCTTTAATATTGAGATATGAGAAGCCAAGAGAGACCATTTCTGGAAGTATATCTGAGACAGACGTTACTCTGAAGGTGGGTAAGTTTTCTCAGATGCAACTTGGAGCACACAGAATACTGGGAAGTATAAAACTAGTTAACCCTCCAAAAAACTAATATTGAATGCCTTATAATCTTTTTTCACAGAGCACCTAAAACAATGATATAATGTCAGGGTATCGTTGCAGGGGAGATTTACTAGATTGTTTTTCAGTTCCACCATAAAAATATATTTAGCGACCCTATAATTTCCAGCTCACCGCAGACTGTTTCAACTAGTAGCAAATGCACATACTTAATCTATGATCTTCAAATGGGGAAATGAAAGTAATCATATTAAGGAAGTCAGGAAGAAGTCAAAGTCCTTTTAATAAGCGATGAGTCATTATCCAGTCTAGGTTTGCAGGATGTTTCAGCTTTAAAATTCAAGAAGGTTGGACTGAATGACATCTAGTGTTCATGGGTATTTGTTTTATGTGATGTTTTTGACCTGTAAATTTTCCTCTGCTTCTTCAGACCACATGACAGACAATGAATAGATGAGTGATGATTTAGACGATGAAAATCCCACGTGGTCCCTCTTGATCTGGCGTCACCCCACTATCTCCTGTGCCTCCTTAGATACTGTCTAGATTTACCACAGCTCTGTACCAAAAAGCTCATCCGTCCAATTTCTGTAGCCGCTTGTCCTACTCAGGGTCACGGGGGCAGCCTGGAGCCAATCCCAAGGGGGGGGGGGGGGACTCCACAACAACACAGGCAGGGCATGCAGTCTCCACCCATACGGAGCCACGGCGGAGACCCAAACGCTGGAGGTGTGAGGTAGCAGCGCTGACCACTGAGCCGCCTCCATCAAAAACACATTTCGGCAGATGGAGAGAAGCATGATAGACTCAGATAATAATCACAACTTTATTGATAGATATTAATTTTATTGAAATTCCTTTATTGGGGAAATTCTTTTTTACACTTCCCTCAGTTTGCTCTTTGTAGATCAAGCTGTCCGCAAAGGGCTGCCACCTGTTGGGGTTAAGGGTCTTGCTCAAGGACCTGCAGACATGCTGAGGCTGGGTTTGAACCTGCGACCTTGTGATTATAGGAACGCAGGCTTAGCCCACTGAGCCACATGCTGCCCCCAAATCACTGAAATTATGAAATTGAGATTGTCTGAATTGTAGCAGACGTAATAATTGTTATCTGAAGGGCTTCATTATTAATCTTTTATGGCCATTTTAGGCTAGTGAGGCTCCCATAAGGAAATTTCTGGCCAATGCTGCTAACCGCATATTTCGGAAAATGACACCAATATCAATACTGATACAAACTGTTTAGGAGGTTCTGCTTAAATTTTAAAGTTTAAAGGGACACTCGATCCACCCAAATAAATAAAATAATAATAATAATTACATTACAAAAATATGCAAAAGTCTTTAATGTTGGTAAGAAAACACCAAGTCTGGCATTCTGGCATACAAAAACAATCCCAGAAGACTCCACTTTGTAACTTTGCACATCTAACATATTTATAACAGAGAAAGGCTGATCATCAAGTGTGAAATACTTTCAGAGTAACATTTTTTGATTCTGCACTGAATTTTCTTTTGCTGTTAAATACTTGCATTACTGCCATCCATCCATCCACCCATTTTCTACAGTACAGTATACCCGCTTTTTCCTATGCAAGGTCGCGGGGGTTCTAAGTATTGAAAGCAAATCACCTTATTGTCCACATGATGGCGCCATCTTGCAGCATATACTTTCAGCAACTCAACTGACAAAGCACTTTTATCAAGAACAAGAAACAAAGATTTCTATATATTCTATTTAGATATTTCCTCAAAATAAATAATATAACGTGATCAAACACTCAAGTGATTCCAATTAGCCTGAGGCTTCTTCTGCGAAGGATTCTTCACAAATTGCCAAAAATCAGCAAAACTGAATATGTACTGAATAACAACAAATTTGCCTATATTCCTATTGGCAATGTATTATACTTTGATAAGCAGTCGTAAAGCACCCGTAAATGGATACATTTTATACATTTGTTCCTTAGAACTGCTCCTACATTTACTTTCTGTCTTTACCGTATGCCTTCTTTTTAATGATCTCGGTTTTTGGTTTCACACAAAAACAGAAGTTTATGAAATATCCACTAGATGGCAGTACTCAGATTGTACATTTAGATGAGAAGGCGTCACCACATGACATGCCCCCTCGTGAAGCTTGCCTGCAACTGTCCAGCCGAGGCATTGTGTGGGCTGAATAGACCGTCTTGCTTATTCACATAAACCTTATCATTCTGTTCTTTGCTAAGATGCTTGGTGGGAGTGGAATGTGCTAACTGCTAATTTCAGGCTGTCAATAATAAACACTTGAACTGACCTTTCTCTGTGAACTGAGCGACCCTGCTCAGCACACGTGTAACATGCCTCCTGTCAGTGGGAATCTTTATCTCCTGACAGAAGCATGGACTGTTACAGTATTGCGTATTAGAAATGATTACCACTTTTTATCAATATAACGTGAATGTTTAATAACAATAATGATAAAAATAACAATAATAATCCCCTCTGAAATGATTGACGGCCCTGTTTTCCTTTTTTTTTCATACAGCATGTTTTATATATCTGTCTTCAAATTACTACTGTGGAATAAATGTAGAGAGTTCATGGCTTTCGATAAAAAACAGTTTGGGATAACAAGGTTTGTGGATACAAAGTCTAAAGAGGCATTCCATAGTTCATGACATGAGACCTTCAGGAGGTGTTACACAGAGAAATCGATTAGGATGAAAGATATTCTGTACACAAAAAGGGAAGAAATCGTCCTTGGTAGCTTGATTGCAGGGGAGTTATCAGTCGTGGCATCAACATGTCATATTGACTAGGATGCCACTGAATGAGTGGCCCCACTGCATGGGCCATTGGTGTGTGAGTGCAGACGTCAGTGGAACATTGTGGGGGATTATTAGGGTGAGTGGCTTAATGTTCACTGTCTGAGATCAGCATCAGGGGCAATTCACCTGTTTCTAAAGACACTGAGATTAATTAAGTTGTCCAGAATCAATATGCCAAAATACAGCGTGCTAGGTTGTGTTAATGATGTATATTATTTCATGCTTAAATGAAAATAGATGAGATTTATCAATAAAAGTACACAGACCATTGTTAATTTCACAAGCCTCTCAGCTTGATCTAAGACCTTTTGTGAAAGATGATCATTTTATGCCATTACTCAAATCTTAAACATGCGATCTGCTGTCAGGTCCGTAAAGGTCAATATAATAAGATCAGTCACGGAAATAAGGCTTGTCTGAATCATAAAAAAATGGCAGATAGCCGCCTATCTAAGTAAGTTCAAACTAGTTGGGTCACGTCGTTCAGGCATTAGAACTGTTGATCACACTGAAGCACCAGCTTTTAGGGCTGTTAATTGCACTCGACTATCTTCTGACAACAGCTCTTATCTCTGCTCCTTGACCCAAGTGAGGCCTTCAGTTACACAGGCCTATTAGACTATCCGTCAGGTTTCACCCAACCTTTTTTAAACGGATCCAAATGCTATTGCCTTAAATAGTACTGAGTTTAATTGGCTTATTGTTAATTTCAATAAAACAAAATACTATTTTATTAAAAACAAACATTTGAAGTATAGTGTTCCAAGGGAGTGTAAAGTCGTAAGCTACCTTTTCATGTGCAAAATCCTGCCACTCACTTTTGAGACTTCGTAATCTGTAAAGAACAATTTGCTTGATTTTCACTTGATTCACTGACAGCTGTTTCATTAGCCATTTACCCATTGCTACATTGACTTTATAATCATTTTGTAACCAAGATGGTGATAAATGTCAGAATTTTAAACAAACAAGAAAAAATCCCCCCAAAAAAGCTAGGAAATATCCGTTTGGTGCCTTTTTTTCATTTTTATGTAACATTAGTTTCTTGATGTCACGTTAATATTACCCAGAAAGCTAGCACATTTATGCACGTATTTTTAAAAGTCATCCAAATAGCTAATAGATGACAGATGACACAACAGCAGACCATCAAGGGGCAGCAACCTTGGGAGGGCTCATAAGCCCCTGATGAACTCAGGCTATTGGTTAATATTGTTATTATTGCACAAATCCAACATCTTGGCTTCACGTGCTTCGCAGAGAATTTTCGTTCTTCTGCTCCCCCTAGTGGCAGCACTGACGACGTGCAAATGTTGGAAAACGCTTCTCGTCAGCCCCCCCATCTATCCCCCCCAAGCTGCACCTGATTGCCGGCGTATCGGAAGGTTAATGTTACCAAAGAGCGATTGAAACCTGAGGCCACTCACAGAGGTATTAAATGTCCGTGGGGCTGCAAGGGATCTGGGTGTTTGATTTCCATCCCAGGGCACGGAGGTCAAAAACAGTACGATTTCCTTTTTTGTTTTTTTGCTTGGGGCTCCTCTCCTTGCAGAGGTAGCTGGAGTTCATTCCGGAGAACATGTCTACCTTCCTGAACTCTGCTTTAGGGACTCTGCTTTAGAAAGCCAATAACCTTGCTTCCTAAAAAAAGAATAAGGGGCTTCAGTCAAGTTATAAGTGAAGCAATGGTAAAATAGCATAAGAACTTTCAGACCTACTGGCAGACTGGCATTATAGAACACTTGCCAGGTCAGCACGACCACGAAACATGGACCAGCCAATGAACATCATAAAACAGCCGACGTACCGAAGGACTTTTTCTGAGATTTACAGCGTGTTTCAGGCTTCCAGGACACAGCATTTTACTGAAAGTTGTTAAAGAGCTTCTGCTCAAACATGTGTTTATAACAGACTGAGAACATGTGAGTCAGATTTCAGCCTGCCTCACCAAGACCTTGAATCCCTGTTATGTAAGGGGATCTACACAGTACAGCGGCTGTAAACTCCAACATAGCTGTTTGTTTACTGTCTCATACTACATATAATCAGAAATATAAAAGGAAGACAAAATATTACAGCCATTTTAATCATTTTAATAATAATAACAATAACAATAGCAGCAACAAGAACAACAATAATAATAATTATTATTATTATTATGATGATTATTATTATTTTGTACTTAATCTACCTAATCTTATAACTATTCAAGAACCAAAACACTAACCCTGGACTGTAAATACAAAGATTTCTCCAAAAAATTATGGAGCCAATATCTGACTGCTGTTTTATGAGTCTGTTTTGCCATGACGTCATTGACAAGTTTCCCCGTGAGCATGTGCCCTCTCACCCCTCTCCTCTGTCCTTCTCACACTGCCCCTCCCTAAGTTCTGGCATGTTCTGCAAAGACAATGGAGGTGCTGGCAGCGCATTGGACAGATCCGGCTGTGCTGACACACCCTGGAAGTTATGACAGTAGCACCATGCGTACAATACCCATAAATAAGGATGAACTTTTGAGGGATGCACTTTCTGTTAGGTACACACTGCTCCATGTGCTAACACCATGTGCAGAGAAAGATGGCAGGAAGATTTATTACATGTGACAAGAAACACCACGTTCCTGCTATGTACGTCATTGGGAAACACTGAAGGCTACAGAATTTATAATGACAGTCTCTGTACTAAAGCACCACTTGGTATAATAAATAATTATAATATTTATAATCAATTAGTATAATTAATTACTTTCCCGGTAGTATTCTTGTCCTGAGCACCTGGCAACTTGTACAGGTGGATGACTGGGGGAGTTAACCAGAGATTATTCTAAGATTGCATTTTAGCATATAACGCCACAGACATCACAATATTTAGTAAGTAATGACAGATTCAATAGCCAATCTTTCACTGAAGAACCAAAAACCTTCCTAATTTAGACAGATTGGAACGGCTACATTAAACCTACATTAAACATTAAGCCTTAAAACGTTAATATATAAATCGGCTTGATGCTTAAAGCTATTGCACACAAATTTAGCAATTATATTCTTACTATGGCAGTTGACAACCATGCCTAATTTCAGACACAATGACCTATTTTGGAATGAATTCATTAATTAATTGAACTGTGGCAGGGTAATGACAATTTAAAACAATGACAAAATGGTGCTTTGACCTTTAACTACACATTTGTAACTATGTGCTTATTGCATTTGTTTATGCTATAAAAATACTCAGACTTGTAGGTTTAGTTGTATATCTGATTTTTTCCCTCCATAAATATTTCATACTCGCTCGTTTGTTGTCGACAACATCTGCACATGCTCCATCTCACATAGTGACTACATAATTAGTCTAACAGCACATTGTATTTACGATTTCCTTGAACTAGGCTTCTGCTTTAAGAGTGTGGTCTGCTCTGAATCATGTAGCGCGTGCCTTTCTGATGTAACATTGCATATGTTCATTCTGCTCAGGGCTGAACTGAGGTCTGCAAACAGTTTCCAAACACACTGAGACAAGCCTGTGTCATAGTAAAGGGGACATTAAAAAATACTACACGTTGCTTTTGCTCAGAGCAGCAGTCTTTCTATTAATTCTTTCAATCACTCCTTTGAATATATGATATGTTTAAATGTATACGTATATACAGTACTGTGCAAAGGTCTTAGGCTAGCAAAGAAGATGTTTAAATGTTGGTCTATATATCTGTCAAAGTGTGTTAGCTCAACTTATCTCCTGAGGGAAAGCTTTGTTCTTCTAGCCGTCAAACAAGATATCAATAACTGCATGGAGAACAGAAGGCATTTTTATAGTGTTTCCATTGATTTGTGTATATTCTTATATGTTACATTATGTCTTTGTCTGAGCAAATATTTATTAATTACCCAGTTAAATACCTTTAAATATCTTAAATATCTTGTTTGACAGTTAAAGACTTTTGCACAGTACTGTATAATATCATATATTAGAAGAAAATGTGAGTAACTGATGCTGGCTAACCACAAACTGCGGCACAAACACGCCAAGACGTTTGCCGATTGAGGGATTCTCCCATTATTGCAGTGGCAGAGGGTAATGTACACATACGTCTGCAATGACGTGTTTGTCCGAAAGCCGCAGCTGAACCTATTAACCCCAGGGCATTAGTCACTGTACATATCTATATGTTTGTGAAGGCATTTGTACTTTTAATGTATTTAGATCGATATGCTATGCAACTCTGTTAAAGCATCCATTTATTTTGACATAAAATCTAAATATGGAAATATGGTAAAATAATGAATAAAACGGCTCACAAGACATTTTGGTTCCGATACAAAGGTATATTCCTATAGTTAACACAGCAACATTTATATAACGCTTGAGCCATATACTTATGATACAAGATTTTAGTCGAGATATTCTTGCTCCTAAATTGTAGAAGTTTCTCATTGGTACAGTATGAACTAGAACATCCTGGACGGTTTGCACCCAGTAGCTGCTTTGGGGTTGAAAGTCCTGGGGTTAATAAGGTTTTGTCAATAGCCCTTTAAGGAAACTTGCTAACCCTGACCCTTGATCATGTGAGTACAAACAGCAGCTGGATTTTAGAGAAGCATGCCTTGGACAGGTGGGAGCAGGGCTGATGGGCTCCAGCTGCTCAGTGCTTCTCACATTGACTGGTGACTCCATATCCAAGGCTACCTCTTACACAGTAAGCCACCACTCTTTGAGTACATAATAATATTAACAGATGCACACAGTGGTACTTTGTTGGGAACTGTATTAAAATAGGGAAGGAACTGTATTTATTTTATAATATTTCATATTTTTATAGTGAGTATAAAGGTATTTATCTTTTTTAGCTTCAATTCTGGGAGGCCACTAAAGCCTTATCAATACACACACACACACACATACACACAGAGA
>JAABNX020000143.1:10497303-10510556 GCA_015163995.2 Mormyrus lacerda
CCATGTGTCACAATTATTGGCATCCTGGAAGGTAGCACATCATACAGTATAACCTCCTTTTGCCAACAGAGACTTCTCCTATAATGCTTCATGAGACCGGAGAATAAAAAGACCATTCATCTGTACAGAATCAGCCCAGATCCAGTCTGTCAGAGTTGCCTTCCTCAGTTCACCCCCATGGTACCATTTATCCTAACAAGGTTCCCAGGGCCATTGGAGAACAGAAACACCTCACAACATTACAGATCAATCACCATACTTAGACATGGGAATCCAGATCTTTCCTGAATAACCATGTTTTTCACCAAATCCACCTCATCTGTTTGCTGCCAAAAAGCTGTATTGTGGTATCATCTGACTGTAGGATTAGTCAAGGCTCCAGTAGTGTGTAGTAAGCTCCTGGCATTTATGTTTGTGTCGTGAAGAAAGAAAAGGCTTTCTTCTGGCATGCCTTCCAGATCACTTGTTGGCATTGAGGTGGCATCCAATAGTAGTTTTGGAAACCTTGTGTTTAGTACCTGAAATCATCATAATTTTTATGATGAACCCCTCCAATAATGTACAGTAATGCTGCTAATGCTAACAATGAAATATACTAATCCTAGCAATGAAAAACAAACAGTAAAAACAGAATGGTCTCAATTTAACAATAGCTCAGGTCTAATATATAATACAGGGAAGATGTGGGGGGCTTTCTTGGTAGTCACAAGATGATATTTCTGAGGGTAAATGTGGGGTGAGGGACCTTGGTGGGGAGGGTCTTTTGGGGTATAAAGGGGGGTGAAGAACTGCCCTTAATTTGTATTTGAGCTGCCTTTCAATACCCGGTGTATGTCTGCACTGTATTACATTATATTATTTTTACCGTTCAATAAACCACCATTTTGCTGAAACTGCTGAGACTCTGCAAGTGGATTCCTTACAATTATGTTAACCATATCATTGTACTTTTAATAGTAAACACATTCATGGAGTGTAGATGAACGTTTTCTCTGTAATTTTCTGTCATACCTTGCCCATCTGAGACTTCTGTCTCCTTCCCAGCATGGCCCTAACGAGCAATGACGTTGATTGATTGCCTCTTTGCCCTTGTGTTTCTCATTCCTGCTGCCTCTCATTTGCTCCCTTATTAGCCGTGTATAACAGTGCTTCCCAGTCCTCTGTTCCCCAGTCCTGTCATTGATGTTGTATCTCCATGTTGCCAAAGTTTAGCCTCTGATCTTGTTTTTTGCAGTTGTTCTTTTCA
Organism: Mormyrus lacerda; assembly: GCA_015163995.2. Lineage (NCBI taxonomy): Eukaryota > Metazoa > Chordata > Actinopteri > Osteoglossiformes > Mormyridae > Mormyrus > Mormyrus lacerda. The sequence goes on from JAABNX020000143.1 coordinate 10,498,550, forward strand.
GTCCAATAAACCCAATGCCTGCTTCTGCTTTATTCACCTCTGTCATATTTTCAAAAAGACATTAATTTTGTTTCAGGAATTATTCATTTGATTATCAGTAATGAATGTAGAAAAAATGCATTACAAACAATGTGGTAGCACATTATAAATGAGACATCTGCTATTCGTTTAATAGGTTTGCTAGAGTGATACATTACAAGCAACTAGGGAAACAATAGGAAAGAATCCTGTTATTAGGAAGACAGTGTATGAAGAAGCCAGTTGAAGACTAGTTGAATATCACATTGCAAAATATGGCTTGAACAGTTGACAGGTGACTTGTTATGACTTCCTGCTAAATTGTGCTGTTTTCCCCTCCCCCCCCCCATTGCTGTAGGGTCAAGGTTATTCTCATGGCATCTACCACCCTGTGATGTTGCTCGTTTAAAACGTAACACAGGGGTGTGGTTTTTGAATTCTAATATGCATCCATACATATATGGATCCGTACAGCCGTCTGACACCATGGTCCAGCGCTAATGCTCACATGCCTCTAGTAGGCTCTGTCAGCAGTGGGCAGGGGTCAGTATGGACGCTCCGGCTATGTAGCCCCAAATGCAGCAAACTGTGATATGTGTTCTGACACCTTTCTATCATAGCCAGCATTAACTTTGTGCTGCAGTAGTTCTCCTGTGGGTTTGGACCAGACGGGATCGCCTTCATTCCTCACGCACATCAGTGAGCTTTGGGCACCCATGACCATGACACCGGTTCACCATTTAGAAGGTGTCCACCATGCATACCTGGACCTGCCTTGTTGGAGATGTTCTGACTCAGTCGTCTAGCCATCACAATATGGCCCTTGCAGAGTCACTAAGAGGCTAATGTTTATTTTTGTACTATTGGCGGTACATTAATATTGTTTGTACTTTGGGGAAGTTCCTCAGAGTCCATTTCCTTACCTTAAAAGATACAATTACCCTACAGCATAGGGTACAATTGGCAGACCAATGAGGGTAAAGCCCCAAGTGACAAGCAAATGCAGTACCAGTGTAGTACCAGTGTAGTACCACACACCCATGTTACAAGTGCCTTTGGGCGATTCTGTTGTGAAAGGCACTATATAAAAATAAATTGAATTGGATTGTTTATCCAGTTTTTGGTGTCAAAGCTGACCTAAATATTTTCAGGAAAAGAATATGTAACTGTAGAAAATGGTAAACTTTTGTTTCTATATATTGACTTTTATATAAGGTATGTGTGTGTGTGCGTGTGTGTGTGAGAGAGAGAGAGAGAGAGAGAGAGAGAGAGAGAGTGAGTGTGCCCTCTGATAGCCTGTCATCCTCACCAGGGTGTTCTTTCTTGTGCCATGGACATCCTGGCATAAGTTCTGGCATAAGTTCTAGATTCACCATACATTGGATAAGGAGTGATGGGAATAGGATGGATGAATGGATGGATGGATGAACATTTTACATACTCAGCAGACACTAAGTGAGGCAAACAGCACATTACAAACATACGTGCAGCTAAGGTTGAACTTCCAGCGTTAATCTTCTGAATGTACTAATGATTTATTCAAATCCATAAATAATATAAATTTAGAAAATGCAGCTGTTTTATGGCACAAAACAAATGAATCAAAATATTTATAGTATCTTATTGTTATTGCTTATTTTTTTGTAACAACCTCCGAAATATATCTAGTGTCATGGCCGGGCTGAATGGGGGACACAGGAGCAGAAATCAGGGCCAACAAAGGAGGTTTATTTACATGAACTGAACAGAACTGAAAACAAAACAGGATCACAGGGGATCAATAGGGAGGGCAAGGGCTACAGGAACACAATGTTAATAACGGAATTTGGGATTACTAGACTGAGTAGCACTTAAATACTGAAGTAACCAGGGAACAGACAGGAGGCAATTGGGTGTGATTAACAGGAGGGCAGTAATGCCAGGGTGGAGACAGGAGGGTCAGGCAGGGTAGGACATGAGAGTAACCCCCCCCCCCCCATCGTGTGCTGGGGAGGGCACCAAGGGGCCACACATAGGGATGGCAGACGGACCCAGGACACTGGACAGGACAGGGCATGACAGAGCAAGGAGACCGGATGAGATTTGGCAAACTCTAAAACCGGGGCACCAAACAGACAGGGACCAGACCAGTGACCAACAGGAGAAACATGAGACAAGATCAGGGGTCAGGGACAACTGAACCACAATGAAAACTCGGGAACAACAGAGATAGGAGGTGATACAGGGGCAGACAACACAGATTATATCTAAACACCAGAGGGGCAGGGCCCCCTGACAAACAGGACAGGGTGGGATTGGACAGGGACACATCATACCAGGGTTGGGATGATGGAGCCAAACATCAGGGCAGATATGCAAGGCCAGTCAGGCAGGACCAGGGACTCAGGGCCAGGCTCATGACATGACTAAGGACGCGGGGTGGACATAAGCAAAGTCAGAGACCACAGGGACAAAAAACACTGCAAAACAGGACAGACAGTGCAGGGTCAACCAGAGCAGGGACAAAGACACCAACAAGGACCACAAGCCAGGGAGATATAAAGGTGGGACAGGGGCACCGAGTCAAAAACTGGGACTGAATGAACGGGGCTTGGCAAGGGGGTCCTCGGGACCCCCAACTGTGTGATGCCGACCCAGGGACGCGGAGCCTTTTGGGCTTTGGGGGGTTAGGGAAACCAGGTGCTGCTAAGGGGTCAGTGGGGCTGGGTGGCGCTGAGGGGACAGCAAGGCAAACAGAGGAGGGCAACGAAGGACCTGTAGGGTGAGAGCAGAGATGAGGTCAGGAACAGGGTCAGGAGGGCCCCGAGAGGCCTGCAGGGCAGGAGAGTGAGAGCGGCGACCCTGGATGGTGTGGTGTGCCCTCATCTCCCTTTTCGTGAGACAGAGACTCAGCCCGCCCCTCTATTGAACCCCTGCTGCAACCAGTGGCCACCTTGTGACTTAGGACAGGAGCAGCCCGAGTCCTGGATGGGGGCAGGGGCCCATGGAGTGGAACCTAGTGCAAGACCCAGAGGGTCCCCCCTCCAAGTCCTCCAGTAAGGTGTCCTCTGGGCCTGCTCCCTCAGGGCCGGCTTGTGGCAAATGGAGAGTCGGCCCCGGGGCTGGTGGAAGCCAGAGGGGCAGAAAACGGGTGCCAGCAGGAGCTCACCTGTGCTAGGTGTGATAGTTACCTCTCCTGGGCTGGGTGCAACTGGGGGTCCCCCTGGGGCTGAGAGCTAAGAGTGCTGGCTGAAGACCCCCCCTGAGGCCTGAAGTCAAGATTACTGCAGCTGCAAGGATGCAGGACACAGCTGGGACCGAGACAAGCTCTACGGGTTTAGTGGGGATGTTACTAAAGTTGTGTGCGGGGGCAGTGACAAGTGGCTCTCCTGGATTGGGAGCCTAGAGTGTGGATGAGGAAATCCTTTCTGGGTCAGGCATGGCAGCTTGTTAGAGCCGCACCAGGGAGGAGACAGGAGGGTCAGGCAGGGCAGGACATGACATCCAGAATATATTACACAATTATTAAAGACTTAATAATTAATAATTAAATAATTAATTAAAAATTAAGTCTCGAAGGATTACTTGCTCTATTATTTAATAAAGAATACAGAATAAAAATTTATATTCAAAATTGTAAATTACAAGAACATATATTTCACATGCTTTCAGGTTTTGTAAAGTAGCTTGGAAGATAATATTATTCACAGCAAAAATGAAAAAAGCACTGTGTGTGTGTGTGTACCTGTGTGTGTATCCATCTGAAGTTATGTCACGTCGTACTTTTTTAATGAAAAGCATTATATAAATATTTGCCTGGCCTTTTGCATTGTAATAGTGACATTTACACAGAGATAATTCCAGATAATTCAGTAAACAGAGCCGGGAAGGTTCATATGAAGATCGTCACTTTGGCTTGGTGTTTATTTATAAAGTCAGTCGCAAGGGCATTTCCTCGCTCTATCTAGGGACATGCGATACTCATAACATAGATCCAAAAAATGAAAGGTGGGCTCGTCGGCCACACCATGCAATACTTGTCTCTGATTGGTTGAGGGGCTTCGTTTGGAAAAACAAGGTACGGCTATATATTGTGGGAAGATATGCCTTATTTATGAGAGTAGGAGATATAGTCCTAATACGTAGGCGATTCCTAAATTCATAGTGTCAATTTGCTATTTAGGTACAATAAAAAAATGAGAACGCAAATTAAAAAAGCTCCACAGATTCTCGAGCTTTTGAAGACGAAATTCATAGGAATGCAACACTGCAAGACCACGTCTTCAGTTTGCGCGTTAAAGTCAATGGATGCTGTACAGGTGCCCGCTGATGGGCAAGGTCTAGCCTCTATCCCAGGACCGACGAACTGGCCGCTGTTTGGCAGCTTAATCGAGCTTCTCAGAAAAGGAGGGCTGAAACGACAGCACGAAACATTGGTAAATAATGATAATAGATTTTTTCGTACCATGACATACTGTTACATCTATATCCCTAATCTAAATTCTATGAATTTAATTTCAAATGCATAAAGCGACGAGTATACTACACTTTCCCATCCCAAAGTACTCATATTGAAATGCATTCAGTTTAAGTGTTGTGCACTCTTTACAGATTGAGTACCATAAAAGGTTCGGGAAAATCTTCAGGATGAAGTTGGGGTCTTTCGAATCAGTTCACATTGGCGCTCCTTGTTTGCTGGAGGCACTATACAGAAAGGAAGGCAGCTACCCACAGCGCCTTGAAATAAAACCCTGGAAAGCATACAGAGACTTCAGAAACGAGGCGTACGGACTCCTTATTTTGTAAGTGTGATATTTCGTTTCGTTTTAATATTTTTTACCGATCTTGAAAGTGTTGCAGATGTGGAAATAAAAGACCGAACTTTTCTGACAATTACTATTTTCGTTTTAAAGGGAAGGAGAGGATTGGCAGAGAGTGAGAAGCGCATTCCAGCAGAAATTAATGAAACCGACAGAAGTGATGAAACTGGACGGAAAAATCAATGAGGTATGACATTATTATCGTACAGGCTAATTATATGTATATGACTATAAACGCATATCCTTACATTTCATTTTGGATGTTCGTATGTTAGTATGTGTTACTATACCGATGATATTCACACGGCTGTAATTGTGAACTTAAGACATTGAATAATAATGATTACTATCATGCAATTAGTTAATAATGGGGTTTTTATAGAAGCTCTCAGCATTTTGGAATCAATTGTCACAATACAGTGTGTCCTGTTTTGTTGTTTTATATTAGTATACCTTTAAAATACAGCATAAATAACAACCCAGTACGGATTTTGTTCAATTCTGGGTACGTATTTCATACTATTCATTATTTTGTTTCTTTAAAAAGGTTCTGGCTGATTTTGTTGATCGGATTGGGAAAGTCAGTGTCAATGGTCACATTAATGACTTATATTTTGAACTGAACAAGTGGTCATTTGAAAGTAAGTATTGCAATAATTCTGTTGGGAATAATTATTATTCGTATCATATTTATATTAAAAATGTGTAATAATGACAATATTTTGTTACAGCTATTTGCCTGGTGTTGTATGACAAGCGATTTGGGCTTCTGGGCCAGAACGTAAATGAAGAAGCAATTAACTTTATCACTGCTATAAAAACCGTAAGTGTAAATTGATGAGTCAAATTCTTGGCAGCAGTTACTCCCATCATAGAGTGAACTTATTCACCTGAAACACAAACCTATCCATTCGGCAAAACAAATATCTTGATAACCTAAATCTCTCCCACCTTACACGGTCACTGTTATTCAAGTATGTTTACATGTAGACAAAAAAAACAGAGTTCATTGGGTTCACTAAGCCGCGGGCCGTGATTGTGTGTATTCATCTTCCTGATCCTCCTATTTTTCAGTGTGAACCATGCTTAGCTCGTTTTCTTTATATTTCAGCATAACAGGAAGGTTGATTTTTTTTTTTACCTTTAATTTTGTTCTAGTTTTATTTCGTTCTTAATAAAGAAAAAAAAACTTAATGTCTCGGTTGGATACATTTTCTTAAGATAAAAGGGTGGGATTCAATAACAGCTCGTTATTGTAATATGATATAAAACACAAAAGTCTCCCGGGTCATTTTTAAAAGGCTTGTTTTCTTGTTAAGATGATGAATACGTTTGGAACGATGATGGTGACTCCGGTCGAGCTCCACAAAAGCCTGAATACGAAGACATGGCAGGATCACACGGCAGCCTGGGACCACATATTCCGCACAGGTACCCGACGCCACCCGCCCCCGATGACGTACAGTATGACCCACCGAAAAGCATTTTCAATCAGGTGATGACACATGAACCGATTGCCTTCCCGCTTTACTCACTGACAGCATTAGTAGTAAACTGAGTGACCCGTGTCTGACAAAGCTGCCAAATATTTGTAGTAGTCGGAGGGTGGAGAGGGGGATGGTTTATTGTGCTGATTACACAGGCTACGGTCGGCAGGCACATGTCGCTCGCCTCCCCCCCCCGCCTATAAACAAGCTGTGGTTTCGCGCTTCGCAGGAAGACCAAGTCGTTTTCAAAGGTTATTCAAGTTCATGGGACAAGCAGTTTAAAGTTTTTTTTTTTTTTTGGAGTCGCTCCTTGACACGTTTCGAGGTTTTTGAGTTCATTCGCGGAAAAGTCTATGAATAGAGACGTTTAAAAATAAGGTAACCTGACACGAACTTCATTGATTCAATAGTAGGCTAGTATAATATTATCTCATTAATGTTAATAATATTAATCATTTAGCTGTATTGGAAATAATTCCAAATCCACATTGCTCGCTACTTTATATTTATTGGTAAATAGCTTAAATCAGACGTTTTCTTCAGACTGTTTAATATAGGCTGAAAGTTTCAGTTTCACCAGTAAACTGACAGAGCGAAAGCCCGCAAAACCCTCCCTGAAATAGGCTCCTTCAGTGGTGCCCAGCCCAACTTATAGTCCCTTAATCAGCAATCATTCAATTCCTTTTTCTGCCAATCTTGGGACCCCCCCGCCAAACACAGCAGCACCAAGAACAAGAAATCACAATGTTTACAACAAAACCATAGCCCCTCTCAAGACTGGGACACTCCAATATAATGTGCTTTTTGCCTCTATAGTTTGTCACTTTGAACAAAAAATTTTGAACAAAATTGTCTGCTAAGTACATGTAAATGTAAACATTAATCAGTTGTGATATCTGAGTAACTCCTTCTCTCATGATTTTGGTCGGTAAGTATAAAATATCATTTGAAGATCGCCATACTTTTTTTCTGGCAGCAAAAGTCTACATAGACAAAAAACTGAAACGCCACCAGAAGGAATCGAGCGATGACTTCTTGTGTGAGATCTACCACCACAGTCGCTTGTCCAAGAAGGAGCTGTATGCGGCCACCACAGAGCTTCAGATTGGAGGAGTTGAGACCGTGAGTTACTGGGCCTAAAACTGTAGTCATGACTCCCACTGACAAATCAAATTCAACATCATGCTTGGGCCATATCATTGGGCTTGAAACAGACACCACAATTATCCCTGCAAGTTTTTCATCTTTTGAAAGTCAGCCAATGCAAAACAGACACATAGACAGCTGGAATGCAGCTGTTGCTACATAAGTAGCCAGTCATTCAGCATAAATATGTAAATACCTAACAGCCAAGCTTGCAATAGGCTATTCCTAGCAGTCAGGAGACTGCTGTCTGTATTAGCATAGTAAACTTGCCTGTGTCATTCTGTAGACTGCCAACAGCTTCCTGTGGGCCATTTTCAACCTATCCCGCAATCCGCGATGCCAGGAGGAGCTGCTGCGGGAGGTTAAAGCCACAGTGCCTGCAGGAGAGGCACCCAATGCTCAGCACATAAAGCAGATGCCCTTCCTCAAAGCCTGCCTGAAGGAATCTATGAGGTAAGCACTGCCCACGCATACGCATCATCACGCGTACGCATCATCACGCGTACGCATCATCACGCATACGCATCATCAGCAGAGCTTCATCCACACCCGGTTCCTCCCGAGTGCCCACTATGGTAGTCACTCTGCTGAGTCTGGGATTTGAATAAGTGACCTTCCAATTTCATGCACAGCAATCTAAACCACTGAGCTGGAAAGCACCTCACAACCTCATGCTCACAACCCCTGGCCCGGGTGCCCAGAGACTTATTCATTGGGTCACTGGGGCAATGAATCCCCTCTGGGTGATTTGGAGCGATCAATCAGCCTGAAGCTGTGGACTGACTGTAAAGCACAGCAGCGACACAAGTGTCATTTCTTTAGGGTCAAAATTTACTATATTTAACTGAGTGAATTATGTTGCCTTAGGCCTCAAAGGTTGTGGGTTCAAATCCCACCACTTTCCTGAGTGTATGGAGTTTTCATGTTCTCCCTGTGTTGCACTGTTTCCTCCCACACTTCAAAGAGGGGATCACTGGAGTTTCTGACCCATAGTGAGTGCAAGTGCCCCTGTGTACCATGACCCATAAATGGCTGGAGGATCACTGTTTACATTGGAACATAGTATTTGGATGTGGTCTGTAGACATGCAAACAATGTTGGCCTGAGATGCTCACTTTTTTCAAAAAAATAGTACCTACTTTATTCATTTTCAACCTTCAATTTTATTATGTACATAGTAGAGAATTCTTTAATCAGTCAATGAAGGGAAAACTATGAATAGATAAGACCACAGTTTGTCAATGTGGACTGACAATCCTTCTGTTTGCTTACAGTAAAAATAGCAAAAACAGTTTTAGTTAAATAATCAACAGAGAAACAGACATGAACTGGAAGTTCTGTACTTCAGCTTGTCCGGTCCAGGATCACACTGAGCACAGGGCACAAGGCAGGACTGCATCCTGCACAGGTTTCCACCCCATCACAGGGCACACAATCACACCCAGAGGGCAACCGTCAACCCTGGAAGTGTGAGGCGACAGTGTGACCCACTCTGCCCGCACTCCAGCACATTTGGAGATATATAACATTCACAAATTCATTCATTTCTCCAGAGTTTACTTTTAATACCTGCTTTATTTATAGACTTTCGCCCTCTGTGCCATTTACTAGTCGGACTTTGGATAAAGAGACTGTGCTTGGACATTATGTACTGCCAAAAGGAGTAAGTATGTTTATTTCTTAAAAAGGCCTAATATACATCTGTCATATAGCTCTACATATAATGTTAAATGTTTCCATACACACTCTGACCAGAAGTTGGTTTCTATTAGTGTTTTGAGTTCTGCTATTGCTGTTGAAAGATATTGACATATCTTTTTTATAACGTTAAATTAGACAGTCTTGATGATAAACAGCCACGCCCTGGGTTCTAATGAAGAGTACTTTGATGAGGGGACGCAGTTTAAGCCCGAGCGATGGCTCCAGGAGAAGAACACCATCAATCCCTTCACTCACGTGCCCTTCGGTATCGGCAAGAGGATGTGCATCGGCCGTCGTCTGGCAGAGCTGCAGCTGCAGCTGGCCTTGGCCTGGGTAAGATCCAGCCTCTTGGGCTAGGGATAGGAAACTCGGAAACACGTTTAAGGTGTGACAGCTTCAAGGGCTAAATCACAGATGTGCCTGTTCTGGGATGGTGTGTGACTTTGCCTCTATCCAGAAGGGTGTTGGTTTTAATCCTGTAATCATATAACTGCTGGCCCTAAAGTGAGGCGCTTAAGCTCAAAACTGCTCCAGGGTCCCAGGAGAAACTGTCTGGCAATTCTAACACCTTCTTCCCATGCAGCTCTGAAGCTCAGTATTCACATCGCTGTATTGCTTAATTACATTTTATTTATATGGTTTTCTCCAGAGTAAGATATACACATGAGAATGAGAGAACAGGGTCAGACATTGTCCCTGGAGCACTTGGGGTTAAGGGCTTTGCTCAGTGGGTCAATGGTGACATCACTTCCAACCATGTGATCTGAACCTCCACCCTTCTGAGTACAGACACACAATCCTAACCCGCAGAGCTATACACTGCCAGCAGTTGGCAATAAAACAGTCATAGTTCATAGCATTACAAAATGCTCTTTGTGTTTAGCATGGTAGGAAAATACATCAAATAAACCTCCAACACCTACAATTGAGCACATTCAGGACATGTTCTTCTGGTGTTGTGTAACATTTCACAAACAGCATTCCAATAATACTGCTTGTTTGTAAAATGTTAAGTGTATTGATTAATGGACGCCACACTTATTGAAGTGAGACTGAATTAGGCACATATCTTCCAGAACACATAAATCTTTTGACATATGTAGACATCCAATGCAAATTGGAACAGAAATGTTAGCAGAAAGTGTACAAATTGCAAGTTGTCTGTTTGCACTGTATGTATCACAAATCCCTTTAAACACAGTATCTGGCAATACAAAAATGGACAGTTTTGAGTGGATTTATAATATATGTTAATTTATTTCAACTGATGGTTGTTGATTTTTTTTTTTTTTTTTTTTTTTTTTTTTTTTTTGTAATTTTTAAATTGTATCAGTTAAATTATAATATCATGTTGTTTTCCCTGGATGTCAGGTGATAAGAGAATATGAAATCCTAGCAACAGATAATGACCCAGTAGAGGCAATACACTCAGGAACCCTTGTCCCCAGCCGCGAACTGCCAGTGGCCTTTATCAGGAGATGAGGTAAGAGAAGCTTTGGTGAAATCTTTGCATGGTAGCAACATATTTCTTTCTATGGCAATAGACCAAATTGTCAGGGCAAAAAAAATAGGTGGGAAATCAATGGGAGTAAAGCCTGATAAAGGTCATTCATCTTCTCTTACTTCAGCCTTTCATCCTGTCAGATAAAATTCGTCCTCACTGAACTATAGCTGCCAAACAGAGTTTACCCGCTGTTTCCGCCCACTGAAGCAGAAACAGCCCTATTCTGTTACGCATCAGTTTTTTCTGCTCGAGCAGACATAACACATTCATTTAGAATATACTTCCATCCAAATAAGCATACAAATCAGTGTGTACCTGGAGCAACAGAGGATACTGTATATTACTCAAAGGCTCAACACTCATATCTCTCTATTGCGCATGGGATTCAAACCAGCCACCTTCCTATTTCATGTGCAGTGTCCTTAACCTGCTGAACCACACATTGCCCCCCGGAGTGATTTATTTGCCGAATGTTTGCTGATGATCCCCTTTGAACTGATTCCGTAACAGGTGGCAGTTTGGCGTCTCCATTGTCTTCTCTGTGCTTAAAAAGAGATGGAGTTTGTACTCATTGTGACCAGAAAACCTGCTCATCACGCCTCTTTCTAAACATGAAAAATACCTCAGAATGCAACAGATCACCCCAAAGCTATATCATGGACTGAAAGACCAAGCTAACTAAAGTAACAGATTCCCGAATCAAGATGATTGCACTTTATACTAGCAACAGATAATGACCCAGTAGAGTACTTATGTCTGCATGCTTATTTTGACTGGAATTTTGATAATCAGTTATTAATATGTATATAATGTTGTGCTGAGTTATATTTGTTTTGTTATATTTAAATGATTATCTATGTGTTCAAAAAGATGTATACATTCTTTAATAAAGCATTGAAATAAATGTGCTTTTACTTGTTTGAAAGCCATTCTCTTGTTATCATGGATTCTTCCAAAAGAAGAGAGTCGACACAATCCACAGTAGTGTATGAATGACCGAGTATGTTTGACCTGATTCAGAAGTGAAAAAAGACAAAATGATGACTCTGTCAATACAGTCATATACATTTTATTACTGTGGATCACATCTGATAAACATAATCTGTTAAACATTAAAATACATGAACTAATGCCAAATGGAAGGTGAAGTTCTTAGCTTTACTATTGAAACTCATTTATCCTGAGAGGTGATTGTGCATTATTATGGAGCTCATTCATAAGAACATAAGAACATAAGAAATATACAAACGAGAGGAGGCCATTCGGCCCATCAAGCTTAACTAATAGCTCAGAGTTGTTAAAATCTTATCTAGCTCTGATTTAAAGGAACCTAAGGATTCAGCTTGCACTAC
>JAABNX020000143.1:10520569-10531291 GCA_015163995.2 Mormyrus lacerda
CACCATTCACTCACACACCATTCACTCACACACCATTCCCTCACACACAGTCACTCACACACCATTCACTCACACACCATTCACTCACACACAAATCACTCATACAGACACACCTATGGGCAATTTGGTAACTCCACTTATCCACAGCATGTATTTGGACTGTGGGGGGAAACTGGAGCACCAAGAGGAAACCCCACGATGACATGGGGAGAACATGCAAACTCCACACACACGCAACCATGGCGGCTCTGAAAGAAGGGTAATCTGCTTTTAAACTGCTTTATTTGTTCATTTTTAATCCAGATCAAAATTCAAATGTATTATTTGAACTTTAGACAAATGTCTGAAGAGACTCTGACTTGTGTTTGAAATGTGAACCTAAATATCATTTTAAAGATTATTGAACATTTTCATCTGTGATAGTGATTATTTGTCATGTCTCGTTTCTGCTGTATCTTTCAGAATGTTCAAGTCTGTGTAACTGCTTCTGATGGTGTGTTTTACATTCAGTGCCACACTCTGTGTGTTTGCATGCTTTTTATATTTTGCTCTCTTATTTTACTTCTTAGAATATAATAATGTTGATGATCATGCCACAGTTGTATTTTCACATATTTGCTAGCTTCATCCTGAGTTTTGGCTCAGGAATTTTACTTATTTCTGTTTATCTAGTTCGTTGCTGGTTTCTGCAGAATCTTGTATTTACCAAAAGAAAATAAAATAAAATAATAAAAAGCACAACATACCATTGCCGTCCAAGAACTATTTATTATATAAAAATATCTTCCATAAAACTGTCTTTCAGAATTACTCCAAACAATTTTCCTGATGGATCATACTGTACTTATTGTATTATCAAAAAAGGGATGTGAGAGAGGAACATTTTTAATGGTGAAGGGTGATCAAGCACAACAACATATAATAATGAAATTCAGTCTGAACAAATTCATGTAGATTTGGTCAACGTTATATCGACCTTTGGGAAGTTCCACAGACACCGAAGGGTAAATTTAATCTCTGAGAGACGCTGAAATAGCCTGTAGTTGACGAGTCCCCCTTGGCGTCCATTTAGAGTCTTGGCAAGTAGGTACATTCCGTAGAGCGAGCTGCCAGATTGGTCCTGGTAGACATTCAGATGCCTCGCCTGGGCTCTCTCTCACCCATACTAACCGCCTCTCGGTCTTTCCCTCTTACTACGGGCTTTTACATATGTCCGGGACCATTGTAATCCAGCATCTGGTGAGTTTGCCATCCGGAACAGAGTGCTTAGCGCCCACTGGGAGAAGAGTGGAGACACAATCGAGGCCACACGTCTTCCTGGGATAAGACGCCATCAAACAATGGCTACAAATTTTAATGACATTGTGAAACAGGGATATGTGAGGATTCAGAGCAGACACTTTCGGGTGAGTGTGTGACGTCTCTTTTCCTACCCATCCGGCTGCTCTTCTTCTATCTCCTGCCCGTTTCTGCTGTTATTTGATGTTTCTGCAGATGTTTCCTAAGTAATAACTAAACTGAAAAGTGTTTATGATTGGACACATGACTACAATAGCGGTCTTCAATAAACAATGCTTTATTTTATTTTTATTCACGGCTCAAACAGTCACTTTTCATAACCACTTGCACTAATTATGTATTATTTTATTATATCTGTTACAGTTATTTGTTACTTTGTTAGATATATTTTGTTATTCTGTTTTGCACTATTACTGCTGTTCTTCTTAAGCCCTTTACTGTCTTATCTTCATTCCTCTTGTTGCACTGAGCATGTTTATAACAAAAGAATTTATAAAAAAATAAATGAAGTTCTTATCTTTATATTCTCTTTATGTTCACATATTCTGAGAAGTGATTTTACATTGAGGTGATATGCTGATATGACTGGTCTCATGAATATGACTGGAATAAGATTTATTAGGAAGATTATTATTAAGAAATTAGGATTTGCCACTTTGATATATCCTAGTCAGATAAAACAGTGAATGAATTGAACTTTAAAATTTTCCAGTGTTCTACATGCAAATAGTTTTCTAAATGCTTTTATTATAATTTTATATCTTACTACAATTGTGCCTAAGTCAGTGCTCCGAATGAAAACGATTTCAACCATGTGTTCAGTCATGTTAAAATAACTGAAAGAAGTGAACTTTGTATTTAAGATTTTTTTGAAGGATAATATTGTATTTCTTCATCATAGGGATTTTTCTGAACTTTACAGGTTGGAATATATGTCAATAAATCTTAAATACAAAGTTCACTTCTTGCCATTTCAGTTTTTGAAGCAGGTGATCTGCTTTAGCGTCTAGTTAGATTCGCTGGAGTAAACAGCTATAGCACAGCCAAGTGCAATATGATTGGCCGACCAGATTGTGAGAGCCAGATTTGGAATTTTCCCAGGACCCTAAGGTTACCTGGCAGGGTACACACACAGACTGAAAAAACAGATGGTGAAACTGAGTCCTTAAAGGTGCTTTATGTCATCAGAGGCAGTAACATCTGTTTATGTGATCCAGGTGTGTCCTCTGTCATGATGTAATTTCCCCAGTAACACGTCGTATAGGCGGAGGCAAATTTAGCTGATGTGCTGCTGTCATTAGACACCAGAAAAGTACAGGTTCCTTTAATCCTAGATGACAAATGATAAAATATTTAATATGAAAAAAACATTTTCCAAATTGTATTAACAGTTTCCATAATGGAATTACAGCAAATTTAACAGCGTGCAGTAGCAGTTAAATGCTGGCGATCAAGACAGATCCTGTTTAGCTTCTTTAAGTTTAACCAAAGACTTTACCTAGCTTACAGTTACACTTATTAAGAGAGCAATTTTTAATTCAATTTCCTCAAGGCACTAAATTAATGGGTACAACTGCAGTGTCCTTTCTGTGACTTGGGACACCAGCAACCAGAAGTCGAGGTCTTTATCCAGTGTGATCTTTGCTGTTCGTACAGGCAATATTAAACCAGTGCAGTAAACGCATATGTAAAACAATCACTATCTGGCGATAGACCGGTGACATGAAAAAACAAGTACTGTCAAACCAGACAACTTCTAACTACAAGCAAAAATCAACTGGCAATAGATTGGATTGGACTTTAGCAACTAAAATGTATGTGTATATCAGTTCCAGGTCTTGTCATCAAGTATGCCAGTACAGTGTAAGGCATTATGTTTGTATTTTTAGCAGTGTGGTAATCTCGTTTGGTAACTGAATACTTTTAGTACTTTGAAAGGTCTGATTTCTGTAAAAATAAGGTTTCACACATACTCTTTGTTTTACCTCTAAAGGTGCAATATTGATAGAATCACACAGTAGGCAAAACGTTTAGAAACCAATAATAGAATCATCCAATTAAATCTACATTTTAATGCATGCTTGACAAGCTAAATTACAGACAGCTTCTTATTAGTAGAACTCTTAGAATCACTGGAAACAAACAACACTAGTGATTTCTATGTGCAAAAGATATATTTACTTTCAGGATTCTGTCAAAACTAAAAAAGAAAGCACACCTGTGATCACACACTTAAATGCTGGGAATCCATTCCTAGTATCACCTTTTCTTGAGTTAAAAGCTCTTTGGAAAAAGTACGTTATGGGGCTGGAATCTGGGCCAGTTGTTGGTTTCGACTTACAGATAGAGGTCCTAATTTGGGTTGTGTAATTCAACAGGGGATTAAAATAAACTTAGCGAAACTCTTTAGCCACATGTTAAGCAACAACTTCTCCCACTATATATGCAAGACTGTCAGCAACTGCAAAAGCACAGTGTGGAATGTAAATATATAAACTAGATTTAGTGTTAAGAGTTCGGGATTTTTATCGTCGACAGGCTGATTGTTTTTCAGAAGTTGTAGACTTGAAGTGACAGCAATGTTTTGTTAGTGAATGCCTTTCTGATAGAGGCCTCATTGAGAAATCCGTTATATTGTCCAGTATTGAAATGCATATGTGAGACTCATCTGAAATGAAAAATGACTCTGTTGTTCTCATCTCTGAAGATCTATCAGAGATGCTGGCTGGTGTTAAAAAGAGCATCCAGCAAAGGCCCAAGACGGCTGGAGAAGTTCCTGGATGAACGAGCAGCACGCTTCCACTGTTATCACAAGGCAAGTCACGTTGTCTAGTTATAGTCCTTAACAACAAAGGTAAGAAGGGTTTTCTGTGCAATGATGAAGCTGCATCTGTATCTTGACTGACAGAATCTCAATCAAGGCACCAATTAAGGAATCGTGTTCAGCTGCAGATGCTGGATATTATTAAGACCATAGAGTGTTTACTTTTTAATACTTTTCTCCTATAGCGAATAATGTTTTTTTTTTTTTAAAAACACACAGCACTTGTCTCAAGTCTTGTCAAGTCTTGAAATATATTCAAGAAAAGTACAGAAAAACAGCAGTTTTAAATTGATTAAAAATTGAGATTTTTTCATCAAAAATTCTTAAAAATGCTACCGTTTCTATTCTAACATGACAAATCATTTGCTGTTGCTGAAGTTTTAGCCAGTGAAATTTCCACAATGCACTATTCGGAGAAGCATGTGATGGGCAAAAACAAAAGTAGCATCATAGCTCTAGTTAAGATCAGTTGGCTGACTGACACATTGGCTTCTACCTTTGCATTTCACTGATATATTTAGATAGAAGAGACAAAATGTAGGGTGGGGGAGTTCTGGTATTTTGGTTACAGAGAAAAAGAAAACTTGAAACTGTTTGTTCTGGTGAAGGTCATGGGGAAAGCCGATCCCAGGCAGCACACGGCATGAGGCAGGGGTATACACATCACTGTGCACGAGGCAGGGGTACACACATCACTGGGCACGAGGCAGGGGTACACACATCACTGGGCACATATACACCAGCAACCCACATTTATATACCACAGGCAATACAGAAATACAGCATAACTTGAGTGTATGGAAGGAAACCCATACACTAGAAAACACGGGGAGAGTGTTCAAACTCCAGAGACTGGGCAGAGGTGACACTTAAGGCCAAATTAGCTACTATCACATTTTGATTGTGAACCACATGTAAGAGCAAAATGTTTATTATAATACATAAGAGGACGGAAATCCTTACACAACATATCAGCGTGCTTGGATTTAATAACGTTATTGATAGTGCTCAGTTTAATGTCAATGCATGTGCATGCATTTGTTAAATTATTTGCCATTCTTAATGTGTGGATATTTAATTGTTTTGTTTTACAAATTTCAGGTAACAGAGCTGAATAACGTGAAGCATGTTGAAAGGGTTCCTAAGGGGACAAAGAAGCATGCAGTTATTGTGACGTTCAAAGACGACTCATCAAAAACGTTTGCCTGTGAGTCAGGTGGGTCACAGTAACATAGCTAGCAACGCACACGTTTCCTGGGTTTTCCGCTGAAGACCAAGTGGATCTTTCTTAATATTACGCTGCCCGTTATTAATATAGTTAATAGCAAAGTAAAAGATAATAGTTACACATTTCTTAACACTACATACACATCAATGTGATTAAAACATATTGAAATATAAATTAAGTCTTACTGTATTAATAGTGGTCAGCAAACGCATTTCAGTTTACAGTTGTATTTTTAGTGGACTACGTATATATTTTGTAAACACAATGAGCTGCATTTTCTCACTTTTCTCAGACACGATGCAAATACTAATTAAGTAAACATTTAGATCTCGTCATTTTTAATGGAGCTTTCGCATTTGTCATGTTTGGTTGTTTGGCGTGTTGTGACTTGATGGAGCATTTTATGTCACTGTTTATTCATGCAAAAACATTTTGCAAGGTAATTCATTTTGTCTAAAAGGCAAATTTAAAATTTGTTCATGAATTAATCTAGTCATAAAACATTCTGCACCATATATCAGGAAGCAAATAGTACTTTGACAAAAAACAACCGAAAATATGGTTAAAAAAAAAAACTAAAATATTTTCAGACCATTTTATTTTTCATTGCAGTATAAGTATTATAGGTAAGAAGTTGTCTGACCTCAACAAACTCTTCAACATCTTTGATTTAAACTTCAGTATAAACACTATGTGAAAATACACTACTAACAACTAACAACCACTTAACACTTGGGATACTATACACACTTTTCGAATTGTAATTTAATTGAGTGCCTGTTTTATTCCTTACAGAGCTGGAAGCCAATGAATGGTGCAAAGCTCTGTACACAGAGTGCTTTGAGAGTAAGATGAATGACTTTAACTTAGTGGAGCCCGACTTGTTGGCCACTGGAGTATATAGAGGCGGAAGTGGTAAGTTATTTGGTCACTGGAGCTACAAATACCTTTGATACCTGTTAGCTTGGAGGTGTTATTGTGAGAAACATGTGTGTGTGTATATACAGTATATATAAAACTATATATATACTGTACAGCAGCATATATTTCTTTCTATTACTGAAGCTAAAATAGAAATAAAAGAGGAACCATGTATGCATTTCTACAAACATTTTGCAGTTTTTTCATTGCACGCCTCTCATAGTGAAACCAGTAAACTTAACAGTATCTAATTCCAAATGCGTCCATATGACAGTTTGTTTCTTATAGGGGAATTCCACGTATTTTTAATGCCTAGTCGAAACCTGGATTTCCACGGAGAGTGTGTCCTTCAGATCACCGCAGAGAACATCTCCCTATGGGATGTCTTTGAGCCCCACCTCAAGATAGTGTCTTGGCCTCTGACGGGCCTCCGTCGTTATGGCCAGGGACAGACGTGGTTTTCCATCGAGGCTGGCAGGTTGGCTAAATTCACGTCCGGATTCCCATTCTTGCGGCACAGTTACAGGGGAAGGGGGCCGCAGCACAGGAGAAACAGAAGTGCGATATAAGAAAAAAAATAAGCTTTAAAAACGTAATTCAATATGGGGATGAGGATGTGCAAATTGACAACACTACAGAATATAATGTTGATAAAGTGCAATATATATATATGTACGCATTACAATTGGAAATATCAAACGGTCTAGCAAACCAGTGGCGTTTAACAGTACCATCGGCATCTCTTGCTTTCCCATAATGCTCCTCCCTAGCTAGCGGAGTGTCCACATCTTACCTCTGCTTCTTTCAGGATGTGCGAAACAGGCGAGGGCCTCTTCACCTTCCAGACCCGGGAGGGAGAGGCGATATACGGCAGGCTGCACGCAGCGGTGCTGGCCGCCGCCGAACATTGCGACTGGCTGAGCAGCATGCCTGCAGTACGCCGGCGCCCCTCGCTTCACGTCTGCTATGATTCGCACATTACCGCACTCGTGGTTTTCTCCATCATCCATGTAGCCGTCCGCAAAAAAACATCCCTGCCAGGTTGCAACTGAACAATGCCTGATTTTAAGTCAGGTAGAAGCATATATAATGTGGGACATTTCTATCAAAGAAGCATTTTGCAGTTTCAAAAAAATACATTCTAACCAAAGATCTATATATAAACAGACGTGGTCTAGTACTTCCCTATTTCATTGGGGTTGTTTTTGGATCTCCATGTCATAGCAGGTGTTGATTAACTCACCCCACCAATAATTAGCCCGTTTCCCTCCCCACAGGGCGAAGGGATCTCGGGTGAGGCTGTCTCAGCGCCTGCGAACCTGGCTAAGTTTCTGCCGCTGAGCAAATTCTGGCCGCGAGTCACCCGGCAGAGCGACACGCGGCCAGCGGGGCACTTCAATGGTAAACGCTGCCTGCTACCCCCACTGTGTCTCATTTACAACATGCCAAGTATGCTGGGCCAGTGCCCACCCCCCCCCACCCACCAAGTGCCCCTTGGGCTTGCCCAGGATCTGTTTACAATTGGATTTGCACAAGAGATACGCACATCACTCAAACGTTACTTTGCACAAAAGCATCAGCTAAATAAATGTAGATGCAGATGTAAGAAAACTATATTTTCTAAAGGTGCATCGTAATAATGCTATCAATTGAATAAGAAAAAAAATACACATTCAGTATGTTTTCCTTACAAAGTGACATACGGACAAAATTCTTTGTCTTCTTTTGGGAATCCATAATGGTTATGTTGTAAATATTGCTCACAGGGTTTTGATCTGGATCACTCTTTTAGGTGTTCGAAATGTAAACATCTAGAGCAGGGGCAAATGGGCGATTCCAGGACTCAAAAGTTAGAAAGTGAGAATTCCCACTATGCATTTTATTAGGCTTGTTTAAGCTGTTGTCTGAATAAACTCCATAACTATTTGTCCAGTGAAGGATAAGGCTTATCACGGGAAGCACAAGGAGTAGAGCCCCCCGGCCACAAAGCACACACACAGAGCGTTATTTAAAGACACCAGTTTGACTTGCAAGAATCAAATCCACGAATCAGAATGTGTAAGGCCACAGTGCATACCCAATAAGTTACACCCTTGAATTAACGTTCGGATTCAAGACAAGGACAACTGAAAATTTATAAAAAATATCTATAAAAATAATAATTCTCACAGAAACACATGTGCAATGTTTTAAAAAAATGTACAGTACTGGTCAAAAGTATGAACATACCAACTGAAAATTATCTACTCTGTCAAGATAACTACCCAAAACACACCATGAGTTTATGTAGAAAGTATTGTCTTGTGAACAAGGAAAGAGATGAAGTGCTGTGACAGGTAACCAGGCCCCCACAATCGCCCGACCTAAACCCTATTCAGCTGGTTTGGGATGAGTTGGGTTGAAGAGTAAGAGCAAGGTAGCCAACTTGTGCTCAGATCTTGGGGAAACTCCTTCAGGACTGTCGGAGAAGCTTCCAGGTGGCTGCATCTGCAAGATA
This sequence comes from Mormyrus lacerda, assembly GCA_015163995.2. Taxonomy (NCBI): domain Eukaryota; kingdom Metazoa; phylum Chordata; class Actinopteri; order Osteoglossiformes; family Mormyridae; genus Mormyrus; species Mormyrus lacerda. The sequence goes on from JAABNX020000143.1 coordinate 10,529,339, forward strand.
GTTTAAAGAACGCAAAATGTCTGCAATGCTATCATTGAAGCTAAGGGGGCTATTTTAAAGAGTTCAATATCTGAGAAAATGCTGAGATACTGAAAACTTCTCTTGGTCGTAGTGATGTTTAATATGTATTACTTCATTGCCATAAGGCATTTTACATTAAGGCGAATAACAGATCGAGACAAATGCGTTAAAAGCAAGTATGTCCAGACTTTTGGCTGGTACTGTATATTTGCGCAGTTTCCTCCCTTATGAACATCAAAAAATGCTATTTGTTCATTGTTAACGAATGATTAATAAATTACTCTCAGCTCAATCATTGTTGTAAGATAATTCCAGAAAAGATTTATCCAAGTTTATTTTATAATTTTGTAAAAGCAAAATGGAGAATATTTTATTCAGATAATTTCGATTTTGGCAGTTTTTTCTTCTCTTTTCATTCTTACAGTCAGCTAACACTAATTCTGGATATCAGTACTGAATAACCATATCACATCTTCAGGTAATGTGTTTGGTTTGAATAAAGTTTGTGAATTCACTCAACATTTATTTAATCAATGCTAATTATCCCCACCGCAATAACAATCTGCATGCTACCTACAGTTAAATGGGACTGACTCAAGATATTTAGATCATAGATTAAAAAAAAAGCATATTGATTGACAGATGTGTATTTTTATCAGGTAATATAAAAACCATTTAACTTGGTGTAAGCATTAAAAAATACTAATTAATCAAAGTTGATCATTTTTATTACATTCAGTTATATTAATAATTTCTTTAAATTTCTCTCCTTCTCAAACAAAAAGAAAAGCCCATTCCCTTTCGAGCCAATGATATAATGAGAACCCACAGCTGAAGAAACAGACAAATGGAAGCACAGAGTTGGAAGAGACTCTTTGATGGACCGCAACACTGATGAAAAATTTGGATTAAAGATGCAAAATCTTCATTATCTTTAGCTTTCCAGTATCACTGTCATATTCCCTGCAAAATTTAAAACCCCGATAAGACAGCTCTATTCTTTTATAAGGACATGGACGTAAAGGTAGTTTTTATCCATCAATTGAAAAAAGAAAACAAAAATAAAATTTTTTACTTTTGCTTTATTTTTTGTTGTTTATTTTGTTTCCTTTTAATCGATGCAGGTGACTTGCACTATTTATTTTCATGTTTTAGAAAAAGGGGAAGCACTGTGACTCAGGCCTGTACGCATATATACTAATTGACAAACAAAACGTGAAGAAAAGCAAATTATGTTGTTCAAGCCGACTATGTACAGTTGAGAGTCCTGGAACTACTTGCAAAAAATGTATAGATAAAGTGGGAAAAAATAGTAGTTGTTTCCTTTCCATTAGATAAATTATGTTAAAATTTCTCTCTGGGTAATGTGAACTGAATTGAATGTAATTACTTTATTTTCTCTCCTAATGAGTGGATTTGAAATCATACATTTGACTGACTGAAAAAAAATATTATTAAAAATTACAATTCACACTGTCCCTGATACTTATACATGTATTTTTGTAATGAATTATTTGTTTTAATGCAATTATTTGTGTAGTACCTTGTCGCAAAATTATATATAGCAATCCTATAATAAGCAATTTGGCCAGCACAAGGTCTTAAATTATGTTTGTTTTTTTAAAAAGATTAGTCATTACTCTTTTTAAAAAAGAAATAGTAACACTATACTTGACAGGTGCACAAATAATATAGTAGTACACAGTAATTATGTATTAATTAACCACGAATTAAGTGTTAGTTATATACTGATCTCGTGTTAATTCATCATTAATAAATCATGACGCATGTTTTATCTCAAGCAGTTACTGTATCTGTTAATTCTGTAAACCTGTAAACTACTGTAACAAGTGCACTACTAGAGCGCCTTGCCGGAGTTCGCTGCCACCACCTTTTTAATTTAAAGAGGCTGGGGAGGTCCAACCAAATAAG
>JAABNX020000143.1:10531453-10542686 GCA_015163995.2 Mormyrus lacerda
CCCGCCCCAATCCTAATCACCGGTGTTCCCCATTAACATTGCAGAGAGTGACCACGCCCAAATTCGTTCACTACACTACTTAAGGAACAATTCTTGAACACAAGTTAAACAGCGATCCCCTATTTGTTAATTATTAATGAATCATGGTGCATCTTTCATCCTAAGCAGTCACTATGTTATATATCTGTTATGTATCTGTTAATTCCGTAAACCTTTGTGAACTACTGAAGGAACCACTTTAGTAACAAGTAAAAATGCACTGACTGCAATTTTCTTAGTTGATTCGAATTTCCGATTTTACCAACTCCAGTTTCCTAAGAACTATAATTGACAGCATATACAAACAAAAATCAACTTTTCTTCAATGCAGAAATATTTTCAGAACAATATTTTTAATACCAACGTCGCAAGTTACGCACAAACAGTTCTTGCATCGTTAATAAACTAAATTAAGATTAGGCTTTTTCATACATTCGTACTGCACGGACATTATAGCGCAGGGGGTTAAAGTTTCGCTAAAAAAATGTTACTCTGTCATAGGAAAAAAACCTTAGTTGGCTTTGCAATGTTAATGATTATTTCTCTTCAAGATTATGTAGTAAATGTTTGATAATCAGCTTAAAGTCTCCCTCCGATGTTTCAGCACGTTTTCGTGGTTGATCCTCGGTGGTTTACTTTCGCTTTACATATAGGCCTTTTACAAACTGCAGTCTGTCACCGTTATCACGTGGCTGTGCGTATGACGTGTGGTGCATGTGTAAAATGGACCGGCTCGGTATCGGAAATATGAGGCCGATTCCGCGGGCCCTGGCCGGTAGCAACAAGTGATGAATAACACAACTGAATTACTAATGCCATGTTTACTCAACATTAATGAATCGTGATGCATCTTTTGTCTTAAGTAGCAACTACATGTGTTCATAATTTGTACTTCAGTAGTAACAGAATTATTACAAAGTATTTTGGGCCTGTCAAGTAAATTGTTACCAAAGAAGAGAAATTACCTTGTATGTTTCATAAGCACATGTTAATGAAACTCTTATATTGATGTGAACTATTGCAGTACAAAACATGTCTGATTGCAAATTATCCCTTCATTATCTAAAATCTACCTAATCTCTGGTAAGTACAGTAGCTGTGTCTGTGTACCAATAAATCTCCCCGCTGACAGATCAGCTCTATAATCCAGGTGTTCCTGTTGTTGTGAATGACAGTTTGATCTGATGCACAGTGTACACATCAGTACTTTTTTTGTTTTTGTCATGTCTAAAGGATTATTGCCAGACAAAATTTCTTGATGCCAAGTAATGGATCAGTTTTTAAAATGAGTTACCCTTTATTAATAAGATTTGCTGACGCAGAATATCATCATGCAAAAAGCAAGCCTTAAGCTTAGTTCTGAAACAATTTAAGATTTACCTTTTCTTGGAAAATATAACAAATTATGTAAATATATCATATACACGTACACCTTCCACTATATATTGAAATTTATACCAAACATTGCCAAATTAACCTTTCACAGTCAGCCAATCAATATTAGACAACCTTAACCTCACTTCCTTTATGGACTTCAATCCTGAGCTGTAATTTAGTTCGTTATTTGGGGAGTGGTTGCATACTGCTCTGGAAAAAATTAAGAGACCACAGCAACATTTTTAGTTTCACTCATTTCTCAATTTATTGGTTTGCTTCTGTATAAAACGGGAAAAGCTTTCTGGATTTGTTATGGTGTGCACGAAAAAGCGATTGTACAACTAACTAGTTGTGTAATGGTTCTGAAACTGAGACCGAAAACACAATTCAAACGTCCACGATCTCCTGTCGCGGTTCTGAAAGATGGAATAGCGGTACTTAATGAATCCTCCCCCGCCCCCCAAGCCGCCGCCACAGATGCAGCCTGTTGTGCTCTCAGTTACGCTATTAATACTGCAAAACTCATCTTCCATTTCACAATTAACAATTATAATACGTGTAAATCACGAATTTATTGTTCTATTTAAAGTTAGGGAAACTGTATATTTTGCAAATATTAAACATTGCATCTGTTTTATTGTCTTTCAACTGTGCGTGTCACGTGACTGTTTTGGTACAATCATGATCGCGTGATCACGCCCGAGATAAAAGCTAGGCTTGTTTCATTAGATCACAGATCATTCGGGCACATTCAAGCCACAGGTGTTGGAGTATTTTGGGTATCCAGTAGAGTTTAGTATTTTATTTTTTACCTACTTTTTCTATGTGAAAGTAAGTCAATCTAACGTGTTCTTTAGTGTTTCAGATTGTTGGTGAAATTATCGGTACTCCTTTAGCGTGTGTTCTAGCGACTTTCGAATTTAAGCAATGGGCGGCACATAAATATTTACGTTTCGGTAGTGCATGCATTTTGTGTTATATGTTTGCTTACTTTATTTTTTAACGTTCAAATAATTAAGGGAGACATCTAGAATAAAGGCGAGGGAGAGATTTAAGTCACACTTATATGAACTGAGCTGGTAGGGCACACGCTGAAGTGGCACCAAATTATTAACAATTGCCGTGTCTTTCAGTGCAGTGGGTGATCAGACGTTATGAATCATCTGACAGGGCGGCGGTTTTAACCCTTTTCCACAATGGGATTTCGGAGCACATACAACCAGCGTTCTTCAGCGCTATGTGTCACCCTGACAATGTGGCTCTGACTGCAATAATCTCCATTACTATCTACCTGCTGAACGGATGCACCTGTAGCTTGGCCTTAATGTCCGGCTTAGTCTGGGTAGGAATCGTGTACTACTGCTGCCATGAGACATACGCCGGCTATATTGAAGAGAAGCTACACACAGACATGCGGGACATCCAGGCTAGCTTTCTCGACAGCCCCGATAACTGCTTTTGGGTCGCAGAGGGCATCGTCGACGGTGAGACTGGGATTTTTGGCATGGTTGCCGCAGTGAGGAAGGCGCATGATGGCGAGGAGGAGGAGCAAGAGTCCTGTGGCGAGATTTTCCGCATGATCGTCTCATCGTCCTGGCGCCGTAGTGGCCTGGGCACCCGACTGACTCGCACTGCCATCGAATTCTGCCGGGAGCGGAAGTATTCAAGAATAGTTCTGAGGACCAGCTCCATCCAGACTGCGGCTATAGCGCTCTATCTGAGACTTGGCTTCAAGCACACACACACAGACACGTTGTTACACCGTCTTGATTGGCACACGTGGGTCACGAAAATCACTTTCCCGCGGATGGAAATGGTTCTGTGACACGGACGTCACATGCACTGAACGCCTGTGTTCCCTGCAGTCTTCCCAACTCTACACGGTTATGTTTAATGCACATTCTCCATTACTGTGAAGATGCTGTTCCACTCTATCCTTTTATAAATTTTGAAATTTAATTGACAGAATTAATATATCACATGACAGTTATTCCCAAAATACACCATGTGTTCAGCTTCAGATGAAATAATTAAACTTAAATATCCATCGCCAGTTGGAGGGGAAAGATAGGGGGGATTTGCCCAGAGGTGCGAAAGCCACGAAATGTTTTGTATATATGGTTTTGTGAACAGGTTTTTCATTATAAATCTTTGGGACCTTATAAAAGGCATGTCAACCCTGTCAGGAAAGAAGTATGACAAGTGTTAAAGTGAGCGTTTGATGAATATACGATTGACCTGCAGTTAGCAAAGTTATCAGTTTTTTAAGGAGGCATTGTGCTTCAAGCACATATTTTAATATTATAAAATATGAATTGGACATTTATTAATGACGTTAAGTTTGACCACTATAGACAATGTGGGGAAAATTTGGTAAAATAGGTATTAAGCATGCAGGAGTTGCACTCACTCCATTGCGGGAAAGATAATATAATGGCTGTGATATGATTGATGTGAAAAGTCGGTCTCTTAAAGGAACAGTTACCTCAATATGACAGGATGGACAAGTACAAGAACCCAAAAAGGTTTAATATTGAGATGACAGAAATGCAAATAACATGTCACAGACTCTACTGAGAATGGCCTGCTTGTTTGTTTATGTATGAAATCAGGTGAGAGAATAAGCTGTGGCTCGTTTTAGAAAATCAAAGTGCTTCTGAATGGTGCAAATGTCCCATGAATGCAATAGCCCATGGATATATTTCAGATATTGACATCAGTCAGGCACAAGTTTTTGCCAGTCGTGTTACGGATAGCAACTGCTGTGTCGGAGGAAATAGGGCCACCAACTAAGAGGGCATATTTGCTGGAAATGTTTATTGGAAATGGCAGCAAAACCACAGCTTGGAAATCAGCTAGATTTTTTTAATGAACATATCAGATCACTACCAGTTAGAAGCAGGCTAAATGGTTAAAATAGTTCTGCTTCATTTCAATGTTCACTGGAAATTATAGTGCGCACAATGTCAAAAACGCTAGTGTGACAGGACAGATAATAGATTTTTAAATTATCATGAAATTGAAAATTGAAGATATTTAAAGAATAAAAAAATCACAAAGCATGACTTGACGTTTTATTTCTGGCATATAGTTTTATTTTTCATTTAATGTAGAAGCAACCGATTGAATTATTTCATCATGGCTATTGCTTGACAGTTTCTTGGTGGCTGCACCAGAAATATGGTTATTTTGGGAGCACATAATTTCATACTCTTTAATGCTCTGAATTTTTTGGGGAATGTTATCAAAATGACCTTAAAATAATGTGTACAGAACTAATAAGTGCTTAACATTATTACAGCACTAATTTGTGTTTCCTTGCATATTACTTTGATTGTAGGCTAAAAATCCCTGTGAATATGCATTTGTAATTTTGAACTTGTTACCCCTTTATACGCTGTAGTACTTATTTTTAAGATTAAATTAAAATGGCTTTATCACCTCAAATGGAAATGTATATATACACAATTTGATGGTAAATATCTTTTTTCGTACACTTGCGTTGCGTACAGTAGCGTTGCGCACTACTGTAAATGAAATGAGTACTGTGTCTTTGGTATAAGCTTTTAGTACTCTATATTCATATTTTTCTCTGTACAATCGCAATGCAGCAATTCACAAAAGAACAAAATAGTGATACTATACATAGTAAAATTTTACATCCTGTATCCTATCAGTAGTCCAGAGTGTTTTACAACAATGCTGGAGTCCCTGAAAGAGAATCGAATTTACAACATCGCAATCCAAAGACAAAGGAAATAAAAAAAAAAAAATAATAATAATAACATCTTTCATATTTTGTGCTCAGAGCCAAGAAAATTATACTGATTTATTTAAGTCCGCTGTTTCTGTACATGCCAGGATTCTTATAACACTGTGAAACAATGAGATAGTAATCACAAAAAAAATGTAATTAAAGCAATCAGAAACCTGACCCCCTTACAAGTTCCAATTAACCATCATTCTGCTACACTATGATTCCTCAGAAACCATACTAAATCCTTTTGCTGCAAACAGGCTATAGTATTTACATTCAATCTTTATATATTATACAAAAAAAATGCCATAAATAAAAATCCCAAAGGAACTTGCTGAATTAGCATCCAGTCTTTGCGGTATTACTAAGCTCCAGCGAAACAAACGAAAAGTCGCTATTGTTACCGTTTCACCAAGCGAACATTTCGAAATGAACACTTAAGAATTACTAAAACTCCGATTTTAAACCTGACTCATGACCTATTAGACTGAGCCCGATACAAGTGAGGGAGGTCTCTTAGCTGGCCCCTATTCTTCCGTGAACGTGATGACGTCATACTGGATGCCTTGCTGCTGCATCTGCTCCAGCTGCTCCGGTGTGGCCTCCGTTGCATACACCGTCTGCGCCTGTGCCATGGCTGCATCCGCCACGGCTGTAATGCAACGTAATGTAATGCAAAATAAAGCAGCATTATGAGCATATCTGTCACTCCCACGCTGTCATGTGACCACTGAAGTGAAAACCACTAAAACAGACCGCTGAGTTACATAATGTTATAGCTAGCCATCTCTAACTTGTTTCCCAAGACTGCAACATTAACTAAGCCCCTCTTCCTCATTAAATTGACAACTGCTTTGAAATCCATCTTCGAAGAGCAGACGTACCAGTCACGGCAGAGTGGGCAGCAGCTTCTAGATCCTCTTGGCTGACGATCTGCTGCTCCGAGCTGATAGGTACGTACTGGATATGGCCGTCGTGACTCAGGGCGATCTGCACGGAGATGGACAAATACATGGTCATGGTTTGTTGAGTTCCTGGTCACGGACAGAAAGTTCAAAAGATGCTCCTGGTTAAGTGAATCTATCGACCCGTTGCACCAGCGGTCCGACAGGCTAATTAGCATGGTGTTATTCACAGAACTGATGCGTCATTTCCTCACTCCTCTTAAAAGTCCCACCTGCTGCTCCTGAAGGAAAGTTCCTCCTTGGTCATACTGGATGTGAGCTATCTGACCATCCTGCATCTGGGCCAGAGTAGAGAAGTCAAAGGCAGAAGAGTAAGAGAAGCATTGTGACTATGCCAACATTCTGCTCTCTGTTCTAATGCCACGCGTACCTGGATGTGGTTGCCTTCAGAAACGACCACATACTCTTGTGGGATTAGATGCTGGACTCCATCTTGGGAGATTATGTATTGAACCTGCAGGTGGCAGTGAGGGGCCACGTTAAAATGAGGATGGAAGAACGAGTGAGGGGGGTCAAAATTCACAGTGAGGTTTGTGCTTCGAACCAGCAGAGCTTGTCTAATTTTTCAGGAACCGCCAAGCAAGCATAGATAGCAAGCAAAGCCACTTTCTGATTTCCTGAACTTTCGTCTCGGACATCAGACAAAAGTGACTGAAAATATTCTCGTAATGGACACTCGACCTCAGTGACCTGGTTCTCAGCCGTGACCAGGTGCTGCACGGTCTGCCCATCCACCGTGGTGATCTGCTGGATGTACGTAGCTTCCTCCTGCAAACACAAAGTCTGCCCTCAGCACCTAAAGGCCAGGCTGCTTACATCCAACTTTCATCAGTTTATTATCACAAATAACCCAATACGTGCGAAGTGAGTTGAATCAGACGGAGTCGACTGCGGTCCGGGAGTCTCCGGTGCCCACCTGGTCCGAGAGGCTCTGTTCTTGGGCTACGATGATATGCTCTTGGGCCAGGGCCTGCTGGAGCCGCTCGGGGGTGAGGACCGTTTGCCCGGCCTGCAGAGCTGCTGAGGGGACAGAGGGGAGGTAAAGGGGCAAGCGGTGCGTGGTCAAACCAGCTCCTTGGGACGAGATCATGAAAAGCTACACCAAGTGAAATGCCTATGGATGGAAAGCTTTCCATCTTAACATGGAAATGAAAGTTCTCAATAGCCTTCTGTTGGATTAAGTTCAGAAGCCCAGAGGTGAGCTTGCGATGAGACCAGTTTGCCCTTTCTTTCCTTCTTAAGCTAGAAGGCACCCTACCAATTCCAAAGACCATGTACTGTCCATTATTAAGTAACCAATGGGCATCAAGTCAACAGGCAGTAAAACCCAGTTACTGTTTCAAATTGCACCCTGTACCTAGCTATGCAATGTATGTGATAAAAACAGAACAACTAGCAGATGAGGGCAAAGGTCAGACACAAACTGGTTTCATAGCTACACAGGGGTTACTGCTGCACACAAGGTAAACGGGCAAGCTTAGGCATAACACAGGTGTCGTACCGGAAGAACCATTAAAAGTTTGCTTTTTCTCTTATGCACATTTACATTCAATTCTGACCTCGTTATTGCTTACATATCATACATTTTTGGCAGTGTTGTGCACACACTTTTCGAGGAACAGGGGGCAGAGCCGGGGGGGAGGGTGTTTTTGCATGACCTTCAGTCATTGAAAACATCAGAAGGGAAGGGAAGGGAAGGCCCCCCCCCCACTGCACGTGCATTACTGTATCATACACATCACCCATCTGTACTATAGGAAGCAGCAGCTGTAATCATTTTATTGCCAAATGTCTAAGTATGAACCTGGCAACTACTTGGAAAACCTGTGACAGTACGAGGCTCAGAGACTCTGGCTGCGAGAGAGGAGGGGCAGTGGGGAGGAGACGCTCACTCTGCAGCGTGGCCAACGCCTCCTCGTCACTGTTCACGATGATAGCCTGCTGAGACGAGCTTGGTCGCACTTTGCGTGGGGGCGGGTCCAGGCTATGCAGCCTCTCCATGTGGAACTTCAGGTGTCCGTTACGGTTGAACCTGCACAGGATTTTGGGGGTGGGGTTATGGCATTACATCTGAAACCCCAATCAAAAAGACATATTTACACACAACCATTTGCCACAGTGAAGCACTGTGTCCCTAACTGTACTGGTTACATTCAGGAGTACAAATAATAAGATTAATTGTCTTCCATCTCAATAGATAATTTTACTGAGCTGACAAAACTACAGACACCAGCAACTGAGGGTTTGGTAAGAAGGTTTCTGTCCCATAAACATGGGGTTATGAACCCACAGCCTACTGATGATTCACCATTCTCACTAACCTACCTGCTTTCATTGATCTAAACACGGTTGCTTATAAAAGGAACATTCACAGCTTTAGAAGGAATCATGGAGCGTTTATGACTCTCCCAGTTTTGACTTGATTTTATTTCCACACTGGCTTCATGACGAGCGCCCGTCGTGCGCACCTCTGCCCGCAGACCTCACAAGCGAAGGGCTTCTCATTGGTGTGAGTCATCGTGTGACGCCGCAGGTCCTTCTTGTTCTTGGAGGCGAAACTGCAGTGTTCACACTTGTGCGGTCGCAGGTAGGCATGCATGCCCATGTGCGTCTGGGGGTCATAGGGGGAGATCGCCCATCGTCATAGAAGCGGGTACATGCAATCAAGGGTCTTAGACAATCTTAAATGAATTCATCTTAAAAATCTTAATTAATCTTAAAAACTTATAACTAAAATATAACTTCGATAAAAACAATTTAATTTGATAATAACTGCAGTAAATTTGCACAATTTTAACATTTAACATATAAAAGACAATGTAATTTATTTTGTTGGTTTTTCATTAATTATCACATCAAAAAAAAAAGAAAAATAATAAAAAAAAAATGTGAAATTTTTTTTTTTAAAATTAACAACTACATTTTTACTGCGAATACAGCTACAAAAGATCTGGAACTTACTTTTACTTCCGGCCAGGAGGATGCCGTGAAGTTGCAGTCAGGGCACTTGAAAGTGCTAGGGTCCACATGCGCCCTCTTGTGGCTTTCCATGTCAGAGCGTCCATGGAAAGACTCCATACAGATTCGGCAGGAAAAGCGCTTGGAGTTGACCTGCTGCTGAGGTGAGCCGCCCGGGGAGGGGGAGCCGGGGTCTTCAGTGCTCAGCTGGGGGGTGGCCAATCACAGCAGAGAGAGACGAAAACCCGCTAAATGCTGCCCGCCAGACTCTTTTATACAGAGACTTACAGCACTCGCCAAACATGCCGGAGCATTATTCCTCGAGGTAAATTTGAGGTATGAACTAGACAGTAGCTAGAGCAGTGACTAAGCTTAGCCTGTTACAGTCATACCAGACAGAGTATGACACATTCGCAACATCTATACTTAGTAGGAGCACCAGTTTTATAGGCTAAGACGAGTGTTTTGGGTTACATTTGCAGGGATGTGCAGAACCTTAGTTACTACAGCCATATGTTATTTCTCAGTCAATCAATCATCCATCTATGATCCAACTGCTTATTCCAACTGGGTCCCAGAGGGGAGCCTGGAGTCCGTCCCAGGCAGCGTAGGGCAGGGCGGGGGCACCCCCAGCGTCACACGCTAAACGAGGTGCTGGGGGTGTCCTCTCCCCAACTGCTCACCTCCACCTGCTGCACGGCGCTCCCTCCGATCCCGGTCGTCAGGTAGTACTTGCCCTTGTGCTCTTTGATAGTGCCGGAGAGAGAGCCGCTGCTCACGACGATGGGGTGCGACCCGGGGCTCCCCTCCGCGCTGCTGTCATGCCAACGAGCACAGAAGTGGGGGTCAGGGGGTCAGGAGACCTCGTCCCTATGCTTAGGAAGCAGCTGCGCCGCAATTTTTATTTATATCCTGCCACCTCCGTGCTTATTTTGAGCACGCGGTTGAATTCAGCATGGCTCCGACCGCGTACGATTTACCCAGGTTTAGTATAGCGCTCAGGTGCACCTTCTGGCACCTGCATGGCCCGCATTTTAGATGCTGGTCCAGTATTTATTTTATTTTTTTTTACCAATAAGCTACCTACTGTGGGAAAGTTGCTGTAGCTGACAGAGTAAACCCCCCACTGAGCCCTAAACCTCAATTGCTCCGTAGGTGCAGTACGCCGACTGACGCTGTGCTCTGAATATAAACAGAGAGCAAAACGGGATAGGTGACAAATACCCAGTTCCCCCACAGGGATGAATTCAGTATCATTATTAGAGTCCCACATGGTTAACTGTTCAATCTTTGAATGGATCACGCTCAAAGCATAACCTAAAAATAAATAAAATAAAAACCGCCATGACCTCTGCTGTTGTATGATTTTTTTGCTCTGAAGCAGCCGTGTGCACAGTGCCAGTTTCCAGGACCCTTTACCTGTAAATGGTGGTGCTGCTCTGGATTTCCTCCCCAACCTGCTCAAAATCTGCACCCTGGTAGGCATTGATGGAGATCTGCTCGATCTGCCCGGCCTCGTCCACGGCCGCGGCCTCCAGGGCAGCGCCATGCTCCGCCACGTGGAAGGTCACGACCTTCTGGGCCTGCCCGGCTGAGTCGGCCTCTTCCGCAGCAGAGCCGTCGACGTCTGACTTCAGCACGGCCACCTAGAGGAGACGTGGGTTTACGTCACCCGGGAAGCACTTTTTGGTACTTTGATTTGTCGGTTATATTTGTGAACCTCGGCTCAGAACGAAACGACTCGTGACGGAAACGAAAACGACTCGTGACGGAAACGAAGGCTCAGAGGCATAATCACAGAATGTCACTGCCGCTGCATCCAAATGGTGACACGTCACACCAAGCCTCACCTGCAGTGAACCCCCTGCCAGATCTCGCGGGTTGCTCATGTTCAGCAGCAGGTCCAGCGCGTTCTGCGCAGAGAGGTCTGAGGAGTCTCCTAAGGAACCGGAGGGAGAAATGAATCTGACTGGAACCCCAAAACAGCAAAACGGTCACTCCATACAAAAAGCATTACATCTCACCCACAACTCTGCCAAACATCTTAGGACAAAAACCTGTACATGTACAGCTGTGTCAAGCACGGGAAGTACTACATTACCCTATTACATGTACAGCTGTGTCAAGCACGGGAAGT
>JAABNX020000143.1:10542786-10555944 GCA_015163995.2 Mormyrus lacerda
TTACATGTACAGCTGTGTCAAGCACGGGAAGTACTACATTACCCTATTACATGTACAGCTGTGTCAAGCACGGGAAGCACTACATTACCCTATTACATGTACAGCTGTGTCAAGCACGGGAAGCACTACATTACCCTATTACATGTACAGCTGTGTCAAGCACGGGAAGTACTACATTACCCTATTACATGTACAGCTGTGTCAAGCATGGGAAGTACTACATTACCCTATTACATGTACAGCTGTGTCAAGCATGGGAAGTACTACATTACCCTATATTCAACAAAAGATAACCATGCAAATGTTGTGCATTTGTAAATTAATACTGATTTAACAGGGTATCGTATCATTATGGAAACAGGTTACGGTACCAGTGATGTCATCCAATTTGACGCTGTGTGTGATTGTATTTCACCCACAAAATCAGCAATTTGGAGCAGCCACACATAATAAATCTGTAATTTCAGCTGACATTGCCAAGAAGGCTCAGTTTCCAAGGTAAAAAAAAACTACCTTCTTTGCCTGCACATGAGAGACAGGGAAATGATTTATCTGCAGTGTTTAAAAACTCCAGGACAAATGTCACTAAATGGGATATTTGTCGTACAAGGTGACACTGTACGGGTGATTAAAGCTGAATTAAGCCGTTACTTTCCTTAATGGGCCGAAGGGCACAGTTATGCCACACTGCCACCATCTGTCCCCATCTGGTGTGACACGACCGGCAAATGGCTTCAGGGATTTAAGCAGGCGTTTCAATTTTTAAATTTCCTCCACTTTTAAAAGCATGCAGGCACAATTTACACCGTGCAATTTCCCCACTTATTGGATTAATTAGAAAATAAAAAAGAGGCTAATTAACTAAGAGCTTAGCTAGAATGAGATCCAGCTCATCCTGCCACCTATGAGGACTGGAGCTGTAGGCTAATGAACACAGAAATGAGAGGTGATTGACAGGAACATACGTACCAAAGCAAAATGCAATAACGTTTTGAGTAGGGCCCCAGAAACAATAAAGCCCCCCCCCCCCCCCCACTGACCATGCTCGTAGATTATGGTGGTATTTCCTAGGGAATCTTGGGAGACCGACGCATTCTCCATGGTCTGAAGTGCTTGGAACTCGATGGGGTCCACGGACACCTGGAAGACAAACCAAGTGGTTGGAAGAAGGCGAGGATCACTGCCCCCCCCCCCCGGACATGAACCGGCACCGGGGGACTCACAATGGGCCCGCGGATGGCGTCCTGCACGGCCTGCGTGTGGTCATGCTGCTGCTTCAGCTGCTCGATCTGCTGCAGCGTGAAGAAGGGCCGCCGCCGCCGGGGGGGCTCCTCGGGGTGCGTCAGGCACCAGTCATCGAAGGCCTCTAGGTGGCGACACTGGATGTGCAGCCGTAGGTTCTTCTTGTGCTTGGTCATGAAGTGGCAGAAGTCGCAGGAGAATGGCTTCTCACCTGGGAAGGCAGAGCAGGGGTCACAGATCGGGGGGCTGGGGGGGGGGGGGTAAGGAGACCAGGAGCCCTGGATGGTGTCACTTTCTTAGTGGGAAGGCAGCTAACAAGCTATGCTAATGAGCTCCAATGCACTGACAAGCACTAAAGGATAATTAGCGGTCAGCACCATACGTGGTATTTAAAAACGCTGCCCATATAGTTTTTCCCCTTTCAATCAAAGCATTTTGCTACAGACACAGGCAAGTCCGTATATAACAGGTTGACGTTTCCTGATAATAATAATAATTACGATCAAAAACACAGGATGGATAATCAAAGAAACAAAAATAACATGATCCTGCTCATGCATGAAGTATCAGAAAAATCTTAGAGGGCGCTTGAAGCTCGGAGGAGCATAGTCACTGTGAGTGTGATTTTGGTAGGCACCATCTGTTAGCGCCAGCAGGTATCTCACCAGTGTGCTTGATGGCCATGTGGGAAACCAGGAAGTCTTCCTTAGTGGTGGAGTACTTGCAGTAGTCACACTTAAACGGCTTGTCACTTGTATGTGACAGCTGATGGTTCAGCAGTAGCTTCTTGTTGTCACATGTGTACTCGCAGAACTCGCACTTGAACCTGATTGGAGAGAAACATGCAGCGTCTGAGTTTCGTTAACACACAAAGTACTAAAGCATCTTCTTACAAAGTTACTGTAAGTGCCAACTGGATTTCCTGCTCACCTGCTGTTGCCATAGCTCTGGATGTGTGTGAGAAGATGCATTTTGAAAGTGTACCGTTTCTTGAAGGACTTTCCACACTGAAACACAAACAAAATGAACACAATATATACATGATAATCACCTGAAATATCCATGTGACTACAGCAGCCTATCACAGAGTCAATGCTAATGCCCTACTGACTGGCTGTATCAGTCATTGCACTGATTAAATGTATGCATTACATAAATGATAATATACTTTGAGATTTAAGAGTGTTTATGCATAAATGATGACACGAGAGAGCAAAAAGTTACATGAAAACAAATTTTTCATAGAAAAAAGAAAGAGGAAACTTTTGTACAGATCAGTAATTTACTTTAAAAGCAGCTGCCTTGATCTCAAACATTAATGTGTCATTTCTTATTTAAATTCACACAAAAAGAGCCACACTCTGTTTTTTGGAGTACAGGACCACCTTGCCTGGCCTAGATACTTGGCCATAATTTTTCAAACTTTATCAGAGATTCTCCAAAGAGTTCAGATCATGCCTTTGGCCGCAATTTTCACTTCTCAAAAGTAACATTCTCCCCCAGGTCCTGTTTTTTTTTCTTTTTTTTTACCCAGACAAAAATGCTTTCTTTTGCAGTTTCCTTTTGCTCCATCTATTTTCCTCCCCACTAGTAAGAGACGCCCCCCTCCCCCGCATGACTTTGCTGCTGCTATCTACACTTTTTAAGTTCTTCTGGCCACCCTCACATACAGGCCAGTAATGTGCAGAGCTCTCAATACAGTTACCTAATGCAGTGTTTCCAGCCCAGTTCTTGGGGACCCTCAAACGGTCCACGTTTTTGCTCCCTCCCAGCTCCTGGTTGGATTCTAAATACGGGCTGTCTGGCAGGGAGCAAAAATGAGACCAGCGTGGGGGTCGCAGAGGACCGGGATGGGAAACACTAACCTAATCCACCAATATATTCTTGCATATTTTCCAACTCTACGAATGAATTTATTACGAACTGGAAAACATAAAAACCGCGGCGTGAGTTTGAATTCCTTGCGCAGCCAGTGCGAGGTCCTTCACCTTGTCACACATATGTGGTTTTTCTGAGCTGTGCGTCTTCATGTGCTGGGTGAGGCGCTTCTGCATGGGGTACACCCTGCTGCACACCGGGCAGGGGTACTGCGTGACCTTCGGGGCCTGCAGGACACCGAAACAAGCCTTCTATGGCATGAAAAGCAGATACTCAGGAAAGTGGTGTTTACATATTTACATACATAAAACATCAGTGTCATTAAATATTAACATGCCACATACTACCAGTCAAACGTTTTTGCACACACCGAGATTTTCTACATTTGCCTGTTACTTGTTTCACATTTACTAAAAATACACTCAATGTTCTTAGCTAACAAATAAATTTACAGTAGGTTCACCATTTCAGTACCTTTATTAACAAGAAAATGTCACATCTTCGATTCACCAAAGTAACCTCCTCTAGCAGTTATAAGAGCAGAGAAAATTCAAGGCATTCATTATACAAGGGACATTAAATACTGCTCTGTTTCATGAAACAGTTAACTAGCAATTAGACTTAAAGGACAGCCTAGAATTTGACTCATCATCCTAACACTTTCATACTCATACTCTTTCCATGTTATAAAGTAAACTTGTTTTATTTGACTTTTATTTATAGTTGTTCACTCTGCAGTGCTTAACAGGAATAGAAAATCTGCAGTTTATGAAATAACTAGAAAAGTGATGAAATGCTGTGCTGTCTACAAACCTTTGACTGGTAGTATACATCTTCACAAGAACCACAATATGGATTTACAAATATTAACCATACACTTATTTAAATTGCATGATTTTGTTTTCAATCATTTTTAAATTCTGCTTTGTCCATTGTTTGTTCCATCTAAGTCATGCAATCTACAACTTTATCTACATCTAATAATCAATACCCTGCCTGAATTTTTGACTTAAATTATTAATTCTGTTGTAATGTACTCCAAAATCTATTTCACTTATAAACTTAATATTTGAAATGCTGTCTTCATGAAAGATATTAGAAATGTCTTAACTGTTAACATTTGTATGACAGCATATGAAACATCAAATTAAATGACATTCATGCGAAACATACGCCTTTTAAAGATAAATATCTGAAACTTACCTGGTCAGATTTCTTTTTCCTTAAAGAAACAAGAGAACCAAATAGAATCAAATGAGCAAAGCAGATTATGACTTCCAAACTAAACTAACATGTTTCCATATTTTATAGAATTAATGCAGAATGGAACGTATCTCAAAATTCAAACAATGGTTAATCTCTATTACAGAAATCCTGCCGCAAGAGGACATTTTACCAAAATCTATTCGCATTTTATTTATTTCAGCAGAATTATACTCCACAAGATAAATCATCATATATATTTCCTGAGGCCAAGATGTTCGTCGAGAGAAGAAGGTGGCAGATCTTACTTGTCTTTGCTGTGGACAGCAGAGTGACGAATGACATCCTTCTTGTACACGCTAGTGTAGTCACACTCATCACACTTGTATGGCTTTGTTCCCTCATGGTTGAACATATGTTCCTGGGTCAGAGCGAGAGAAACTCAAGCAACTAGACATCGGAAACTTGGATGCAGCCAATTCATCATCAATACTGAAAGGTACTACCGTATTTTAAAAATAAAAAAAAAAAACGAAGCACTTTTTCAACAAACAAAAACGGCTCTAACTTAGAAACTGAGCAGCAGCTGCGTCTTTGTTAAGATAATCCCAACATGGTGTCAAACCGCTTTACGAATTTATGGGTTGCCAAGACATAAGGCCACTTCTCAGTGAAGAGGAAAATAAAACATGACAGAATGGCCATCTCGCGCTACTCTTCACTCACAGATACAAGTTACAGATTAATGCCACATTTGCAGTAAATATATGAACACATACTAAACTACAGGGTGAGGCTTAAACTTCATTTTAGCTACCTAGTCGCAGGGGTGCCTGCTGTGCTGCAAACCCTATGGACAGAACAGGGCTCTAGCTCACCTTCAACGAAGACCAGCGTTTGCACCTGTAGCTGCATTGCAGGCACTTGAACCTCTCTGGGTCATTACCATCATGGGAGTCTATGTGAAAGCGAAGGTCTTCCTGAGACAGAAACCGAGAGCCACATATCCGGCAATTATGGGGCCTCAGCAAGGGCTTCAGGGATTTGTAGTACCTACTGTAATGAAGCAGAAGATGAAAAGGGAGGAGAAACAGAATATATTTTATTTCCCTGCTAGAACAGCATGGTCAGATCGCCTCTTGCTGGTGGTCTCTTACTTGCGGTTGAGGTACTTCTTATACTTCTTACGAAGAAATCGCTTTGAGGGTCGCCCCCGCTTTCTGGGATAATATTCAGCCTCTTCTGTTCCTGTATTTGAGGATGGATCTTTGTTCTCGGAATCAGACTGGCTGATGCCAGGTTCAGCTCCATGTCCGTTGGCAGAGGAAACGGGTCCACTGTCCAGCCCAGAGGAACTGGCCTCCTCGGGGGCCTGGGGATCTAAATTCTTATTTTGCTCGGGTATTACTGGGGTATTTGCTGCCGCTTCTGAATGAGGGATAACGGTGCAAAATGATGGAATTAAAACTTATACATAACATATTGCAATAAAGCCAAGAAAGAAAGCTATCAAGATGACTAGAAATACAACATTAACTTTATTTCCTGACGTTTTTGGAGAGTCACCTTGGTTACGGGAATTATTCACGTAGTACGGAAACTTCCTGGGTCGCACCACCCGACGCCGTGGTCGCTCGTGGGAAAGGCAGGAAGAAGATGGAACGCTTCGTAGTAGCGCCGGTTGGCGCCCCCTGCAATCCTCATCAGCTGGGTTATAGTCGCTGTCGTCTGGAAAAAAAAAACAACTGAATGAGAGCTTCACTCACTACGGGCACATGCCCTTTCAGATATAGTTTCATAATCGGTCTAACCGGCTGCGTCGTCAATGGCGCCAGCATCAACGATGTCATCGTCCTCTTCCTCCGGTAGCTCCTCGGTCTTCGCCTCGTTTTTCTGAGCAGCGCCCGAATCACTGCGGCGTGGCCGTCCTCGACCCCTCTTCTTAGGCGGCGGGCCACCTACACAACACAGCAACCATCACTGAATTCAGCTGCTGGACATCCAGAGGATTAGGGTACGGCAATTTAGCTTGAATGCATCCAAACTCACATGCAGCTGAGATGTCTACAACTCCCAATGAACCTTTAGAAATTTCTATTATATTCTGAGACTCGGGAAGCCTATTGAGGCTGCCCGGGCGTACCTGCATGCTTGAAGTGCTTGTCTCTCATGTGGTTGATGAGGGTGTCTTTGGATATGCTCTTGTATGGACACATCTTGCATTTGAATTGCTGCACAACCACCACCTCCATCATCTCCTCCAGCTCCGCCAGGTCTGGAGGCTGATCCCTGAGCCCTGTGCCCGTTTCAGGTCCGGCAACCGCGGCACCGTGGGCCTCTGAGTGGCTCGGCCTCTCTGGAAGCTCGCCGTCTCCCGGTGAAACGACCTCATTAGGGTGTGACGAGTACCTGCCCGTGCTACCGATGAATTGACTGGGCTGGTCCTCACCACTTCCCACATAGTGGTAATCTTGTGGCTGATCTGGGTTGTCAGAGGGTGTGCTATCATCCACGTTGACACTGCTACCCTCCATATAGCTGGAGTGCTGGGGCTGGTCAGGGCAATCCAACGAGCTCTCCTCCACATAGATGGAGCCCTGGGACATGCTGCACTCGATGTAGCAGGAATGTTGCGGCTGGTCCTGGGAGTTCTGCGTCTGGTCTGGGTCATCCATGCAGCACTCCATGTACTGGGAGTGCTGGGTCTGGTCGGGTCCGCCAGTCACGCACTCCAGGTACTCCTGTGGCCGGCTCGAGCTATCTGAGCTGCAGTCGATGTATTGCGAGTGCTGTGGGTGACCGGCTCGATCGGGCTCACTCTCTAGATAGCGGGATTGGTGTAGTCTGGAATGAGGTGAGGGCCTAGGGCCCCTCGAGTGAAGCTCTGAATTGTCCGGCCCATCCACACCACAGTCAACGTAGTGGGAATGCCGCGTCTGATCAGGTCCCTCCTCAGTGCAGTCCAAGCCTCGAGAACGCTGGGGCCGACGCAAGTGGCACACGCCCATGCCGTCTTCCTGCTCAGTGTAGCCAGAGTGGCCTGGCTGGTCAGGCTGATCTGGGTCCATGGCTTCGTGGTCAGGCAGCATGCTCCTCCTGTCTTCCACAATGTCGGACTGCTCCAGGCAAGTGGATGTTGGTCCTTCCGCAAGGGCATCGATGGTGATGCGATTAGACAGAGCAGTAGAAGACATTTCAGACACCATGGGGGCACCTGATAAGAGAAAACACAGTATTTCCATTTGTATCCATTTCAATAAGCATCTGTGGCCCCAGGTAATGTAGCCAAAAATAATAAAATGGACCAGAAATCCCAGAAGGGGCACATCTTGGAATAAACCACAGTATCATGTATCTAAATGTGGGAGTTGGTCAACCAGTTGTTTTTGCCCAGAGGTTTTTTCTATTAGTCTGGATACCCATGCTGCAATAGGTTGAAATCTTCCAGCTTTGTTACATATGCCTCCATGGGACAGGCCCCCCATGACAGTTACCAGAGAAAGTGTTAGAAGATATATGAATGAAAGAAAGGACGAAGGGACGGATAGGTACTAAATTCTAAATAACTGTAGTCAAATAACAATACAACTTACAATAATTTCCAGAAATGGAATTACGTAAAGACTAACCATCATCGGGACCTTGCAGAATAAGATACTGAGTAGTCTCAGCGTCTCCATCCTCTGCACTTGTCACTGCAATACAACCTTGCAAAACACAGACAGGGTTCTTAGCAAAAATTATAAACCCCATGCAGAGAAAGTAATGACACGCTATCTAATGTCACTTATTGTAAGCACAAATTACACAAAAACAGAAGATTCTCCTCTTCTAAACTCCTTTTCTTGAACTCCTAAAGGAATTTTCTTCCTACCGTTTATTATGTCAGGTCCTATGGTAGACTCAATTATCTTGTCAATAGCTGATCCGAGGTCTGAAGAAGTGGAGGCAGTGGAGTCTGACACGATCATCCCCCCATCTGACACCACGCTGGAGTGAACCAGCACTTGGGCCGACTCGGAGACCAGGATAGATTGTGTCACTGTTGAGACACTGGACACACTTGTTGACTGGGCCACAGAGGAGGAGTCTGGAAGATGAATCACGCCCCGCACATCGGTGCTAGAGCTGGTCTCAGGTATCAGCTCCTAAAGACATAAACCAAAGAATCGATAGGGAACAATCAGATGGGAAGCCACACAGGCAGACCACACCAACACAAGGGTACAGGAGGCTCATTTCAGGTCAGCACAGTGATCAAGATACTAAAAATAACCATGGCAATACTTGTCCATGGCTCTCTTTACAAATCGTTCCTTGAAATTCATCTGTGCCGTTTTGGTAAAAACAATTAGCAGTGTGAAATCTAGTGGAAATCATTTTAGTCAAAAGCCTCCGCCAGGCAAGATGGATGATCATCCTCGGGTTGCCGCGGACCTACCACAAGCCCTTCTGAGCTCTGCCCTACATGGGAGTCTGACTCAGGTGCCAAGGTGGGCACTGTAGCAGTGTCGCTGCTGTCGGCAGACATGGCTTCCGATGACTCCATGCCCATACCACTTTCTGAGGGCTCCTCCAGACCAGACGGGCCTGCATCACTGCTGCTCTCCACCTCATTGTCCTCTGAATCCATTTTGACCTGCATGAAACAAAAATGAGAATGGGCTTGTCATAGGGTCATTGTTTCTGAATAATGGAACTTATGACCAAGTCTTGAAATTTTCAATGTATAGCTTGAATATTCTTGAAAAAAAGAGTTCATTTGTCTCATTAACTTTACCTTTAACTTGGTCACACAGAAAAATTATACACTTGATGTATCAATAGTTTTAAAAGCTTTCCAGGTGTCTGGAAGCATATTAGCATGGAGACAGGAGCTTCTGAGCAAATGATTACTATAAAACTGCCCCCGGTCTGTATCAGCACATTTAATACTTTATGAAGGGATGTGTATTCTCCCAAGAACATTAAAGGTGAAATCTAATACAATCTACTGGAATAACTGGATGTGATGGAAATCAAATAAAAGAAGCTTGTTTATTTGAAAGTACATTGCACACAATTAGACATGAGCAAATTCTGTCATCGAGCCAGGCTACTCCACATCCAGGTTTCTCCTGCAATGCAGTTTTTCCTGATCCAACTGGTAATGCCATGTTGACACTACATAAAAACCAATTTGAAAAAAGCCTCTAGGTGACAAAAACATCCAAATTTGACATGTTGATGTTTCAGTATATGACAGAAGATGTATTTGACCCAAAAAGGCACATCCAGTCCTCAAAGATTAAATGTCACAAAGGTATATATTCCAAGTGGCTCTTATTAAAATTGCAAATTACAAATTCAACTGCTCAATCGGCATTTCCTATCTCTGTACAAGTCCCCACCTGCTTTTACTCACACCAGTATGGCTGCTTGAGTGTAACATATCATTCTTTGCTTCTTACCTTACTCCTTTCTTGAAAGATGCTTCCCAGGGTGCAGATACGCAACCAATTGTCTTTTCAACCTCTTTGCTTTCACAAATGTAGGACACTTTACTACCAGTAGTACTGATACTACTACTACACACCACCTTTTCCTCTGGTCTAAGATGCGCTTTCCATCTTATGGTCCCTGCTTACTTTTAATATGTAATTTGCCCATCTGCTATTGTCCAATACTCCCCCTTTTGTTACAACTTATAATTTTGTTGTGGTGCTTCTCTGAACCCTCACTGACAAATTCAGTCGTTTTCCCTTACCTAATTCCTAACAGACCAGCAAACATAAAATACATCAGAACAGTGCAATCACTGATTATATTCAAGAAGAAACTCTACACCTACCTTAAACTACACCTACAAGATGACAGTGACCTTGTGATTCACCAAACAAATAAGCATTCCTGAGTATAATGCAAGGGGTATTATGAACTAGCATACTATAAATACAGCTGGTCTTAAGACTAAATGTTTATCATGGTTTTATTTGAACTAGTGTTTAAATCACAACTACACTGACCAGTCATCATGTACTACAGTTTCTTACGGTAACTATAAAGCTACACAACCAAAAACATACTGCTTAAAATGTAGTCTTTATTTGGAAAGACACTAACATCTTGTGGCGTGCTGTTTCAATAGCGTAATAAATATTAACATCAGGACCGATATTGGGTTAATTATTATGATACTTCAGCACAGGAGTCTCCTCTTCGGTTTAACTCAGAGCTTATTCCGTGTTTAGTGAACAAGTAGCTAGATATCTGAGATTGCAGCTTTTTATGTTATTTAAAATACTTTTAGCGAGGAATTCGCTCACATGGAAAAAACTGAAATTTGTTCATTCAGCATGGTGGACCGTATGTTGTGAAAGCCCGGCGTAGTGCGCTTCCCAACTAATTCGTAACAAAGACTGAAATAGTGGCTAATAAATTATTAGAAGCTAATCGACATAGTACTAGTTTTGTTAGTAATCGTTCATTAATCCTGTCTTATTACAGTAACATTTCGCTAGTCTCATTTTAAGCATTCCAATAATGGTTAGCTTAGCAGCTCTAGTTTTGTAGGAACATGTGCGGACACTGTAACCAGGCCTGGTGAACAAGTAATTATGTTATAATAAAACAACGATCTAAAATTTTATTTAATATTCGCACTTAAAGAAAGAGCTAGGAAGCTGAACACCAAGGTTTAGGGACATATTGGTGTCCGCACGGTCAGTGCTGTGTGGGTGAATATATTATTAGACACAAATTCCTTATTTGTATTTTTATGACATGCACAAAGCCAAACCGTCTCAATCTAAACAACACTGTACGTGAACTACGAAACTGCTAATGTATCCCATTTGGTACAACAGCTGTGCTATCTTTCTCAGGCGTCTCGATCTGACTCCTATCACAGCCGTAATACTTCATACAACAGCCCCTTTCTCAAATAAAAACCCGGGCCGTGCTGCCCTCCCCACTGCCTGCTGCGCGCCGCCATTTTCCTGAGTCACTTTTCGATTCAGGCAGTCCTCAAACTCCTATCAAAGGCTGAGGGACCCCCGAGGGCCTCTTCGACATGGTCAGACCGCCTTACCCTCTTCCTTCAAGATTTTTTTTAACGCAGGTTTCTTAAGCGCTACACCCCGAAATGACTTTTCTTACCTGGACTTTAGCGCTGGATTATTTTCCTGTCGTCAGCACGTCAGAAACCGCGATTAACAGAAAAAGATAAATGCTCCGGCATTCTTGCTGGGCGCCATCAACTTTTCCTTGGTTAGTTCAGGACGCCAACCGGATCTCATTTATTTGTTTCACTTTCATAAAATGTTCGCCAAGGTATTTACCGTACATATAGCCACAAATATCATGTTACGACGGCTTTTAATATCCGTTTGTTTTAGAAATCAATAGTGCTAGCCGATATTAAGTGTTGGGCCGTTTGGTTATCTTTTTTGGGGGGCGGAAGACATAATTAGGTTTTTTTTTTTTTTTTAGCAAAAGGCGGAAGAACACTACAGAAAGCGGACGGATATTGAGAACCCAGTTATTTAAATTCAACATTGTAAGCTTGCAAGAATGTTATGAATATTTTTTCGCCGTCAGGTTAAAAGAATTGCGTAGCAGGAGTTATTCAGTATATGAAGGTTTGTTGTATATATTAAGTAATCGCATTACGACGGCAATATGTAAACGGGGGCTAAGGTGTGCAGATGTGCAGTAAGCATTACGATCCTCCCTACATAAAAGAAAATCAATGTGTAAAGTCAACAACTGTTCGTCATTCATAATAGACTATTCATATGCGCAATACTTTTATGATATAAATTGTTCACACGATGGAAAATCGTTTAAAGATGAATATGCAATATGGCATTTAATTGGTCGTTTGACTAATCCGCCTATATATATGGTAATCAACAAACAGCATGTTTGCGTTCTTATAAAACATTGTGCAGCTTTAAAACGTTAGCTCTAGTTTACTCTATTTGTACACACAGCGATCTATTTGCCAATCCAAACGTCCAATTCACAGTAAAAGATTAAGTTTTGCACGCAGAATTTCAAGAGTGGCATAACAAACGTAGAAACAGTAGGTCACATCAATAGCTAAGTAACGTAATACTGCATGGTAATTGTATGATACATGTAATGTTTTTATAAACGTTTCAGCTTTCCCATTCACTGCAAATGTAATAAATTTATGCGTGGAGAATAAAAAAATATTTGCATCCATTGAGAAAAACCTTTTGCACAGTTAGGTGATGAATTAAATCAATGTAATTTTCCCCCGTAAGTGAGTGTAAACACAGAAGTTATCATATTAGAAAATAATTTCAGCGCTTTATGTAGGCCACAGCTTATATGATGTAACTGAACTTTAATGTTTTTTATTACTATATAAATAGACGTATGATGTTTACACTTAAAACAGCAAATCCATGGGGGCCTTAACCTGCCCTCGCACAGCTTTACCTGTACTGTATTTTGGTTCCCTCTGTCTGCAGTTATTTTAAACATTGCTTTAAATGTGTTTGTATTGCATACAGGATTTTTTTCAGTAAGATGTTTTCTGAGTTTGAGCAGTATTTCGTATAGGACATTTGATCGTGTCATGTAACCGAATGTTATAAAAAATTAAGGTTTTTACTCGTATAGATGGCTTCAGTTAATCTTTTGATTACATATTTGAACATGTATGTGTAAGAAAACAATAAACGTGATTCTTTGGGACATGCCTCTTTCTGTTTTTCCATAAGCACTTATTTGTTAGATGTATCGTGCTCCTAGGAGAACGGACAGCATTCACCTCGGAAAGGACACCAGTCCATCCGACGAGTATGTAGACTTAGATAGAAGTCT
>JAABNX020000143.1:10556044-10576737 GCA_015163995.2 Mormyrus lacerda
CCTAGGAGAACGGACAGCATTCACCTCGGAAAGGACACCAGTCCATCCGACGAGTATGTAGACTTAGATAGAAGTCTTTGATTTGGAGGGAAAATGTATAGCAGCACAAGGCTTTCCCTGAACCCACTCAATTCGTGGAGTGTTTCAGCACTTCTTGAGTAAGTTTGACACATTTGCACTAAAGACCCAAAAGAAATTAAATTTATAGGGATGTTCTTGAATGTCCTCAAATATTAATATGTTTAGACAGTATGCATAATATAATAATGTAATAATAACATTCCATAGCATACAAATAACATTTATTTAAAATGTTCCCACAAATATGAAGCACATGGAGATGCGGAGAGCATGACCCCACATTGCCATTTTTATTTTTGTATAAATTAACCTTTTTTAAAATTACACAAGAGATTGCATCAGTCAGTTTTACCTTTTTTTTGAGCGGCCTTAGGAATTACTAATTTCATTCAAGTGAAAGGAAAATAAAAGGCAAGGACAGCAATGGTAAAGACACCATCACAATGAACTACATCATTGTGTTCATATTTTCTCTTTTCAACTCTTTTCAGTTTTTCTTAAATAGGTTAAATATGTTCTCACAAATCTTCCATGCATAAAGGCTGTGCCTTAGATAATTTTAAATTGCTTTAGGAGCTGATACTTAGTAACTTGTGACTTTTTCCTCAGTTTCCAGTATTTCAAAGCTGGCGCGGGTCTATACGCAGACAAAGGAAATATAGCAATAAAAATAAGAAGTGTGTGTGTGTGTGTGTGTGTATATATATATATATACTGTAAATGGTAATAAGGCACTGAAGGTGACTATTCCAAAGATTATGTATTACTGCACTCTTAATTTATCATGCAATTTGCATTGAGAAGATTATTTAACTTTGTCCAGATTGTATAGCATATGACTAATGGGGTGCTATAGGGAGGCAATGTATGTTTCACTAGGTTAGGTGTCTGTTCTAGTGATCGCACAGGCCAAGTTCAAGTTCCATCTTCAGCATAATAGTTACATTGCCGTTGGGCCTCGGAACATTGCCCTTAACCCCCCAAAATAGAAATTGCTAGACCCTGTGTCTGGACCCCACACTTCACCCTCAGTTGTTTTGTGTGTCCCAAAGGTGAGAAGGATTCCAATGTAGGTCTGCTTGTGCAAATGGCAAATAAAGCAATATTTCATTCCCATTAATGTATACGTCGAATTCTTTTTGTAACATTCAAATTATTGTGCACTGCAAATAATGCTGGTTAATGCTCAAACACTAAATCACAGAAAACGATGACGTCTAATTATGTGACAACTATCAATCTTTAGTATTTTTTATTTGTGTAGAATAAAAGAAATATCACAGCAGTTACAGCAGCGCCACCTCCATCATCGGCTTTAGGACCCAGATGCACATCTCGACGCGGACACCGGTTGATGTGAAAGCTTGCTCTACAGTATCGTTTATCTGCGAAAGGGTATAGGAAATATTGTACAGTGTATGGGGAAAAACAGAAAAAATACACACTGTGAAAAAGACGCTTGGCATCCAATAGAGCTGATTTATCTGCCTACTTTAATAATAGTGCTTGACAGTCCAGCTGTTGTCTATATTGGAAACGTGAATTCTTCCACCGAGCAAAGGCAGGCAGGCAGGCAGCCAGAAGGCGCGTCGCTCTTCCTGAGCTCTGCCTCGCACCGATCCGATCATGAGTCAGAGGTTTACGGTCACCTCTTTCTCCAAGGAAGAGGGCAAATGCCTGCCGGCCACACAAGGCGAGGTAAACCAGCTCTTCGAGTGCGATGAATCTCCGCCGAGATCTCCGACCGAAGCGGGCGCTGTACAGACGCAGGATGTGGCCAAAGGTATGATGCTGACTGTAACCATAAATACTGCTGGTCCATCGCATAGTGCTGATTCTTCACCTGTGGGCATGGTATGAATGGTAGACGAAAAGGGGGTGTGTGGATCAACACGTTTTCATTGAGTATAAAATATAGATGCTCTGTGGTGTCTATAACAGATGAATTGGCGTGTATTAAATAGACAGATGTATTAAATTTGTCAGAATTTTCTTTGGGAATTTCTATTTGTTTTACAATGGTTGTTAACAGCTGCACCGATCTGCATTGACGGTGTTCTTCAGCAGCATGTCTATTTGATTTTGGATAAAAATTGTATTTGTATGTATCAGCGGCAGAAACAGAGGATCAACCGAAACACCAGGTCAGCTGTCAAAAAACTAAGCAACTAATACGATAGATACTAGTTTCGCCTGGAATTTATAGCTGTGCATTGTGTTTAACGTTGTGACGTATAATTTGTCGAAAAAGAAATGCTGTTACATGCTCTTAAATCTTGTTCTAAACTCACACGAAATTCAGCAAATTATATTGTCTGTGTGTTTAATTGCGCGTGGAACCTGTGATGAGATGTCCTCAATTTATGGTTAATTTTATAACTACAGTGATATAAATATTTTAACATTTTCTTTTGATTATGAAAGTGCACTGCAAAAACATTTTTCCATAATAATGTTTTTTGGAATTAATTCCTTTCACTGTCATGTCCCCTTTGTACCCTTAAATTAAAGGCATTTATGTATACTGAAGTTCACCTTGCCTCATGATATAGATTTCAGCCATAACTAATTTTATGATTTACTTCTCCTTATCCCACATAAAGAATTTGCTTTCCTTATACTACAGCTCTGTATGTCATGCTTAGCTATCACACATAGAAAGGACTAAAGTACTAGGTTCTTGCTTTTCCTTTGATTGGCTAAAATCTCATATGTCTCTTTTCCAAAAGCATCATTTTAACCATTGGAAATGAAATATGTCTACAATTAGGCATTATGTGTATATACTAATTACAGGTTTACATTATGTTTCAAGCATGACACAGCATTAAAATGCCCCGTTGTGAATTTAAGCAGCATGGAAATATGATGCATCCATGATCCATTACAAATCAAGATGTTCCCTTTTGTGATGGATTAATGTGGCAGCCATTTTAAGATATGCTCCAGGAGAACACTGTAGATAATTTTTTGGTAAACCACCTCCATGGCTCTGTTTCCTTGTTAATAGGTACTATACATCCTTCCGTACAATTATTTACAGTGCAAGCAATATAAAGGATTAAGACAAATGTCTGTTGTAGATATTTACGTAAGTCATAACACAACAGTACTCTTCAACAGTGTTTCAATAATGTCACATTATACAGTATATACGGTCACTAGCATATGGCTGCAATTATGTTGTTCTGCTGTGCAATATTTAGCAGAGTCACCGGCCAACAGGATGCGATAAGACAAAACCGCCACTGAATGTGTTGCACAAGACATCAATAGTATCAAGGCCAAGACGCTCATGTTTCTGTGCTCTGTGAAGCAGGGCTGTGCAGGACAGAGGCAAACCTCAGTCGCTTACGGGCTAATCTTCGTGAGTCTCCAAAATTGCACTCAATCTACAATACTTCCTTCCTTAAAAGAGACACGTGTCGGAGTAATTAACATGTTAAAAAGAGTCATGAATAACATCAAAATGGATCAGCGGTGTAGGATAACACATTTTATGAAAATTCACTAACATCAATGACATTTTCAAGCTGGGAAAGGTCTGTAATGCAGTATAAATGACCATTTGATTTTGTTCCAGAAATTCAATCCTACTTGTTGGTTTTATCCTAATCATTTAATTCTGTATTTATATCCATCACTTCTGTACGTATAATTAATAGGTCCAGTACTAAATGAGCGTAATGCAGAGCCAAATTATTTCAAATCCCAGATATAACCAGTTATCCCTCATTTTTTTGCCCAGTCATGAAGAAAAAAGGAATTACTTAAAAATCAGTCATGCCTTTTAAATATTTTTGAATGACCTGTCATATTTTCTAACACCTGATATTTAGTTATAAAAGAAGTTTATTTATCAAAGTCATGTTCTGCAGTTTTACCTTTGATTTTTTTTATTTCTCCAGTAAAACTACAGTGTTCAGTGTTTCATTTGGTTTGATCAAACTATAGTGTTAAAATGTCATTTCCAGTATGTATTTCCAAATTCTTTAAGATGACCAATGAGGTCTTTAGTAACTGGCACCCTGCTAAACCGTTACTTATGCAATACTAAATCTAAAATAAGTAAGTAATATAAATGTGGCATACCGGCTGTATATGAAACACACATCCCAAGCAGTCACATAAATTCCTGAGTGTTTAATTATTAATTCTTTAAAGCCTTTCCATGTTTTGTGTTAAGGTGATTTATGTTGTAACTGTTCATACATTAC
The DNA here is from genome assembly GCA_015163995.2 of Mormyrus lacerda. Lineage (NCBI taxonomy): Eukaryota > Metazoa > Chordata > Actinopteri > Osteoglossiformes > Mormyridae > Mormyrus > Mormyrus lacerda. Next base: position 10,560,343 of record JAABNX020000143.1, read on the forward strand.
ATTACACAGTGATTGTGCAGTCAGGCTGCCTTGTCTTATTTATTGTGCTAGCTGTTAAAGAATATATATTACTTATTTAAAGTCTCAAGAGACATTCTCTGATGCTCTGATGCACTTGAGCTCAAGTACTTTATAGTAAGAAGGTACTATAATTGGTCCGGTAAATATTCAGACTATATAAATGATATATTAAGTCGATCTGGATGGAAACATTCGGTAAGCAGGCAGATTAGCTAAATTATATCATGTAGAGAAGGTTTGATGGGTCCAAGGGATAATCTGCTCTGCATCTCGCCACGACTTGTTGCCTTTCATCTTCATAAAGGCAGACCCGACATGCAGCATGTCGGGCTGGTTCAGGGTCACATCTCCAGCAGCAGGTTCCTGGTCCAGCCATCCATGGATCAAACGCTACATGAAGAGGGATCGTTTCTGCTGCACTGCTGCTGCCTCTGACGGCTCTGGGTGATTAAATAGTCCCTCTAGGAACTGATGCCCTCCTTACAGAAGCGTTGGCTAGGTCACAGGGGTGGGGGGAGCGGCTTATTGGTATTCAGCGAGCGTGTGCTCCATGGTCAAGCTTCACGGCGTGGCCACATGGGCCCTGCTGTCTCTAGGGACCATAAGAGATGTGGAAATGCAGCGCGCTGCACATCTGTTCTCATTGTGGCTCCTACGGCCTAGACTGCTCCGAGCATGACCCCGGGAATCTCGTCCTCCGTCACCGGACTGATACGTCATGTTCGTTTGCAAATCGCCTTGGTTACGAGGATGCTTTGAGCTAATATTCTAGGTGAGCTTCCAAAAATAGGGATTAATGGAATGTAAGTAAGGATAGCTAGGCTGTTTTCTTTTAATTTTAATTTTTTTTTCCCACCATTCCTTTATTGCAGACCAGGCACTGAAACTGCTCTGATTTTTAAGATGGATTTTTGAAAGATTTGACATGGGCACAGAGATTGTTGCTGCCTAGGGGTGTATCTGGCTGATCTCTGCCTCCATTCTCCTCGTCTTCTCCATCCGTGGAGAAAACGTCCCTTGACACATTACCGCCAAAGTGTAGACGGCTGGACGGCTATCTCCATTTTGTTGACCGCGGCACCACTTTATATATAATGAATAAATGCAGTAGTAATTCAATTCATTATTGATCTTCAAATCTAAAAGTAGATTATGTGCCTGCTAGAAAATGATGAATTAGACCACAAGCTAGTCAAAACTCAGGTTGTTATTAAGGGAAATTTATAGTTATTCAAACAGTAAAAGTAATACAGTAAACTTTTTGCAGATCATAAGTGCTTTATCTTCTGTCTCTCTGTCTTATTTGTGTTTTCTTAGCATACAGCATTACCCATGATGTATTGCCAGATTATTGTTCCTCTCTGTATTTTTTATTTGCTAACAGTGATAAGCAAATAATATGCAGGACTCCCCTCCTCCCCCCCCCCCCCTCAGGAAAAATGAGCAAAAAAACTGTTTGGACAATAGATGGATGGATTAATGGTACTTCACAATTTCATATATGTGGATCTGACCCAATTAATTATTTATTTCCATGGTCTTAATTTAGTGTAATTTTCCCTCGGGGACAATGCAAACTGACCAGTTATAAAGAGAAACCTAAAGTATAATATATGAAAACCTATTTTTTATAATTTACCGAATATTGAAATCCGCCAATAGACAAAAGGAATGAAAGATGAACGAAACACAAATAAAACCAGTCTGCAAAAAGATTATCGCGCTTCTGTGACTTTACCATAAATCATTATCAATAATTTGTCTCGTTGCTACTGATTTGACTGCGGAGTTCCCTCTGTCTCGTATGCTGCAGCTTAACACTGTGACATTATTGTAATAAAGCCTGCCGCCATGCATTAATCTACTGTTTCAGGCAGGTATGTACCGTTCTTTGTTTGATGCTGGCAGTTTAATGAGTATTTATGGGCTTTTGCCTGTAAAATAAAGCATTTTAGCGCCTTAGCATTTTAGAGTCAGTACCCCATCCCAGTTATAAGACAAATACACATCGATCGGCACTTACACCCCCTGCGTCGTACTTTGAGTGTGGTGAAAAAGGCTGCGTAGGGATGTTAGATATGGAAAGATGTGGTTTCATTTTGAAGACATTACCACTGCTCACTTGCTCAGAAAAATGCGGCAGAACAGCAGTGTTGATACGAGAGGGTCAGATCATCGGGATTTGTTGTTTTTTCGTACTTGTATAATCAAGATAAGTCTACAACAAATGCTGACTTTTTCAATAATAATGGAAAATACAAAGGTGTATAATTTACATGTCACTTTGATTGCCTTGCTGAGACATTAATTACTTTTAAGACCTACCTTGCTATTTGCTTTTGTGAAGGAAGATCTAGTGTTTAATCAGATTCTCCTGGGGTTGTTTTCTACTCAGTGGTTGCTGAGTTTTTTGCAGGTCTATGATGACATCAGTTGATAGTGTGTGTGTGTGTGTGTGTGTGGGGGTGGAATGTGTGTTTATTTGGGGGATGGGGGATCCATCAAAGTTCTGTTTAGTGGTAGACTTGGGCCTCACTGTCACTGCATCCCATATCTTGCACTCCCTCCCTCCTTTTATCCCTCTCAGGCACGGCTAAAGCCGTGCCGCTTGGTACATGAAATAAAATAAAAAAATAAAATGAAATAAAAATAAAAAAATAATAAAATGCAGCTGTAGTCATTTTTGAACCGTGAAAAATGCTGCCATTCTGTCACAATCCACGGTATGTTTTAATCATCTTACTCTTCGTCTCTGGCTCACAGTCCTTATGAGTGCACCATGCAGCCGTGGGTGTCTCTCAACAACGCTCATCATCAAGTGTGCTTTTGATCACAACTCTGTTGTGTTTGCTGGCTTTTTTCATTATAGACGCAACCGCAAAAGTTGACAGAGTTTTGTTTAATATCTATTATGTATCTCACACCTACACATCTCTACTGTATGTTCCAATTACGCAACATACTGTACTATCGAGAGCATGGCATCAATACTGAAAACGGACTTGAAACCGAACAGCTACGTCACATTTGTGTTCCATAAAAACTATCCGTCTGAATCTATCCAAAGGCATACTTAATGTAAATACCTTCAGTGAAATATGGCCTCTTCTATGTGTGGGCGGAAATATAAAAAATAGCAATCTGTTTAAGCTAGTGCATGAGAGCATTGACAAAATTATATTGATATTTGAATGCTTTTATGCTTTTTTTCTGTTATGAGAAAGCACAGATAATTAGTCTCAGGAGGAACTGGGTGTTAAGGGCCTTGCTCAAGGACCCAGCAAAAAAATCTCTTGACTGACCCAGGGATTTAAACTGTCAACCTAAAACTGTCAGATCACAAGAGCAGTGTCCTTAACAGGTGAGACGCTCTGGTCCCTTAATATAATAAGTGATAATAAAATGCTGGCATATTTTATGTGTTTTTTTTTTGTCACTGTCAGCCTGCTTGTAACTTATTATGGCACATGCAACCTTTAGGGTCAACGATGATATATGTCAAGGGGTCTTCGTAGGAAACGTCATAGGGCTGCAGTCGAGGAGCGCTCCTTTGTTCAGCAAAGCTTCCACTTCAGCCGTCACCAAGTATAATTCTGTCTCCCTCTCTCTCTCTTTTGTCTCTCGGCCATTAATGCATGAACAGAATGATAAATTAAATTAATTAAATTTGGCTTCTCACAGTCGCTTTGGCACAGCAGTGAAAAGTGTTACTAAAAGCAAGCTTTTATCTTGGCAAAAAATGCCAGGCTTTTTTTTCTAGGAAAGAATTAGAGGCATGAAGTCAGACGAAAAAAAAAAAGGCGTTAATCTAATTGCTTCTTGGAGCACGCTGAATTTAAATGACCCCCATCTCATATACCTGAAGAAACCCCTACCTTTATGTGTGTACTTGTTTGAGATGCATCTGTGTTGAGGGGATATTCATTAATAAGTTATATTTAAAGCCAGATGTATTACCAGATATATTAGCATTTTTGTTTGAGGCCGAGGCTCACGATATATTAACGAAATCAGCGAGACAAAACCTGTCCCAGAGTGGCAGGTATCATTACCCAGGAGAACATGATTAATCCATAAAAAGGTAATCAGAGCCTCTTGACCCTTTTGTGTCACACTGAGTGCAGTAATTATTTTCCCCAAGCACAAGGGGGTGCACTCATTTTAGGTCTTTTAACAAGATTTATTTATTAAAAATTGATGCAAATTGCTACATTATCTGCCAGGACCTGTCAATCTTAAAAGGCTAAGAAAATGGTATTGTTTAATTATAAAAAAAAAGATATGAAGTATTTAAAATGTATAATTTTCGTATAGCTAGTAGGTCATTGCATTGTCACGCCCAAGCACAGTAGAGAGAGAGAGAGAGAGAGAGAGAGGGAGGGGGGGTTCTTCCCTGAAGTAATTGGGTTTTATTTTTGCCTTTAATCTTAAAAAAACATGGGGGTAAGATACAATGGCAGCTGTTTTTAAATATTCCCACAATTTGGCTGGACCCTATCGGGTATTCTTCTTCAAAGAATCCCATTCCCTTCAGTAATCAGTGTTGTATTATCAGTCACAAAGATGCCTACATCTGCTGAAAATGCACAGGAAACAAGCTACACTGAGTTTGTCAATAATGTATTTGATAAGTAAACATTTTGACTAAAATTCAGATTGCTAAGGCAAACAAAGTTTGGAAAGAACTGGAGTTATGTACAGTATTGTGACCAATCTGTAATAAGCTGAAATGACTAAGAAAGACTGTAACTGTCAAATGTAATGTCATGTTAATTACTTACTAGACACTCTTATCCAAATGAGATTTCATAACCTAGGACTTTACACTCTTTATCTACAGAGTTCAGCATTTTAGACTGCAGCCTACAACAGCAGGCCTTCTCCAAGATGTGAACCTGGCCAATTTTCCTTAGAAGTTTACTGTGACTCTTTCTGCATTGAAAATTGTCTATTGTGATTTTGATTGCATGATTAATTTGGTACAAAAAGCACAACATGAAACAATCATTCATAGCAAAATATCTCAGGTTATTCTGAAAATTATTTGCAGAAGGCTTGGTAATATGTCGCACGTTTGCCCTAGGTTTGCTTGTTCAGTGCCGGTTTTCATTTTTCCACTGAAGATAAATTGTAGCTGTGGACAGCAGGTGGCAGTGTTTCTCTTCAATGCTCATTCAGCTCTTCTGCATTTTTTTCTTCGAGACCCCCGCAGGGCGGCAGTTGCTAGCATCGAGATGACAGCAGGCACTGCAGGAAGGGGGTGTTGGGGGGGCGGCATGCGGCAGGCGACATGTAAATCTTCTGTGGTCGTATGATGTAATACAGTTTTGCAGAAATGGGATGCTTTGATTGGATGGGGGCCGGTGGGGGTACTGGAGCGGGTTAAATGATATTTGACAGGCACGGGGAGGGGAATTAACGGAGAATCTCCTTGTGCGACTGTGAGGAGATGAACAGAGGCATAGCTGGGTGGGTCCATTTTTCATGCAAGGTACCCCTGTGAAGCAGGCAACAGCCACCTCATTCTTGCTTTTTTAATGGTGAAATTGCAAAACAGCTACATTTTCAATTATTTAGCCATGAAAGGTCAAGACGTCCCTTGGGTTTGGAGTGGTTTTTGAGTCCATCTGAAATTGGAATACCTGTTAAATGTCTACGCACTACCCAGGGAGTGTATTTTTTTTCACTCTGACAAGGTTCTGAGCGTGAACGAAAATCAGTTATCCTTCTCGCTGTCAGAGTGTTGATGAAAATGTGTGAAATTTCTCCTGATGGATCTGTAATTCAGATCGTGCGAACCACATGCTTGATTTAAAGGAAATTTATTTAATAAGCTGTAGTTCAATAGATTTCAAATGCCTGAAAACTAAACAAAAACATTTTGAGATATTACTATAATGACTGTCTCACATCATTAAATTTACCATCAACTGTTTGGCATCATAAACATGATTTCATATAACATGTAATTATGTGTTAATCAATATTTTCAAGAGTATTTTATTTATAATGGATCAGTCATGTAAAACACAGAGGTGCCATTTGAGTCCACCAGCGTGAGTATATTGTAAGATCATGTCCTGGGTTTGACTGGTTTCTCCTGTGTCCTGTTGTTTGGGGATCAGATCCTACCTCCTACTGTGTTGGGTGTTGGGGGGGAGATCCCTGTGTGATGCAGCTTTCCTCCTGCAGTCCAAAACATGCAGTTAAGTTAATTTGCATCTCGAACTGGGCCACCGTGCTGCCCCAATAATACTTAATTTCATTTAAATAGCTGGCCATTGTTTTACACTTCGGAGGTGGGACTCATTTCCTTAGCAGCAATGAGCAGCCGCTTTTTCGCCAGAGCTACTTGCTTCTCCAATAATCACTTAAGGAATTATTCATCCAGCTATTATAATAACAAATGATTGCATAGACTTCGTTCTCTAACAGGGCTGGAATGGGAGTTTTAAAGCGTCATACAGAGTTAGCTCCCTTACACATGGCAAGAGACTGGAAATGCCCACAGCATCTCATCTTACGGACAGCATTCTCTGCAGAAAACAGTTTCCCCTTTGGATGGGTAGATGGATGGATGGATGGATGGATAGATAGATATCCTGAGCTCAGGGTGGTGAAAGTCAGAATGACCAATAAGACCTTACTGTAGCCAACAACAGCTAACAATGGTCGTCTTTTTTGGAGAAATAATCCTAAAGTTGCCACTGTGGCACAATTAACATGATGCAATCTTTTGATGCGATGAACCAGACAATGGATGGATAGATGGGTGGATAAATAGTGTTTACCATAATGGGCAGGTGTCTCTAGTGCTAATGCTACAGAGCATTACAGAACATAACTGCATCAATGCAGCGATTTCTCAAACTTGTGTTGGAGTTTGACATTTATTGCTCATATCCTCCAGACAGGTGGCATTGGCCCTCTTCCATAAAAAGAGAAATTATTCAGGTGAAACTGAAGATCAGAATTCTCCTTATTGTGTGAAGTGAGACCTGGTGTTCTGCCCGCACAGTATCCTGTCTTGTATTTTGGGTCTCCTGCTTTGGAATACCATGGATCGCTAGCCGGATAAGTAACTATTTTAAATAAATATTCACTAAATAGTTCAGTAACAAACTCACATGGGTATTTTTGTACGGCTTTCTAGGCTGAATCATTTTTTATCATCACTAAACATTACACTTTGCACGTTATAAATTGCAAATAATGTTTTTCGTCATTGTTTTGTTTGTGGTTTTTGTTTTCCTCACTCCTTGACATTTGCCGGCGTCAATCGCATTCTTTTTATATGCTGCCTTTCCTTCAGAACACAGAGGACACTGAATTGCAGTGGGTGATGAGCCTGCAATGAGCCTGCAATGAGCCTGCAATGTGACTTGGAGCAAATGCTATTAGGTTTATGAGGATGAGGGTCAATGAAAGGAAATCCATTCAGCTTAAATAATTATATAAATGTATAAAATTTGAAAATGTTATATTGGGACAACATGTGATGCTATTGTATGTGTATATAGAATGCTTAAAGTACTTGATTCTATTAGCATGACTTTTTCCAGATCTACTAGCATAGAGATCCAGACGTTGACCTGGGGTGCTGCAATAATCTTTCTGTGACTCTGTGTTCAAGAAATTCAGCAGGAGGTTTCATATCCATGGATGCCTTTCACCGTATCTGTTGCACCGTTACCTCCTGGATTTCTTTTGTTTTTTTGAGACCCAGTGCACTGCAGATGTTTTTCATGTTTTAGAGCAGCACTCTCTGGTGTTTTTGATCAAAGGTTTTAATTAAATTTGCGATGCGGGTTCAAAATTGGCTTGTGTTGGGAAGAATGATGATCTGAAAAATTAACACGAAAACTCAGAATCTCTCATTCACTCATCCATTCAGGTGTATTTTTTGAGGTAAATTATTATTATTATTTTGTCCATCCATCTTCTTAACCATTTATCTTGGTCAGGATTGCTAGTGGGGGGGGGGATTCCAGAGGAATAAGGCTGGGAAACATGCAGTCCAGTTTATCACAGAAAACACACACAATACTCAATTAAGAGACACCAACTAGCCTAAATGTGTGTCTTTGGACTGCTGAGGAAAGTCACATGAGAAGGGGAGGAAAGAAAATTTTAACAAAAACAATAATGGTCCATAGCACTATAAGCCTTGGACCCTTAATTAGTAGTAGTGGCTGTTATTATTATTATTATTATTATGAGTAGTAGTAGCAGTAGCAGTAGTCATGGGCGTTATTAGCTATAGCCCTGAGTATTTTAAGCTGAACCCCGGATATTTTAGTCTTGATGCCAATCCTCCTTTGAAAACAATAAAGTCAAGCCCCAGGTAAACTTGACTTAGCCCCTGATCTTTTCAGTAGCTAGAAACTCCCCTGGTAGTAGTAGTAATACTACTACAACAACACACGAACATGATTTTCGTTTTCAGGTACCTGGGTCATCCATCAGGTGACCAGTCACATAGCTAACGAGGCCATATTACGCTGTTTATTTTCATGACATTATTAGCAGCTCATTGGACAGCTCTACAGCTTGCAGTTATTACACTTCCCCCTGTCATACTGCTGAATACGTACAGACGCTCTACTTACGAATGAGATACGTCCCGAACAGTCGTTCGTAACTTGAAATGTGCGTAAGTCGTTATTCAACATCATTTAAAGATATACGCAAGTACAAAGAACTAGGAAGCTGGGAGTACGCACGCTACATTGCTGTGCAGCAGGAGTCGCGGCCGGAAGTCGTATGTTGTGGACAGGAATCTTGAGCTCAATGAACACAATTTGGACTTACAGTCCTCTTCGTTCTTATGTCTGAAAGTTTGTAAGTTGAACGTTCCTAAGTAGAGGAGCAGTCTGTATATGAATTCAGGTAAAAGCACAATTCCAAGGCTGTCTAACTGTAGCAGGTTTTGTATTCTGTTCCCTTCTTAGCAGTAGCTATGTGTTAAGAAACCGAATATTCTATATGTTTAGTTCTGTTCAATAATTAATTGAGTGATGTAAGGTAAAATACACATTTATGCTGGTTTTCTTACTCAGCATTTAAAGTGATTTTTAACAGAATACCCTGCTGGGTGCTGATGTCTTTGGACAAGCTAGGTATTACATTTGGTTTGGGGACCCGTCCATTCCCACCACAGACACCTTCTTGCTTGTGCGGCAACTTTTCTTTTTCAAATTTTGCGCACCCAATGTGTAGGTGAAAATGAAATTTTGAGACAAACTGCAGCATAGCATGAATACATCAAGGCTTTGTGATCGTGACTGGCATCCCATTCAGGGTGTAACCCTCCTCACTTTAAACGTTACATAATCTGTTTACTATGACCAGGTTGGCACATTATTGCTAAAGACGTTATTCATAATTTGTTCATAATAACGGAAAAAGGAATCGGTACAACTTCGTCCATAAATCTCCTGTTCCTTGTTTTATCTGCCAGCAATAAAAAGACGCGACACTTTTCCTAAAGACGGCTTGTATTGGTGATACTTCTTAAAAGGAATGAACTGTAATTAAAAGCTCTTGTATCCATTCATATGTGAGTCTTGAAAGGGAAAATAATAGACTAGAGCACGCATGTGAATTCACTCAGTAATTTCGTGGGCGTGTGTTTTCACACAATGAATTAATATTATTCAATGGACCCCTCAATGACCCTAATAAAAAGTGAATCTGCATATGTAAAGCACGTAATATTTGCTGAGCATAAAGGATTTAGTCATAATCACCCGAGAGAGTTTGGTCACGATGTATCAGTGCAGAGAAAAGCCAGTATGACTGTAATAATTTTTGTTTTTTTCTTGAAAAATCACTAACGTGTATTCGTACAAGCCATATTCACATACACATATATAAGACTGCAAATAAACACCAGTAATCCATTCGCTGTCGTTGGAACAGACTGAATAATTTCTCCGCGGTCAAAATAAATTACATTAATATATGAAATAACGATCAATCCTCGTCAATAAAGCCACGTTTCTTTATTTTGAAATCGTAATTTGTCTTCCCTGAGGTATCCTTACGAAAAGCTTGGAATTGCGTGTTTTATCTGCTAAGAAAGTTTGCTGGGGATACAGCCCTTCTCTGTGTTACGTGGGAACTGGTATCTCACAGCGACTTCTGGGGCTTTATCACTCGTGGCCAGGCGTCCACGATACCTTTGCACAGCACACTTCCCCAGCCACAGAAGTGAATCTCAAAGAGGAAACATCACACTCCGAACTGACAGCTCCGCTCTGAGCCTCGGCTGTGTGCACTGGGCCGCATCGTCTTCCCAGCGCACAGATTTGTTCTGCCGTCGGCAGGCGTCACGGAATCGCGGCAAGATTAATGCGATATCGGCACACAGACGGATGGGAAGCGCAGCCGACTGAGGTCACGCAGAAGGAGGCGCGCTCGGTGTTAGCTGAAGGGAGAAAAACACAGGTTGAAATGTCAGGCAGATACCTCCTCAGCCTTTGAAGATCCACCCCTCTCTTTCGCCTCACAAACAAGGGGATATCAAATCAGACGGAAGGAATATGATTGCATGCTTAGGGGAGCTACTAGGGGTTAGGGTTTTCCGACTGTGATTTATGAACCAATCAGTGCACTTGAAACACAGCCGATAAATAAAATAGTGACATTTATTCGAGGAAGGAAAAAATCATGTTTGCTACCATATAGCAGCAGGATGTTCTGTTGTAGGGAAGAAGATATCGTAGTAGAATCTTCCTGTTCTAGATTTCTCTTGAAGATGCAGTGAGCCATAAAATGTCCTGTTGTTGGGTCTCAGTGAAGAACAGTTTCTGGTCACACGCAGAAATTGGTTTCTTTGCCAGCATGACATGTTGTCTAGTACTGGAACATAAGTGTTTGTCAGGGGTAAAATAAACTCCCTCTTGCTTGCAGGGTATTCGCACTATGCAATCAGTTGCGTTGAAGGAGTAAATGTGATTACAAGCTCTGTAACTTCAGTTTCCACACTTTTTAGTACATGAACTACTTATGGATAAATATTTGATATGAGACAAATTGTATTCTGAATAACGTAGTTGGTAACCAAAGAAATGTCTGGCAAAAAATGTGATGTTATAAGATACTCCAAATATGGTCTGTTGTAAATGATGAACTTAATGATGAAACAGTACCAATACAAAAGCAGTAACAGAAAAAATCACATGCACCTCCAAATGTAAAGTGATGCAGTCCAATTTAAATTAAACTACACAACTGCTTTCTGAAATGAAATCTATTTTTCCAAAAGCACACAAGATTATATTATAGACAATATTACTAGGCAATCTTCAGCAATCTCATTGCAGGCAAGGGGCATCATTTTTCCATATTGATATTATATATTGATACTCGGTCTTAGAATGAATTCAAGTTAATTGCAAATTTGGTATCATTGAATCAATACTAACAGAGTTTTATAACCTTTGCATGGGTGGACTAACTTCTCTGGGGGCCCTAGGGTGACATGGTGGGGGCGGAGGCAGGAGGTGGGGAGCGACATAAATAAAAGAATTAAAAATGATGGAACATCAATAATATGCTAATCTGGCTGGATCCCAGTAGTAAAACTTTCCAATCTGGGTGGGGGGTTAGGGGAGTGGTGTCTGTAAAATTCACCAATCGCAGGGAGGCAGGCAGATCCATCGGTCAAGTTTAAAAAGTTTAACCATTCCCTCTTTTGCCTGGGCTGTAGCTTAGTGTAGCCTATCCCTTACTCTGCCCCTGAGATTAAGGCTAGTCTTGAATTTTTGCAAACATTTGTACAGTCGTGTCAAGTATTGAAGGCATGGGAGATGTAATGTTAGTCTATTATCTTTGTGCCCTTTTCTCCTTCTGTTAGACCACTTTGTGCCGGTTCTCTTGGCAGTGGAACAGTCAGTAGCCTACCCCTGGACTTCAGTGTGAAATGAAACCTGGGTAGCAAGTGCCAGGGTAGGAATAGTCCATTACAGCCAGGATGGGGGGCAACTATCCTGAAAATGGTCACTAAAAATGCAAATAACAGACATGCTGCTATCATTTAAATCATCATATTATGTTACATCCTTAATTGTAACTTCGGGAAATCCCGTCTTCATGGAGCCCCTAGTTTTCAGACAGGAGGCTGCATATGCTTGCCTTATGATTCGACTCCCGAACCTTCGTATTTATGAACAAAAACACCAATCTACTAAATGCTTCTACCAGCAGGTCAAACCTGCAGCAAATCATGGGAATGGCAGGGAGGATAGGGGTGTATGACCTGGACAAAAAGCTTCCACAGTAAGGATCCAAACCATAATGCAAAGTGGAAATAAAAACTGAAATCTGTGTGAATCATTTTCAGTCACTGCCAAGCTAATATTAATAAGTACATTTCTAACTAACAAATGAACTCTCGAGCTCTTTCTTCAGGTTGATAAATACTCCCATTTCAGATCCAGTATGAGTTTGTATCAGGAGTTATCCAGCATTATTGCTTTTAAAACCACTTAAGTTGTTGAGCAAAAACAGCCAGTGTAGTGGCTCAAATTCTAAATATTTCTGTGCAACTAGCCCAGTCCTTTTTATGCTGACAGCCTGGAGCCATGTTATAACTCTTCTGTGCCAAAAATGAACTGACTACCTTTTTATCCTACAAATAACTCCCTGGTCAGCCCCAGTGTTACTGTCTATTATTATTCATATTTAAAAGTCACCTTGACAACCCAAGGTCTTCTTATGTCTCTGTCGCAACTACTCAGCTAATTATTTGTAAATGTTGTTTTTTCAAACCATCCATGGAGGCACATGAAATATTGCAGGTTCTCTGAGTTCAAATTCAGTAAGAGGATCATATCAAAAGGAGTCTTTGTGAAGGAGCGGTCAGCTCCGAGTAATGTTCTATTCTGACCTGAATGCCTTATTATGAAGGGCAGCATGACTGACATCGATTTCGGTATGAGTGAAGGACTCCATCCTGTGGGCTGTGTCCTTGAGAGATACAAGGTGAGAAAAAGACTCTTTCTTTGATTGCTCTGGACGTCTGCCCCGGCATCTTTTTCTCCCCTTCAGTTGCTGCCAAAAAGAGACCATGTGTATTTCTTCCTGTGGAAAGCATGTGACGCACCGGGAGAATAGGCTCTCACTCTCTTCTCTCGAGCGTGTTTTTTCCTACTGCAGTGCAGTTCATTTCCCATGTTGGGTGCATCAAAGCTCTGGCAAGACTGCTTCCCCTCCACTCCCCAATTACAGAACCTTTGGAAGGTTAATTGAAATCCAGGCAAGTATGAGGAGCCTGTGCTACGTAATCTCGAGACGTGTACACGAGAGCAACAAAGGAGTATTTGCCATCACCGGAATATGCATGCCATCCTGAATATAATTCTTAATCACTCAAGTAGCAATTTTTAACAAAAAAAATAATTGAGAAATATTTTGTAAAGGTTACTAGAGTAAATTATTTGTAGCATTCAATAACAGTTTTAGCTACATGCAATTACAAACTAGAACAAAATACTAAAAAGGTTTTTGTGCTTATAAGGTCCAATATAAGTTCCAAGAATTTCAGTGTACTTACACTCCTGTACCTGTGCAAATGGCAAATCAAGTTTCAATTTAAACGCATTCAATAAAGGAACGATGACACAGCCTACGATTATCGGTGTTTATTCAACATACGGTGACGAGAAATTGTGTAACTGTGTGAGCCGATGAGAGGGCTATGTCGTAGTATGTGTAAATAAATAAATAAATTCCCACAGTACAAGTATCAGATACTACCGTAATTGTTTTTTTCAGCTGACGTTCGTCTGGCTGTCTTTGCAATTATTTTTGGCGATAGATTGGGTGTGGGAGTGATGGGTTTCTATGGCGACAAGAGGCCACAGAAGCAAACAGAATAGCAGTGCTGTCTTCTCTCCTACCTGTCGTGTAGTTTATTCACAACAGGGGAGTGTGGAAAGGACTAGTGCACATCAGTGACGGTGGCGCATTATCTACGATATCGACGCAGCATGATGTAGGACTGTATGATCCATTTGACACAGTTGATTCTGCATGTTTTATCTGATCAGCTCCTCCAGAGTGGAGTGGAGAGGTGTTGACTCATTTGGACTCATCGAAGCGAATGAACCTAGTGGGAAATAAATCTGTAGGTTATGTGTGTATGAATAATTAGCCTACATTTACTGTGGTTGGGTCTAAATGGATTCAATTTAACAGGGAGAATATCCCTTATCAATATGTTGGCAAATGCTATTATCAAAAGAAATATTGCAAAATATGGAACTAAATCCGAAGGACACGTATATCGAGCCAAACAATTATGGGGAAAACAACTAAGCTATTCAACAGAGCAATTAATGCAACCTAGAAATGATCTGCTGATATCTAGAATATAGAAAATATAAATCTGCTGTATTTGCTTTGGTCCTTTATTACATTACAAATGATTCCAACTGTCCCCATGACATGATAAAAACCAGTTATTCTGACATTGTGGGGAGCATTTTTTTCAGTCTCCACAAAGGAAAACTCAATTTTATAAAAATCTGTGATTGCAATGATAAAACACAAAATTGCAAAAAGTCTTGTATTTTGTTTGGTTACTTATGCTTAAGGTTAGGACTGGGTACAGGGCCGTAGCCCTTGGTAATTTTTTAAAAGCTAAAAATAAAATTTTAAGCTAAATATTCACCTGAATAAAAAAATTAGGTGAACTGGCGTTTCACATAACTAATTACTTAAAAATAAATGAACAGCTTATGGAGCGGATGGTATGAATGAGGTGATTGATGAGACTGGCTGGGTGAGGCTTAAGGTTGTCATTGTTGAGATTAGGGTATTTCCCATAGAAATGAGTGGACGGTCCCCACAAAGAAACAAATCGTTTCTTATGTTACCACTTGGCGGCCCCTGCGGTCCTGACTGGGTAATTTTAAATGACAAGGAGCTGTCTGAATGGATTCATTCAATGACACAGTTAAGCTATTGAACGGCTGGCCAATGTAGGACACTGTGTACACCTGGTTTTGCCTGAGGGGGTGCAGAGAAAGGTATGTCGGACATAAAAAGAGTGGAACCCCAAGGACCCCATCGGTTAGACTCTCTCAGGTGCACTATCCTACAGCTGGAAGCACAGACTCTCTGCACAGAAGCACAGACCATGGACGTGTATGTTCTTTTCAGTACACTGGATGTTTTTGCCCAACAGTTTAATCAGCTTTAATCATCTTCCATAATGGCTTATCCAGTAAAGAGTTGATGCAAGTCTGGAGCCCCTCTCAAGAAGCACATGGTATGAAGCAGGAGTGTATGATGAATTACAGGACACTCTCTATGACACATCACACAACTGGCAGGTTAGGGACACCAGTTCACCTAACCACCGTGTGAGGAAACGACTCTGAATGCCGCAATGAGGGTACAGTGCTAACCAATGATCTGCCACCGTGCCTTGTGGCTTTTATGTATGAAATAACACATTCATACTCTGACATTCTGATGTCTGATATTCAGCATGGAATTTAGACAGCAGTACTCGGCTTTGAGTGTCTGGTAGGATTTCCTGGACAAGGATCCCCTTCTTTGACGTCAAGATGTTCAAAAGAAAAACTACTGGGGAAGAGGCAGATGGTACACCCAGCTACAGAGGGATCTCAAGGTTCAAGGTTTTTATTTGTCATGCACATGAATGTTTTGGTACACCAGCGGTGAAAGGAGATTGTCGCTACTCCAGACTGTGTAATAAACAAGGTAGAATGACAGCGAAGTGGAATAACTTAACAAAATAGTACTAAACATGTTACATAAAAGTAAAGATACAAAATTCTAAGAGAAATATGAGAATAAATAAATAAATTTGCAGGTTGAAGTCATAGTGAATTTTAGTTTTTGATTGGTGGTATTAATCACCCTAATGGCCTGGAGGTTGAAACTTCTCACTCTCTCAGTCCTGGTTATAAGGCTCTGGAGGCGACCTACCTGAGAGCAGCCACTGGAACACTTTATAACATAGGTGCTGAGTGGGGCAGTGATGGAACCAGGTGGTGATGGTACCTGGTGGTGATGGTACCAGGCGATAATGATGCTGCAGTTGCTGTACCAGGCAGTGCTGCTGCAGCTACCATACTGGACGGTGATGGTACTAGGTGGTGATGGTACCAGGTGGTGCTGCCGCAGTTACCCTACTGGGCGGTGATGGTACTAGATGGTGATGGTACCTGGTGGTGATGGTACCAGGTGGCAATGGTCCCTGATGGTGATGGTACTAGATGGTGATGGTACCTGGTGGTGATGGTAGCAGGTGGCAATGGTTCCTGATGGTGATGGTACTAGGTGGTGATAGTACCTGGTGGTGATGGTACCAGGTGGCAATGATCCCTGATGGTGATG
>JAABNX020000143.1:10586274-10616027 GCA_015163995.2 Mormyrus lacerda
ACCTGGACATTGTTGAAGGGTTTGTAAGGGTAGGAATGCTATCCTGGGGGGGGGGGGGGGGATTAATAAGATTAAATGGGGTTGAGGGGTGTTTGTTTGGATGGTTGGCATGGGCAAGAGACTAGGTGTTTATTTCTGTAGCCTCATCTTATTTTCCTTTTCTCCCCTTTTGCCAGAAAGTTACCCCTGTAGAATGGTAGCTTCCAATTAAAGGGGTGGGGACAAGGGTTTATAAGATGGTGGTGGTACTGTACAGTGTGTGAGTGGGGTTTTTTTTTTTAAAAAAAACTTGTGCACTCTAGGAGTTGGAGATCCTCAAATGTGAGGACGAGGCCACAGTTAAGTATGTCGCATGTGATTTCTTTTTATAGTTTATTTGTATTGGGAGTTTTTTTGTACTTAATTGGGGGAGTCAGAACTTAAGATGATGTGAAAATAAGTCACCAACCCCAATTTTTTTTTTTGGATGTTTTTGTTGTCTTTTGCCTGACCCTGAGGCCTCTTGACACTCTTACCCTTCAACAATGTCCACGTCTTACAGATGACATTTTATTATGTATATTGGGGGCAGTGCAGTGGTTGGCACTGCTGCCTCAAGCCTTCTGGTCTAGGATGTGACCGCAAGGGCTCCGTGTGTGAAGTTTGCGTGTTCATGTCATGGGGTTTCCTCCAGGTACTTCGGTTTCCCTCCACAATCCAAAAACATGCTGAGGTTAATTGGAGTCGCCATAATGCCGCTAGGTGTGCATGTGTCAGTGAATGGTGTGATAACATGATATAGCAATATACATTAGTTAAAGTCAAACAAACACCCAACAACCCCATTTAACCTTATTAATCCCCCCCTCCCCCAGGATAGCATTCCTACCCTTACAAACCCCCCCCATCTCCCTGTAGCCATCCTGGAACAGAGGCACCTTTTCCTATCAACCAGGAAACTAGAAGTAGGAACTAACAATTCACAAAAAGGGCAGTAAAAATATAAATAAAGACTTGGCATAGTTTGCACAACATGTTTATGCCCATCTGCTTCCACACTTACCGATTCTGCAAACAAAATATCCTGGGAGAGAAATGTCAAACAATAATTCACCATTGGGGTAAAATGATGCTACGGCCCCCCTAAGACAGCAAGGACGCTTCCATACACCATGGCCTCACAGACATTAAGACAGTGTCTCTAAACCATTGCAACCGGCCCAGCTATTCACCATTTATCATCATAGTGGCCCAATTTGGAGGCTAAATTTCACTTACTTGGGGGAGGGCAGTTCACCCTCAAGCCACTATTTCTTTACTTTTTTGCTTAAAATTTTAGAAGTGCCCTTAAGTCGGGGGGGAAATCCCATCTTCTATCGCAACACTTACCGCTAGAAAACACCAACTCACTCGAGGGAACAGTTTTGACATTGCTGGTAGAGTCGTTGCCAGTTCCATAGTGAAAAGAAAACGGTGCCATTTTTTGGTGCCAGGGCATGATAAACGACAATCCATTGAGCGGTTTACAAACACCGGTATATTAATATAAACAGAATGCAAGATAAAGCAGAAACAAAAGGGACCATGAAAGCAGGCAGGTAGAACGAAGACTGAATTGCCAGGAACTGCGCATAAGGAACCATTAACAGGATCTGGAACATGCAGGTTACTCACCAGAACAAACACAATGAACCACACCTGAATGGTAACTTAAATACACAGGTAACGAGAGCTTAAACAAGGGACAGGTGTGGGCTATTACTAATCAAACATAAACACAAGACACTAGGGGCAATGAGGGTTATAAACACTAAAGGTACAAACAGAAGGAGACACTAGAACGTAGGAACAGAACATTCTATAAAACTAGATACAACAATCAGGGCTAATCAAGGTACAAAACAAGGGTCCAAACAGAGATACAAGAAAAAGTTTATCAAGATAAGCACAACAAAAACACAGACACAAGAACACAAAGTGTCCAACAAGGTGAGGCTAGCCTCTAGCTCACGTCAGATGAGTTGTTTGGGTTGGAGTTGCTATCCACCATCAGGAAAATGGGATGGCCAGTGACACCTTCTGGCCAACCGGGGAGACAACAGATCTAACTGAACAAGGCAAAGACCAATCCTGACGATTTTTAACTAATACGGGATATGATTTGTCCAATATTTCTTTCGATTAAAAGTGGAAACCCCGATTGCTGGTGTTTGTAACTGTCAGCGGTTGCGTTACGTATGCATTGGAATGGCAGTGCTTCAGGGAGTGAAGTAAGTTCACAGCATTCCCAATATAGTTTCAGTAGAGTTTACAGTACACAGCACCAGTCTGTTGCATGTCAGATTTTAAATTGAAAAGCGTACCGCCACACCACCGACATCTTTTTACCTCGTCTATCCACAACCTCCTTTCTAAAAAGAGATTGTGGCTGCTGAGCTGTGACTTTCGTCACCTTCCTCTGAGGGTCTGCTCAGCTCTTCCATAATATTACCAAAGCAGCAGCATGTGGCTTTGCTCCACTAACTCAATCAACCTTGCTGTGCGTTTGTTTGGTGTAGGTTGTTGTTATATGACTGGGAGATCAATAATTATATTTCCCTAGTCACTAGTGTCAGGGCCCTTTGACTATCTTCCCCCCTGGTAATAGTTCATATAATAATATAAACATTTCAATTATCAAGCTATTAAATCATATCTTAATATTAAATTGGATTCTCAGAATGAATCTGATATCAAAAGACTCAATATTTTTGTAGAAATCCACACACTCCATAGTGCAAATACTGAAGTTAACTTTGACCATAACAGACAATGACGTGAGCATACGCTGGATACATTCTTTTGAAGTTATATTGTTCTGGAGGCATGCAACTGAATTTATTGAGTGCCTTATTTGGTATGTTAATAGTTAACGCAAGTTTTCCCAATGTTGAATTCATGGTGTTACCTGTCGTGACCGATGTCAGGCAAGCAGGTAGGAAGCAGGGAAGGACAAGGTAGGAGGGCAAAGATTTAGGACACAAGGGTTGATTATGGAGAAATGAGGGACAAACAGGGCAAACGGCAACCAACATAAATGATGGAACTGGGGAAAACAGACTCAGACGCGGACTAAATGCACAGGATGGATCAAACTGATGGAAAACTGCTGGGCACAAAAACTGCTGGGCACAATCGGGGAAGCACACGAGGTTGATCAGGGGCGTGGCACACACGAGGATCGTACACGCAGGTCATGACATTACCATTTTTGGGTAAGATCTAAGTCTAATGTACAGAAGACCATTAGAGCCACCTAAAAGGAGAAAAATTAGGAAACAGTTTTGGGATTAAAGATTAATCCTATATCATAATTTTATAATTTTATTGTATGGATCAGTTTAATTGTAGTTATGTTTAGTTATGAAACTGCACCCTGATAAAAAATGTTTTTAAATCATCTTAACATGATGATATAGCAATATACATTAGTTAAAGTCACATTTCTTTTTTTTTTTTTTTTATTTAAAAAATTATGCACAGTAGATTCTAACAGAGTCTGTAGTCTTTCGATGCTGGATTTGTGTTTTACTGCCAGGGGTGTCGAGGGGCACAGATACCCTGACAGATTCAGGGGGCCCAGTACTTGGCAATTGTCCTTGAATATGCAAAACTACACATAAAATTTGGTGGGGGGGGGCAAGGTGACATTTAAACAGTGGGCCCAAAATATCTGGTTAAACCCCTATTTACCTCATTGCCACGCTAGTAAAATCTTTCAGTCTAACCTGGCCGCTGCCTTGGAAAAGGTTTGGCTGCAGCCCTAGTTATGGGGGGGGTAAAGATTAGATGGGGGGTGATGAGGTTGTCAGTTGAATACACTGTTGTTGTTTTGAAATAATCTTTTCTAGTTAAACTTTGGTGATCTGTTCAATAATATTGATCATTCATTTTCAACTGTATTGCAAACCACTCTATAACTGTATTACGATACAGCTCTTTAACTGTATTATGATACAGCTCAGGTTTTCATGTGTTACTTTTAAGGGAAGTTCTGGAGTCATTTTACATGTTTCTAGACTTATTTTCAGGATTTGCAGTAAAATGTTATTTAGTCATGTTACACATATAATTTTAGGCCAAGTTTATCGCTTGTAGACAAAAAAGATGCATTCCATCTGGATTACTGAAATTTTCCATATACTCTTCTGCAGAATTCTGCTGCAATGATAACTAAACATAATACAGATGTACACATTATTCCTGCCTTGTAGTCTCCCCTGCCTTCCTGTTCCTTTATTTAGACACGTATTTAGTCAGAAATAATGATCTCTCAGGTCTCCAGTGGCATGGAGAACATTAGTTGGTTTACAGAGGATGTAAATGAACTTTGTTTTGATTTCCAACCAAAACGGTTGTGGACACTTAACTCACCGTCCAAAACTAGACTCTCTCACATGTTTCCACTTCAACTATGACACAAATTGGGTGTTATAGTCACCTATATCTTAACACAGTGTAGGGAAAACTCCAATATATGCATAAATTGAACCCATATATGCATATATTGAACACATATATTTATAATAATTATAATATTTTTCGCATTCCAAATCTGTTTAATGTGAAAAAATGTCACTTTGTGGACATTTAATGTCCTGACTGTGCTCGAGCGCAGAGCAAGGAAACAGCAGCCGGAGCCGAGGAACCAGGTGAACATGAACATCAAACAGACATCAGACTTCAATGTCCGGATTGGGGAAACAAACTTAACGCAGCAACAAGAAACAGCCGGTAAACACTGGGATTCCACATGGAGCAGATGAGGGGGCACATGGGAGGATCGAACAAGCGGGGCATGATATTTAGTTTCCATTTACGTTTGAATTTGCCTTTCATTTTAATGAGTATGCTACACAGCTTTACGTTACATTTGCTCTCCATTACATTCCAAGCCCATAAACAGTCCCCTAAATAGCTTCTGTCAACCCAAAAATTAAATTGCATCACTCGGTATTTTCATATTTTTACAGTTTTTCCTCACTGTGTCGTTGTCGTAGTGCGGCTAACTGAAGATGCATTCTTCTGACAATCAGAATATCAAAAATAGCCACTTTTGATCTAAGGTAATGAGGGAGACTAACCCCCTCCCCCTTTACCCACATCCACAATGATAAAATTTGACAATTTAAATAGTCATTTAAATAATTATTTATAAATATGTTGTTTAAATGATTATTTAAATTGTAATTTAAAGTGTCATTTAGATGACTACTGATAAATATATAATTTAAATTTAAACAATCATTTCAAGTGATATTTAGATGATTGTTTAAATGCCAATATAAATGATATCAGCATTGATTATCAAAGTCACCCATGAAACTCTGTGGGCAGGCTCTAAACGAAACATAACACTACTGTACTACTGTAGTAAAACGTCTTCACAATATACATCATTTTTATCTTTGTGTCATAATCAGGTCACTGCAGTTATCCTAAAGAATTTTAGATTTTGGGAAGTTAAGAAACTTGTGTAATACACACAACTTATTTTAGTAATAAGTTAGTATAAGAACAATAACTGAGCTGTTCTCCTAAACTTAGGAGAGTTTATTTGGGATTTTGGAAAATTAGAATGTATACAACCCCATGGCAAACAACACACGATTATAACACTCCATCGACGTGTTCCTTTTGCACAATAAAAACACCAAACAAAATACAAATGTTCTTGTTTATATGATAGACATGGGATTAGCTACAATTAAAAACACTTTACAATTAACGTTTTCACTTGGAGCAGGGGTCTCAGACTACTAGCCCGCAAGACCCATGTACGGTCTTCATACAGCCCACAACATCTTCTTATTTTACTGTTTAATCTGACCCTCAGATCAATCCTTACTTTGTACTAGGGACTAAATCATTACCGGTTTCACGGTAAAATTCCCAAAACTGAGTATTACCCTTTCAAATTTTAATTCTCATTAAAACTTTGGTTTTTAATTTTCATGACCACCACCCACTGTCATATAGCGAATGCCTGGTAAATTCACTTTTAGCTCAACGCACGATGCTGAAACCTTGGAATGGAGGAAAACGGTTTGTCTGTCTGACTTGCTAATAGTTAATGTAAACTGAAGCTTTTAGTGTCACCTCCACTTGTAAGAACACTACACGTTATTAGTGGTAGGGTGGAGAAGGCGCTTTTTTGCCTCAGCCTCAAAGTTAGTTGAATATGCATTTGCTACTGTAGGTATTAATTCTGTGTACGTTTCTATTTATTTATTCTTAGAGGAGAATAGTTCAGTCCAGTTTTCTCCTTCTTTATAGATGTTCCAGTGTAACTGCAATGTGACAGCATTATTTGTATTTGTATAATACTGGTAAGTACATTTCAGCAAAGTTTAGAGTTGCCAACGGAAACCCAGACATGTCCAGGCCATTTTCAGAGGAGCCACTCTCAACTCCCGCGATGCAAATGTTACTCATCTTACTCAACAGCACTGTCTAGGTTTCTGGTAGTAAGCAATAAACTAAAATTGTTTGTGTGTGTGTGTATGTGTGTGATTTCTCATGTGGTCCCCTTGGGGGAACACTACATAAGCCGTGGCCCCCAGGTAATTTGAGTTTGAGACCCCTGACTTAGAGTATACTAATTCCTTGCCCACAAAACACCACTGTACCTGCTTATCTAACCATCCAGCCATGTGGCAGTAATGCAATGCATAAAATAATGCAGATACAGGTTCAGTTAAAGTTAACATCAAGTATCAGAAAATGTGGGAAAAATGTGATTTCCGTGGGGAAAATGTGATCTCAGTGATTTGGATCGTGGCATGATTGTTGGTGTCAACAGGCTTGAGTATTTCTACTAATACTGACATCCTGGGATTTTTGTTCACAACAGTCTCTACAGTTTACTCTGAATGGTACAAACATACAATGAATGGCAGTTCTGCAGATTAAAACACCTTGTTGACAAGTGAGGTCAGAGGAGAGTGCCCGGGGTGGTTCAAGATGACAGAAAGGCTACAATAACTCAGATGACCTATCTGAACAACTATGGTGAGCAGAAAAGCATATCAGAAATCACAATGCATCAAACCTTGGCACATGGACAACAGCATATGACCATGTCGGGTTCCACCCCTGCCAGCCAAAAATAGAAAGCTACGGCTACAATGGGCACTGGCTCACCAAAATTAGATAGTTGAAGACTGGAAAAGTATAGCCTGGGCTGATGAGTCTTGATTTCTGCTGAGACACACAAAGGGCAACAACAGCATAAATCCATGAACCCAACCTGCCTTGTGTCAACACTCCACGCTGATTGTATTGATATGGGGAATGTTCACTTTGGACCTGTTAATACCAATCGACCATCACCTGAATACCGCAAACTATCTGAGTATTGTTGCTGACCATCTGCTTCTTTTACTCATCTTCTAATTGCTACTTCCAGCATAATAAAGCACCATGTCAAAAGGAAAAGTCGAGTTAGTCTGGTTTCGTGAACATGACAATGAGTTCAGTGTTCTTCAGATTCAATAGAAAACAACTGGAGCTTTGCAGCATGAATATTCGACTAACAAATCTGCGGAAATTGCTTGTGGTGGATGAGAATCTCACAGGAATCTCATGATGGAATCCTCCAGAGCTTCAGTCCTCCTGGGTTGTGGGTTCAAATCCCACCTCTGTTCTAAGTGTGTTTTTGCAGGCTCTTCAGAGGCTGCCCAGGTTTTCTCCTACGCGCTAAAGAATTTTTCCATGCTGTTGGTAGAGCGAGGTACATAAGCCCCTTTTTAAAACGTATTACATTCGTGTAATATCCTAAATCCCTTGTCCAAATACCTTTTTCAGGCTGTTTAGAAGGTTATGATGAAACCCAGCCAAGTCTTCCTAAATACTTTGCCTGCCTAATTGTTCTCTTTGGGGCTGGTGATTTCTATGATTTCTAAATATATGTCGCCTACCTCCAGATGAGACTGGGTAAGGATTTAGAATAGAAGCTAATGACTCATTACTCTTCATTTGGCAGCTTGCATCTTTTATAAGACGCTGTGACATGGACAAAGTTTGATAAACCAGCCGATAACTGCTGAGCCAGACTGTATCACAGCACAAGACATTCCTGTTCTCATAGTATACTTGTGTGACATATTAGATATAGAGAAACATTCTAAGGTTATATAAAGTAAAAGAACAGCGTGTTTTTGAGAGATTTCACAAAATTAATTTATAGTCTGTACAGTAGTTGGACGAATGTAGCTAAGGGGTTGGTTTATACACTGCAGTCTTACAAAAGCCAGGGACTAAATTGAACATGGATTCAGGGAATCAGCCAGGTCCAAAGCCAGAAATGAATTTTGAGAGGGGTCTGGCAAGTTTCAAGGAGGGTTCAGACTCATTATTTTACTACCAAGCTATGTGCCGGGTTGGGAGAAAACAAGTTTTGTGGGGGGGAGGTACGATTCAAACCCATAGTTTTACTGGGTGGCTGGAATCACCAGCCTCTGCTTCTATTCTAACCCTCGCACAATTCCTGCTGAGGTGATGAAATGAAAGGCCATTATTGTGTTTCTTACAATTCCACTAGGTCCTAAATGTAACGGCAGTCTCCTCAAATTGAGTGTCTTGGCTGGTAACCAGATTGAAAGGGAAGCAGCCAATAAGGTTCCAGAATAATAATAATTAGAACAACTGCTCATTACTGATTAAGGCCTATGTGGGTTTCAGGCTAGCACTTTTAACTAAATGTGTAATGTAGGTACAGGCATATGTGATTATTAATGGTGCTTCCCCGTTGTCAGAGTATCTAATTTGCTGGATGCTCAGCTTGTCTTTGTAATCAACCTGACAGAAGGTTGAGTACTTTAAGGTAATGACATATGACTTCAGGTTTACAAGCCCGTGTGAAAATGTGAAAATAGCTTTTGTAGTAAGCAAATGTCCTTAGGCATTAAATTAATCCACAAATTGGATTAAAATCAATCCTTTTTGACTGCCAAAATCACTTTGCATATTGTTAGTATATTTAATTAAACATAGATCTAATATTCCAAATCCAATACGCACACTTGCATGTCTACAGATGGATGTATGTTGGCATCTTGCCTGTTCTCTGCCTTATAGTTCATTTCTTCCAAATGCTCACTTACCTAGAACTATCTAGCTATGTATTATAATGTTCCACACATTGCAGTATGCTGATTTGGAAAGAATTGTCAGTTAAATGTAGATATAAATACTTAAACCTACCTCAACTGGCCAAGTGTTTCTTTTTTTCAAATCCAGTTGTTACTGAAATTTGTTTTTGCTGCCAATTTGCATACTGTAACTGAGTGATTGTTTTTATTTCACTAAATTATAGTAGTATCTGAAAATTCTGTGAAACTGGTTTTTGTTGAATGTAAACCAGTTAAGTCTGACTGGAAGCAGTGCTGAACAGAATTGCTAACAATGTAATTAAATCTTCAGTGCCACAGTGATGCCTCTCAAATGGAAATGGGTTGTTCAGTAGCTGAGCTTCTGTACACACACTATTGGATTTTATGGGCTGATTTTTTTTCCTAATATTTGTGTATGTTAGGCATTTTCTGTGGAAACAGCATTCACTGATTTTCTACCTCACAGAGGCAATATTTTATTATTCTCTGAAAGTAGCACTCAATGTTTGAGATCCTGTGTGACAATATTATTTGAAGGATTTGAAATTTAAGTTCAATTTATATGTACATAGCTGAGTTCAGAGGGTACAGTGAGGAGGAATGTAAAGGAGTTTATTTCAAATGTGAGCCGCTCGATATGTTTTTATAAGAAAAAAAAAGAACTTATCTAACTGACAGCCTCTTCCGAACGCTTCTGAAAGTTCCAGAAGGATTTTTCCCTGCCACAAAAAATTAAAATGGCTTTATAGCAGATGGGTTTATACAGTAGCAGATGGGTCAAGGGGCCATGCATTGAGGATCTGCTGCTAAAGTGTAAAGAGGGCTTGTGTCTTGCAAAGTAAAGGACGGGTAAAACAAACAAGCAAGTCGGCTGCTTGTTGTATTGGAGAGAAGTGCTGTTTCCAGGGTAACCAGTGGCTGTGATTGGTATTTGGAGTAGTAGGGGGAATTGCTGAGAAGGGTCTGATGTTTCTAACACACGTCTGTGCTCACCTGGCTGGCACTGGCAGGGATGCTGCGTCCTTCAACGTCGTAAATGAATATCCTCCACATGTCCCTTTAAAATGCAGTGCAATGCATATTTGTAAGAAATGTCGCGTTTTTATTTTGCATGCTCAATGGGTTGCTAATTTTTTCTTTCTCGGTACTGACGAATAGATGGAATAAATGGAATGATCCATATCATTGTCAATATAAACATGCGAAAAGGGAATGTGGTAAATTATTCAAAATAATCTCCCACAATAATAATGAAATAATAATAAAGAAAACAAAAGGGGAAAAACAATATTTAAAGGCTTCAGTATTCAAATACTTTTGTGTGACCTGTATTCAAGGTTAATGGTATGCCCCTTGTGGACAGTAGAAGGTGTAAATTTGATATGTAAACAATTGCTGCTAATTATATGGCGCTTTTTATAGAATTTCATAGAGTTCATTACAGATATACCCAAAGTCATTTTTATTTTATATTGTATGAAGAAAAAACAGTACCACCATATAATGAAATTACAGTTTTACCTGTACTTTTTTTAGTATAAAATGTTGAATGTGTCTTGTCATTTCCAGTTAATGTTGATTCTGTGTCACATTGAACATTTTTTTGCTCAGTGATTTTATGAGTCAGACAGTGGTTATCGAGTACAGAATTATATCTGAGTAGAAACAGCACCGTCATTTGAATAAGCAGCCAGTTAATCGCTGCAGGGTTTTCAGACATCAGATAGACGTCAGTCCAGTCGCCCAGGCAAGATGGACTATTCAGACCAGGTTGGCTTTTTATAAACCCCTTGGTCCTCTTTGATTTAATTATTAGTCTGCAAATATTTTTGTCAGAATTTAACATGTGGTTTTACCTAAAATAAAACACATACAAGTTACACGGGATATGTCCTGAAGGATCCTGTGTTTCTCAGTGTACCACAGCTCGACTTCCCATAACATGGTGTGGAAGGGACACATACTCTGTGTAGCGGTGCAATGGATTTTGTTCACTGGTACATTATGCACAACTTTTTTGCTGCTTGTGTAGGTAAATTGTCCGGTGGACCCTGGCGACTCACTTCAGCAGCTGTTACAGACCTGTACACCAAAACAGAGAGATACTGGACGAGGCAAATTGCGCTTTTGCGTGGACATTGATACCCACTCAAAAACAGTATCATATATTAATAATGTTAATCTGCATATTAAATCCGAGCATTCATCCATTTTGGGTACCTGCTTGTCCTATCTAGGGCCACAGAAGTCTGGAGCCAATCCTGGAAGCTATGGGCACCAGGCAGGAAATAACCCAGGATGCAATTCAAACTCATTGCAGGACACACACACACACACACACACACACACACACAGATTTGTAATTATATCTTTGTGGGGACTCTCCATTCATTTCTAAAAGGAAATGTCTAAACCCAACATGACGACCTTAACCTCTACCCAGCTCTAACCTTAACCATAAGTAACCATGGCATGGTTCTCACATCAAAATAACAAGCTTTTATCAAATGTCCATGGAATATTTTATGAATGGACTTATTGCACAGGTGGCATCCTATCATGGTACCATGCTCTAATGCACTGAGCTGCTGAGAGTGACCCATTCTTTTGCAAATGTTTGTAGAAGCAGTCTGCATGCCTTGGTGCTTGATTTTATATATGGAAGGGATTGGAACATTCAATGATTTGAAGGGGTGTCCCAATACTTCTGGCAATATAGTGTATATCTGATCACATGTGCGTATACACACACACACACTCACTATTTACAATTTAGTAATTCTGGCTAGCATTAGCATATCTTGGTACTGTGGGGGGAAACCCCCCCGGCGACACAGGGAGACCATACAACCTCACATGGATACACATGGAGCCAGGATGGAAACTTGAACTCTAGCCCCACCATGCCACTCCTAAAACTGAACAGGTACAGTGTACATATTGTCCCTAGTTTTTCTTTCTTCCATCCATCCATTGCCTTGTTAGTTGTATTTATTGGCTTGCACATAATAATGGGAAGCGCTGATGAAAAAAGCATTAGTGTTAACCTCTACTGTACTGCTGTAAATTAGCAATTGTAAAAAAGGATGAACAATATTAAGAAAGAATGCGTTTCATTGCTTTATTATTTTATAATCAATACTTTAACCAAAAGCTAACCCTAAGCATACTACAATAGTTCAATGTCAGTAACCGAGATTCCTCCAACTGTCATCATTTTCCCAGGAAGCCGTTTTGCTATAAGCGTTGCAAGAGTATTCATAAGTGAAGACTTACAGTGTTTTGCAAATTGGCCGTGAAAAGATGAAGCCATTAAAGAGTCCACACTTTTAATGGCTACCTCCATTTGAATATCTGAACATCTCATTTTGCATTTAGTCAGCCGAAGGATAAAAGCGTAGTTATTGTCCATTTTTAGCTCTGCTTCAGATTGAAATCGCTGTAACTCTCCACCTCCTACCCTATCATCCTCACACAAAGCCAGGCACCGGTGGAAACACTTTTTATTGCTGTGGAGGCTTCCAAGGAAAGCATTCTCCCTCAAATGGAAGCCTTAAGCCCAAGTGAATATTTGATATCCATAAAAAGTGTAAAATGTGCTTTCCTCCCTCACAAGCTCGTCCTTGCATGATAAGAGTCCCGTGTTTGCAAAACAACCCAGTTCTGACCCCTATTTAATATTCTGAAAATTGCTTTTAAGATCATGAAATATTCCTGTTAGATTAAAACAGTAGTAACTGACTGAAAGGCTTTTCTGGGAAACTGCAACTTAGCATTAAGCTAATGAAGAATGCAGGTCGTGGCTAAGAAACCAAAAGAGAATTATATCCAGCAGGGGTTCAATTATTACCCTGTTGTAGCCTTTCAAGCTCTCTGGATGGCTCACTGCATGCTAGTTTGCATGCTTGTTTGACATACACTGTGCATTTTGGCTCCCCGGAGACATCTTCATTCACCGCGGCACATAGTAACCCCCACTAATCAAAAATTGTCCACTGCAATCTTGTTACCATGTGACCAGCTTCAAAACAATTCTGTGTCTTCTTGTAAAGCAAGCAGCCCCTTATTAATTGGATTGCAAATCTTGCTATGCCTCATATTAAATGCATTAAAGGTTGCAAGAACACAACTCTGGTCCCAAGCTGTGTTACCTATGAAACATCTGCACAATATGCTGTTTTTATATGATAGTGTCAAGATCGTGGGAACTGCAGTTTTGCGGCATGGTGGAGAAGTGCTACTTTACATAATAAGGCGGCATGCGTCAGCGCCGAAAGTGGAAGGACTCCTCATTGTGGAGAAAAAAACTGGCTTGGCGTAATAAAGTAGGTGGCGTAATGGGTAGTGCTGCTGAATGGTTTGTATGTCGGACTAAACGGTCATTTAGAAACCATAAACTGGAAAATTGCTGGAAAGATCTTCTCTTTCAATGAACACATTGCAATGTGATATGAATGTTATTTCAAATCTAATCAAACTGATGAACAACCGGGAACACAAAGGTTAGTTTATCGCATGCACATCATAAAAGTGGTAATCGAATAAATAGATAGATTTTTTGATTGGTTACAGACATATTCTACACATATCAAAGCAGATTTAAATTTTTTTATAAAATTTTTGGGATGCAGATTACAAATTCTTACTGAAAGTACTGAATGGGTGATGTGAAAATGAGTTGGTGGATGGATGGATGGATGGATGGATGGATGGATGTGTGGATGGATGAGGTACAAGGATTACGAGAGATGGTATCTCTCGGCTGGCCTGGGAATACCATGGTATCCCCCCAGTGGAGCAGGTGGAGGTGGCTGGGGAGAGGGAGGTCTGGGCATCCCTGCTTAGACTGCTGCCCCCGTGACCTGACACCAGATAAGCAGCAGATAATGGATGGATGGATGGATGGATGGAACCGACAACCTATAAACCCTGGGCTATCAACCAATCGTTTTTCTGCAGTCCCTTATGCTCAGCTAGCTCATGAGTTGCACTCAGACTGATAGACCAACGAGGCCCTCAGTGCCACTCAGATATTAAGAAAAGTGGGCCCATGTGACCCGGCCGTATGTGAGCCCTTCCTGGTCATCATTATCTGCCCACTTCTTCTCAAAATAAATGGCATTTAATCATCCTTTGGAAAATGGCTCCTGTTAAGTCTGCAAGCTGATGTATAGGGGTTTTCTCCCACATTTTTTCACAAATACCTACTTATAACGTACCTAGTCAGCTGCCACCTGCAGTCACTGGAGTGTATTTGTCTGATACTCTAAACTGACTCCCCAATGTACTAATTAACGCAAACTCACAATATGCTGAGTTTTTGCTATCGCCCTTCAGCATCTGTGATCTTGCTTACAACTTGTATAAAATGTGGGATTAAGGGAGTGCTAGGAATATAACAGTGTGTTTTTTTTTTGTTTTAAATTTCAGATTCATTTTTAAATCAGTGGTGCATCCAGTATACTGTATCAAGTGACTCTGCAAATAATGTTCAGATTACTAATTTTTACTCTTGTTCTCCAAGCTGTCTGTTCCATTGCATTAATGCTTGAACAAATCATTCTTTTCATAATGTTTATTAAGTAATTATATCCACCTTCAGTCAAAGATAAAGTGGCAGTAATGCTTCAGCACTTTAGTTACAGTAATTACAAAAGGTCTTGCTTGAATTTCCAGATTTAAAGGCAAGAAAATATAATACGTCACTTTGATTTCTTGGTCCTTACCAGGGCTCAGCGAGGAGCTTGATACCACAGCATTGTGGGCATTCTTCCAGCTTCTGTGTGTGGCTTTGTCTGTCCTCCCTGAGTTTGAGTGGATTCACTGTTGGTTGTCCATAAACTCACAGTTAGGTGAATCTATGTCTCTAAATTGCGCACAATGATTGTACTTCACCATCCTATACGGGACGTGTCCTCTTTACTAGCATAGAATCCAGGCAGACTGCAGTCCTATATTAAATAAATGGTTATGAAACATGGATGAATAAATATACTCATGTAGAAACGGCCTCATGTAATGATACTCATTGTAAATACCACATTATTGTTACATAACAAGCCTTCAATATTGTACACAGTAAAAGTGTCCGACGGATTTTTCTTTTAACCTTGGATGTGCGTTTAATAACATACTGTAGGACTGATTTGATATTAATTGCCTGTTCCAGAATTAAACATATGGGGGGGGGGAATGGTAAAGTCAATTCTGAGTGTGACAGGCCAAAAAAAAGATGGAACTTTGATTTAAAAACGGCAAAGAAATATACAGCCAGCTGTAGTTCTACGCGGTTCACGTATTCAGCGCACTGACAGCACACTGAGCCCCTTTTCCATGCGCTCCTCAGAGGTACGTAATGCTCGTATCACACGTGCGCTCATACCCCGAATGGCGTCCAATACCGCGCGCATCCAAGGCGCTGCATTTCGCTGCTGTAATTCATCAGCCGCCACTTCCTGCCCCGCTTCCTTCAGCTATTTTTAACGCCCCGGGTTATTCGCTTATTTTGTCATTATCGCATCCGTGAGAAAACTGAACAGGCCGTCTCACATTTTTAAAGCAGTAAACCCAGCGCGCTGACTAAAACATTAATGTTTATATCCAGTCTACATTTTATTACGTTTTGACATCACACACTATCTATATTTTAGTTATTTAGCAGAGGATGTTATCCAATTGCTTATCTGCTACGTGTCACCTGTCTATATACATTTTTATTACTGCGGCAAGTGATTTAGTTCCGTGATATAGTTTGATAAATAATATCTGCCAACGTTATCCACTTGTTCGTTATTCCTTTGTGCAACATAACGTTTAATTTAAAATAAATCCAATTAACAAAGTCGTGCACACAAGCATTTTTAGTGTCAGTGTTAAATAAAAATATCCACATTTCCTCTCCAAATTACAATGGAAAATATTACAGTTAAAGATAAACCTTGAAGTGCAGGCTGGAGGGTAAAATAAACCAGTAACGTGTTTCTTGAATCAAGATATGCTTGCTTGAATAGTCTAGTTAAATTATGTATAACAATACACTACAAATGAATAATGGCCAAAGCCTGAGTTATACATCGATGAGTGCAAGGGGGAGTTTTCTTTACAGTGATGAAAGTAGGCCTACCTTACTGTTAATGTATTATAGTTAAAAATAGTACATTTTTTTGCCCAGACCTATGGTGTTTTTTATTAATTAAAAATATTGCAAAGATGAATGAAACACCTAATGAACAGTACCATCTTTCTTTTTAGTGATTTTATTGTGTTGTGCTATAAAAATAAAATATGCAAAATGCATGGTTAAACAACAAGAAAACCTCTTGATATATTGATAAATTTAAGTATAAAAAATTGAAAATGGTGTTACGTTGGAGAGACTTGCTTGCCGATTGCCGTCTAAATGGCTTTTTATGCTTGCCAATTTTAATACTATGTGTGAATATTTCCATAATATCAGGCCAATTTACAAAGCTATATTCTGTTTAGTTTAGATATGTATCTTTGGTTCAAAACAAGCTTCAGGTCCCTTAGTGTATTGTAAACTGATTATTTCCAAGCTTACGTGGTCTGTGAAGATCACACAAGCCTTGAAATGTTAGGTTCAATTTTCCCCCACACATTTGAAAAATGTCAATATATTGATTATCAATGATTCAGGCTGACTTCTGGCTCCCACAGGCTGGAATTTCCATCATTTGGGTTGAACACATCAGTTCTAAGGTGCCCTTTGTAAAGAGCTCTTGGTAATTACTCTGATGAAATTGTAAAATATTTTAAGACTGAGCGCAAAAATGGTACATACCTGGGAGTTAGTGCTGGGATGAGGTCATTCACTAAGAACCTGACAATAGATGGCTTCCTGAGTATAATGCAGATACATTCGATAAATAAAGAGGAAACGCAGAAAAAGATGAGAGGAATCCTTCAGCAGTGAAACATGCAGTGGTCCTGTATCCATTTCAAGCCAGTGACTGGAAAGAAGGGAGAATAAATGTAGAATAAATCAATGCTGTCTTCTGTGACTTTGAGGAGACTAAAAAAAATTATTTGAAATT
Source organism: Mormyrus lacerda (assembly GCA_015163995.2). Lineage (NCBI taxonomy): Eukaryota > Metazoa > Chordata > Actinopteri > Osteoglossiformes > Mormyridae > Mormyrus > Mormyrus lacerda. The sequence continues at coordinate 10,603,460 of JAABNX020000143.1, forward strand.
GTAAATTTTCATATATCTGTGTAAAAATGATATATACAGCCACTCCTCAGGTTACGAATGAGATTCATTCCTTAACTGTGTCCCTAAGTCGAATTTGTAGGTAAAGGCAGAAAAGGTAGATAGTTCTTATCTATTGTAAGCTAGTCAAAAGTTTGTCTTAGTACATAGTACATATTTTACTCTTCTACACATAAAAACGTAAGAAGCACTTCCAAAAACACGAAAACATCCTAAACATAATAATACAGTATGCATTATTATTATCAATAATAATATTAATAATAATAAAAGTAACTACATGCAATATTGTACTGTACCTTAACCTGATGAACCGCTGAAGCGGTGCAGTGTTTTCATGAGTATCACAAAGTATTGCGTTCATTCGTTATGAACCACTGTATTTAAACAATTTTTTTTTTTATATATATATATATATATAGTACACTTTATGACTGTCTGTTAGTAAGTACCAGTTGTCCGTAAGTTGGGCATTCTTAACCCGGGGACTGCATCGATTATATATTTATTTTGTCTGTAGTGTACTATATATTAGTTAATATATATCTCCATCAGGAATCAACTAGGAATTAATATTTTGGCTGCGGACTTTCGGGTCCCTTATGACTCGGTCTTTTATAGAGCAAATTGAGGGGATTCCATGATAACTTTTGCCTAACAATATGTTTTGCCGACCGGGGAGCCCTTGTGATAAATTTTTTGCTGCCCTACATTTCCATCGGCCCAATGGGAATATGTTCACCCAGTATGCCAGATAGCCATTCCAGCCTTGGCCATATACATGTATTTTATCAACGAGGTCTGATACACAGCACTTAGATAGGCCAGTATTTAATTTACAGTAATTGGTGTTGGACTTTCTGGTTCATTGGTTAGCGCTACCGCAAAACTATTTAATGTCGAAGGGAATCGTCAAAAAAAATCATCAAAGAATGTATTGCCATTCAGGAAATGATATTGCAATGATTGCATCAGATGATTCCTTTTCTTGACTGTATAATGGCCATTTAAGAGAACCAGGTGCACCCTATGGTACAAATATGGTGTTCCTATATTCCAGGATGACAATGCCTACAAACAGGTTCAAAAGGTTTCATAAACACCAGAGTGTGAAGTAGAATTCCATCTCCTTCTATGACAGCATTCAATTGTATGACTGAAGCCATTCTGAAGCCAAACAGAGACCCTGATCCGTATTAGGGCCTCGATATTAATGTATTGTTAGGTGTTTTCCACCCTGATAAATATATTTACTTTAATTGTCTTTTTTCCAAAAAGGTGTTTGGGAATATGGTAAAGATATCCATAACCAATTAGAATTTCTCAGCCTAGCTTTAACTTGTAAACAAACCAATCAGCTGTTTGTACTTCACTTTCTAAAGTTTCAAAGGCTTTACTGATGATTGGTTTGATAACAGACAGGAAAAATACACAGATAACAGAGTTACTGAGGCGGTGATTAGCTTTTGCATGGCACTGATTTCCCAGGCCAGGCTGATATGATGAATCGCTAGCTTTTTCTTGAAAGCTTTTCTTTTTTTGTATTGTAGTAGCTTAAATCTCCTCTACTTATCTTAAAAATGTAAACAGCAATGGAGACTTTCTAAAACAGGGAGCACTTCTCGGCTCCGCAAGCGCAGAGTTTGTTAGAAGTAAATTTTCGAAACGCATATAAAATAGTCTTCCTGGGCAATTGCTGTGGAATCTCAGTTATCAGCAACAAAAGAAACTAAAATCTTTGTTGTGGGTCTTCAGAGCGCAGTTAATTAGCATTTCTCAATGAAACTCACCTAATGCCAGGAACAGGTGATCGTTTAGGCAACATGAAACTCATTGTGTCCGTTCACATAATTTTTTGTCCACATCTTTAGCTACGTAAACCTGTATCGCAGAAAGAACAAGCATGTGTAATATTAGCCCCTCTCTGTTAATGAAAGATTATGCGATCAGTTTACAGCGTCGCTGTGGTGGCGGCAAAGGCCACCAGGGATCGGCTTTTAGAAGAAGCCAAGGGGAGATCTGAAAGGACTGAAGAAGGCATTGAGTTCTCCATAAGTAACTACATATCTCTTCATTCCCAAGATGTCTTTGATGGTTAATAGCGAAGCCATTATCACTTAAATAGTGTTCATGGTCCTTGCTATATAATTCCAATTTCCTTTTTACTAGCATAATGGATTAAATACCTCAGTGAGCAAGGGGTAATAAAGAACAATTTAAAAACCATGGTATTAAGGCCTTAAAATTTGTAAGAAGCTGAAATTGTGATGACAGGAAGGTAAGAAATATAATAATAAACGACCATCATGTAATATTAGCTTTGTTTTCTATTGTTGTGAGTAGCTCATTGATAAGTTATTCTAAACTCCAGTTCCATCATAATCGTGATTTTAATGGTCTTTTCTATTAGTCAGTCGGCGATCAATGAAATCGATACAAAGCTACAATGTAATGTTTTATGAAATTCTTTTAAGATGATGCGTCCAGTGCACATGTATCATAGCAACTAGTTCAAAATGTTTTCTTTTAACAATTACGCAATTAACACCTCTACTGACAATACTGCTGTCATGCATGCATGCGCAGTGCCCAGTCGGCAGTACTCGACATAGCAGACAATGAATGTGTGTCTATATAGACTTAAGAAAAAACTTCTCATAAGAGTGCGATTCGCCGCAAACTGTGAAACTCCCAAGTGCCTTGGCAGACATGACTTTGTATGGTATTGAATGGTGCATATTTACAAACCCAGCCAGCATTTGTACTCGGCCCAGGAGTTTGACTCAAGGCCTTGAGTGAAGAGACATCTTTTATATAAACAGATTCACAATTTAAATGTAATTATTCTATTTGTTTCAGCTTTTCCTATTAGTTCTGGTTGCAGTGGAAGATGATTTCCTATGCGTCCTTGACCTTGAAATCGGTAAAGGAGTCTGTTGTCTGTTTTTCTTTAGTATTTATGTGCATTTAGAAAAGGATCTATCCTCAGTCTGAATAGGCCTATTGTGAAAATGACTGAACCAGCCTTTCACCATTTCTTCTATTATCTGAGGATGAGCCTTTGTTGTCTTTTGTTCTTAGTCATCCAGGCATTTGCACTATATCTGAATTTTATGAATGAATAGTGTTTATGTTTGCTGCCGTCATTCACAGTCTGGATCTTCTGACATATCAATGCAGACCATTTCAGATGTATGGTCACCTTGATGTCAAGTTCCATTATATTTCACCAAATTGCTCCATGGTCCAGTTCTGACGCTCACATGCCCAGAGTAGGTGCTTTTCAGAAATTTTGCAGCAGTAGTTCTCCTGTGGGATTGGACCAAACAGGTTCGCCTTCACTCCCCATGGGCATCAGTGAACCTTGGGTGCCAACGACCCTATTGCTGGTTCACCGGTTGGCCTTTTTTGGACCACTTTTAGTAGGTATTGACCGCTACATATCGGGAACACCCCACTAGACCTGCACTCTTTCAGATACTCTGACCCAGTCAAATATTCATCATGATTTATGATTTACTTGATTTAAGTTTTATGATTTAGCAGGCAGAAAGAATGACTGCAATTAACACGGACATTTTGCAATTTGCGATTACTTGTGACATTTGTTGGTCAAGGCTGCAGCAAGGTCTTGCATTTATTGCGTAAACAGAAAACAAAGGTTTTCTCATAGGTGGCATCCTCACTGGATGCTGCGATTCTCGACTGAAGGTCTGTTGCCACGGAAACCACAACTTTTCAGGAGAGAAACACTTGAGAGTACTAAGGGGGAAGGGAGAATTTTTTTGAACATGAAGCACTTCCGTGGTTCTCTCCATCTGATTCTGGCCCATCCTCCCAGTCTTGCCCTGATTTAATAACTCCTCATACCTTATTATCTGTGTGCTTCATAGCAGCCCTTCGCCTCTGAGGAACACCGCGTGTTCCTCCAGCACACGCAAAGTGCCGTCTCCTCACATTAGACATCACACTGCTCTGCACAGGAGAGCTGGCGCAGGTCTGTGCAGAGTGGGGCATCTTTCCGGGCTGGAAAACAGGCACCATGCAGGCACCTGAAAGAGGACCCAAATTATGCACAATTAGGGCACTTTACCTAAGCAACTAGGAATCCTATATTTTTTTTTTTTTTCAGTCAGGCAGCATTACATTCTACGCATTGCATATGTGCATAAAACACATGGCCAAAAGAATTAATAAGACTTCATAATCTACACGTGAATTATAGACCAAAATTTCTATGCAATTTTTATATTAAGAAATGAATTCTCTTTCGAAGAAGCAGCAGAAGTGACGACAGTGTACTTGTTATTTAATAATTATTTCTACACTTCTGTACTTTCTGCTTTGTCCAGAATACCTTCAGCTCTGTACCTTAAATTTCACAGTTATAACCAACATTGTATCTCTTCACAGATCCTGGACCCACAGAGGAGTGTCTTGCCAGAGGTAAGACAGATGTTCATTATGTCACCATGCAGTTCTCTTGGCTGTGCACCAGGAAAATTTGGATATCCAGTTTAGCATTAACCCTAACCCCCCCTCTCCCCCCCCCCCTTTGAGAGACACCATCATGGTTTCATGGGGGCGATACCAGTCACTGCAGACAAATCAGTTTGGCAGTGCGAGTTTTTCATTTTCCTTAGCATGAATACAGGTGGCATGAGATTGCATGGTGAGGAACTGTAATAGTTAATTTATCAATATAAATGTCTGACATAATAGTGCTGACCAATGTTATTCCCAGACTGGATGTGTTAGCGTAATACAAGGCCAAAAAATGCCATTAATTTCGCCTCACTTATTCAAAGGCTTAATGGCACCCAGTAAATGCTGCTGCTCTATACTTTGGTATATTGTAATTACAATTATTACTTAGTCAAAGAATGCTCCATTAAATCTGACTGGATGCCTAGCATCTCTTGTAATGCTATTCAAAAAAAGTGGATGAGATTTGTAAAGTATGGTCATTGTGAAAGCAGCATATTAAAATGATTTATTATTATTATAATTATTATTGCTGTTATTATCATAAATCATCAACAATAATAATAATAATAATAATAATAATCATGATAAATGTGTTTACTGCAGATGCTGCAGATTTACTTAATCACCACTCAATGATATAAGACTGTGGACAATAAACCCCAAGGCAGTAAAGACCTCAGATTTGACACCTGGTGAAGCACAGTAGAGTTTCTTGGGACGTAATTAGCACCTAAACTATGGAGCCAAAAAACAAGACAACTGGCAGAATGTTGTCCCTGTTCCTCTAAAATCTGAATGGACAGCAGTGATGATGTTTCTGTGTTCTCAGTGTAAATCACCCGCTAGTGCAAGCGAGAAATGACCTGGCAGTCCAACCGGGATAATTAACTGGCCGCAGTGGTGTAGATATTTTTGGATGGACACTAGGGTATTAGGGAAACTCACATCAGTGGTCTGAGGTCTCTACCACACAAGCTCAGTGGGATTTATGGTCTCCTACTTTAACAGCGAGATGCCCCTTTTTCCTACGCAGTATAAAGGAAGAGAACCGAGTATGGAGGAACTGTCGTGTGCACGTCTGCCCAAACCCAAATGAGCAGATTAACAGCCCTGATTGTCGAAGTAGGAAAGGACCTGGGGACGGCCATGTGTGTTAATTCTAATTTTGTGTTGGAAGGTTTGACGGCAATAACTGAAATGCGCCGGTGAGAGTCCTTGAACGAGGGCCCAGTGTCACAGTGTGCAGTGCGAAGCGTAGAGCGAAGGGGAGTCCAGTGCTTAGGTGGTACTACATTCTAGTACATTTAGCACAGCGTAGAAGTATTTAAGACGTAGCAAAATATAATACTGAGCCTTGGATACCTAACAGGAAAAGTATTATGGTCTGCTAAAAATGTACCGCAATGTATCAAAAACATTTAAGAAAAATAAAACTCCCTGAACTGAAATGGAAGAGCTTAAGAACAGTATTTAGAAGCAGTACAGAAATTCTCAAAAGTGTTAATGGGCAGTTACACATATAAATTAATTTCTGCATTATTATAATGTATAATTGAAGTTAAAGGAACATATAAACATTTATAGGACATTTTTATTAGTAAAACATAAAAACATAAGGTGCTGGCACATAAAATAAAATAAAATAAATCCAGCACAGCCATGTGACATGTGGCTGGAAGGGACCTGTGGAAGATTATAAGCAGAAAAATTCAAACGGCAATATTCAATCAAAGTATGCATCTGTCATTTCAATATTTAATTTGAGCATTTAATTTGAAAATACGTTTTGCAATCGGCAATTCAATGTGCAAAGTGCTTATGCAATCCTTAAGTCGTTTCAAAATATTTGAAATAAAAAATAGAATAACAATTCACTGAATTCCATTTCGTATTGCCACGGGCTTTTTGCCTCTTTATTCAAATGGTAATTCATTTTGCAATTGGAAATTGAATATTCAATCAGAGTATGCGTTTGTCATTTCAATATTTAATCTGAACATGTAATCTGAAAATACATTTTGCAATCGGCAATTCAATGTGTAAACTGCTAGAAAGCCACATGAGATGAACAAGCAAGCCAAAACTTAAACTAAACTTGATGTAAAATTAATATCCCTAGCTAGTTTTGCATTAGTCTACCATATTAACATAAACTAACAGTGCCAGAAATCGTTCATTTCACCACATAAACTACCATACTAATTAGACCTACCGTTAATGTTTATGCTATCGCTTATGTATATAAAGCTTATTCTCATATATGTCACAAGGTAATGTGCTTGCGACCTCCCAGCACACGCTTCCACTTTACCCTGACCGGCAGAACTGTCGTAAACATGGAAATGAGTAGTGCTGTGAACCTGCGGTCGATTACTTTTCCTCAAGAAACTTTTCCGCAATAACTTGAAATTCAGATTCAGTTTTTTAATGCAACAATTGCAGATTCAAATATACACAATTCATATTCAGTTTCTAGTAGCACAAATATCAACCCATAGAGGTAGCACCCAATGGGCCACCACAGGTATCTCGATGGTGGGTCTCTCCACTCTGCGCGTCACTGACTGCGTTAGTGCATGTAATGCCTGTGTTTGATTATTTTGCAGCCTTCCCGTGTCAAGTCCAGTTAAGATGGAAAGTTCCTCTACCCTCTGTGAGAGCAAAAACAACCTTTCAAACGCATCTATTGCTGATAGCCGATTGTTTTCCATGTCATCTGCTAAGACAGAAATCCTTGCTACAAGCTCTTCTTTCGCCATTACTCTAAACCAGGGTTCTTCAAATCTGGACCTCGATTCCAAATCCAGGCCTTGTTTTCAGTTCTCTCAGATAGTTAGTTTAATAACTACTGATTCTGATTGGTCAGAGGCTTCACACCTGACTGACAGTTAAAGGAAGGCTGGAAAACCAGCAGTGCTCAGACCTCGAGGACCGTGATTTGAATAATAGAGATCTAAATAAACAAATCAGATGAACGCGGGTGAGGCCCTAAACAAGGAAGTGATGTCGTTAATGAAGGTCCACCTTGATGAGCGATCTGACAGTTGGGAATTGGCAGTTGAATTTTACTCCTAACACGCAATGCAATTGCCAGGGGTGCCATTGCATTTGAATAAAGAGGCAAAAAGCCCAGGGCAATACGAAATGCAATTCAGTGAATTGTTATTCTATTTTTTATTTCAAATATTTTGAAATAAATTAAGGATTTCATAAGCACTTTGCACACTGAATTGTGGATTGCAAAATGTATTTTCAAATGAAATGCTCAGGTTAAATATTGAAATGACAAATGCATGCTGTGATTGAATATCGAATTGCCAATTGCAAAATGAATTGCCATTTGAATTTTTGGGCTTATAATCTTTCATAGGGACCGGGATGGTTAACATGTTGAAGAAGATACATGTTGCTGTCCATAATGTATCTGTGTTTATGCTACTCACTACAGTATTTATAACATCAAGGTTTTTAGGAGGATTCTTACCTATAGCTGAAATGTCAAAATGCTCCATGCTGTCCACAGCAAAGGACACATTGGTTTCTGAAGTATTCTAAAGTTTAAAAGTTCCCTTTTAACAGCTAAGAAACTTGGTTTGAATTATTATTTTGCTGTAATATGGTTAGATTATAATTTGCCTGTTTTTCATAAATAAATAAATAAATCTGTAACTGAAAAAGGATTGTGTCACAGGCTGGGTGAGTACAGCTGCTGACTGCTAATAAGACAACAGATACAGCCATTAATTTATGTTGTTCTTGCTAAATTAACAGTCATTACTTTCCATTGGGTGCACAATTCAATCTTCATTAAAGTAGACAAAATGTAATCTTGTAAACTGATGCATGCTGAATCTTAGCTTTAAGATTAAATGCATTACGATCAGAGAATCTACGGAAAAACTGAGGTAATCCAGCAATACTAGCAAGTTAGGCACCCTGACTGCTCACTTTATCCGCTGTAAATTTGGGTCTCCAGTCCAGCACAATCCCAAAAAATGTATTTGAATATGCAGCTCGGTTGCTGTGTGTCACATGTGCCTCTTTAGGGTATTTTCTGGACAAGAAGTGCGGTGCTGTTCAAATCTGTATCTGTGAGACCGATAATGGCCAAATTGTGTGAAATTTGGCGGCGGACGCGAACACCTTGTCACACTTCATACACCAGACCTTTTACTATTGGTTATGAGAAGAAATTCCTTTTTTTTTTATCAAACTTCTAAGTATCCTTTAATGGAAAGTCCCATTAACAAGAATGAATGTGAGTAAAATTGTAAATGAACAGTCTAACAGCAATATGCTGGAAAATGTATTGCCTTGAACTTCAGCTAAAACATTGTCTCCACTTTGGTAATATGATGTCATATATTAGTTTGGCCTCTTGTCACTAACATAAAGCGACAGACTAATGTGAGCTATATCGTTCACGTCTAACAAACGTAACAGGCATTAGGACTGCATTTGTTTTCCTTTTAATTAAATATGAAACTTAACTTGAAACCGATGCATATTGAGGTTAGCTGTGAATTTTAAGCCTTCTGTAATGCATATAAATCAAAGTGCTTTAGAATCACATTAGCTTCAGCTTAAGCAGTTTATAGCATAGTTGCCCAGCCATACAGCTGGATATCTTACTGAAGCAATTCCGGCTTATAGTTTTGCTCAAAGGAAAAGTGCGGCAGAGTGTAGCCTGAAACTTGAACTAGAAAAAATTATGGCTGCCACACTTGTTCCTTGGATGGTGACCTCTATGTTCTGCTAGTCACCACCAAGAAATTTCAGTATTGAGTAGAATCCACTGAAATGCAATATCGTAATTTATGCACTCAGATCTTGTTTCACCCAGAAATTTGCCTTCATTTTCATTTCAGTTATATTTACTGGTCTCACTCTGACCACTTGTCAAACTTTAAATGTTACATTTAGATATTGTTTTTAAATGAAGACGGTGGCACAGATTTCATAGAACACTGAAGCTCTTGCAGTTGCATACAGGCCATGAAATTATTCTGCGGCCAAGAATTTAAATGGGTTATGTTTACCAGCTTGATACAGTGACACACTAATGAGCTGGAAACCTTTTTAACTGTGGGATCGTCTAAGTTAAGGGAATTGTTTGTTCTTGCCCAAGCCCCCATTTTTATTTAGAATTTTCTCTCACTTCTGTCCCAGATTTATTCAAATAAAGCAGGTTACTGAGAAACTGTAATAGGGTTTGACCCACGCGACTATGAAGATTATTTCATCTTTTGATGGTTCCCAGAAAGAGCTTATCCAATGTCGAGTTTGTCATTTGGAGAAAATAAGTTATAATTCTATGAAGAATTCTTGGGGGTTTTTACCTGAAGTTTTGCAGAAGGTAATAATGGCTGGTTGACTCTAATTATTTGCTTAATTTTAAGAGTGTTACAGTAATTTTGTACTTCTGCTAAGCAATGAAACAGTCAGCAAGTATGAAATTAATAGCTAAGCGGGCAACTAGTATTCCTATCAAAAACAAGATCTAAAAGTTTCTCTTAGCCACTTGGTCTCAGTCTCAAATGTTGACGTGATCATCTTAATACAAGGAAATACATGAATATATGTGGAGACAGTGAGGGGCTCAGTGGGTCAACTCTCTGTACCTGTGATCGCCAGTTTGAGCCCCGGCCTCAGCAGAACAGTCACATGGGCTCTTGAGCAGGGCCCTTAACCCCCAGACCCAGGGGCACTGCATGTTAGCTGACCCTGTGCTGCGACCCCCACGCAATGGAGAGCATGGTGGCGTTGGCGAAGAGAAGCATTCCGATGTGTCTGTACTAGTGCAAACGGCAGATGAAGCATGTTTGTTTGTCGTTACCTACAGTAATCTATATTGCAACCGTCCCCCACAGCTCCCCCTGCAGGTGGTGAGCCCACATGAGGGCCCATATTATCTCTTCAGGCTATGCCCAATTGGGCTCCATGGGTGGAGACCCAGCCACCAGGCACTTGTCTTCGAGTTCCTGCTTCAGGGCAAGGCCCCGGTCTTCCCCATCCAGGCAGGGTAATATGGTCCCGTGTATTTTCCGTGATCATGAGGGTTTTCTGAATCACACTTAGTACGGCCGCTCACCTAGCACACGAAGCACCATGATAAGGTGGCGATTCATGGAGGGGCTCTCTGTTTAGACACCTGCCCCAGAGATCTGACCCTGGTTAAGCAGCAGAAAATGGATGGATGGATAGATGGATAAATGGTTGTTAGATTTGAATATCAGGCTAAATATAAAACACAACGCGCTTTTTGGATATGGTGGCATTCCTATGATTGTCCTGGAAGGGTTATTTTTGGCTGGGGACGGCAAAGAGAGACTTATTTGCCTGGGTTGGGCAATTCTGGGAAAAGCAGGAGGAGGGGGTCTGCTGGTGAGAACGGAGTAAGCAGAGTTACCTAACTTTCCATTCAATCCATCTCACAATAGAAGGTTGACAGGAAAATCCATGTTAAGGCTGCACCTGGACAAGAAGAAAACTGGAGCCATTTTCACTGCACACTGCTGTAGGAGGGGACCACGACAGGGCCGCTTAAAACACAGGTGCAATCGGTGCAATGCGCCGCGGGCCCCTGCAGCGAGTCGCGAGTTGATAGTTGCTTAGCTAAAGATCCGGACGGTCCAAAATGGTCAGCCGGGCGCCTACGACATCTACAGAACCTTAAAAGCGGCCCTGGACCACGAGATTCCCGTTCCCGCCAAAGCTGGGGCATGCCCACTAATTAGGCCACAGTGGGAGTCAATTTAGACATCGTACAGCCCTGCTTAGTCTTCACTCTCTTCTTGAGTCCAAGCCAAAGCACTGTGTGATTCCACAGCTTCTCATCTTGCCTGTTTCTCAACTGCTTGCCTCTTTCCTACCTGGTCTTTGATTGGACTGCCCTGCCTTTTGTTTACCGTGCCTCTCCCAGACTGCCAAGTTCTCTGGCTTCCTGCCCTCCCAGGTCTCCTGACCCCAATCTGTCCGACATGGACCTTTTCCTTGTCGCCTGAACTAGTGATTCCTACTAAATAGATCTTTCCCAAGCTTGGGGTTAACTCTGTTCTGTATTTGCTCTAGCTTGGGACTGTGGTCACTTACAGCTAAGTTCACCCAAGTGATTGCTCGCTCTTTTTAGGGCAGAAAAGAGAGCAGCCTGGAATGAGTTGGTGGCCTTCAGAGGACCAAAACCTGTTAAAACATACACATCAATAAGAATTGCTTGGTAAAAGAGTGTAGGAGATGAGCTAGATGCTGCAGAATGACAGGTGCTGTGTGGAGTGTCTGACCCACCATTAAACCATTGTAGATTAGAATGGCACACAGCTTAATGACGATATACTTTACATATGGGAATATGAGCCCACTAAATTGATAACCTCACCCCCTGAATTTGATAGAGGAATATTAATTTATTTTGCATGGGGGGGGTCATTAGCTATGAGAGCTAATCTTCTTGTATGAATAAAGGCCCAGTTTAAACTCAAATTAAATCATAACCATAGTTCAGGCTTTTTCTTTGTGTCACCCATAAAAAAAAACATAATCACCAGTACTTCAAGATAGCGAGCAACCTTTTCCTAATTTGTTGAATTCATCATTTATAAAACAACAGGATTAGCTGTTCCTTTAGTACAATAACTATAGGTCCTGATGATATTGTTAGAGATTGTAGATCATAAATGGCATCATACTCAGCTTGGGTCTTGCTTATAAGTTCATCATATATTGTCCACATATAGAAACACTTTTACAGAATACATGACTCAGACTTCATACTTATGGACTAAAGGAATTAAGCTGTTGTGTGTCACGATGCGGCGGTAGGCGAGCGGTGAAGGAGGCGAGTAGAGCCAGAACTTCAGGGAATCAGGGTTTATTCGGGAAAACAGGCAGACTGGAACGGACGATCGTGACATGGACTACACATTCACACACAATGACTGACCAAGGACTCAGGAAAACGGGGACTGATATACATGACTAAACGGGGCTTAACAGGACACAGGTGAACACAATCGGGCAGGAACACCAGGTAATGAGGTGGGCGTGGCACACGGGAGGATCGGAC
>JAABNX020000143.1:10622206-10639501 GCA_015163995.2 Mormyrus lacerda
GGCCAGCTTTGGCTTTGTGTCCATCTTACTTCAGAACAATTCTGTACACAAACAAATATGCCTAACCAATAGATACGGTGTAAATGTTAGTATTATCAGTGGCGTGGACTGAAAGTTTGCAATTCATTGCTGATAAAATAGTAATGCAGTCAACTGCAAAGTCCAAACAATCTTACACATTACAGGATAGGCTGCAATGTATTATTCCAAACCGATTGCTAGTCACTGCTACTGAAATATCACACATGTACTCCCTTAAGTGTAAAATGGTTACTAATTGCGTGAGTATCTGGGTCAGGTAGTCCTACTGAGGACCCCTGACCTAGGGTATACGGTGCATATATTAAGTGTATGTAGCCTATGTGTACAAAAATACGGAATGATAAAAATGTTTCACCATCCACCCGGAAACACGTCCCTGTCTGTCCTTCTTTCATAGGAGTTGAAGTACATGGATTGTCGCTTAGGATTGAAGGAGGAAACACTACTTCCTCTGAATCTGTTTTTTTTACTCATTTTAATTGAAAGAATATTTTTTTAATCAACCAGTCATTTAGCCTAATTGATTTGCCTACTATGCATGTTGACATACTGTAGCAGATGTCAGTTGAATCCTGCTAAATGGTAATATACTTGTGTATACTTAGGTCTAAATGTATAATCAATGTAGAAAGTTTTGTTCTGTTACATGCTCAGCTTTCTGAACGCTGCGTTTGACCATGAAGGGGCGAGTGACTTAATACAGTCCCCCAGAGCACATAATGAAAAATGGAAGCCCTTGAGTCAGTGGCAGAATAGCAGAGTCATTAAAATGCAACGTGCCCATATTTTGGTGTTTCTCTGCCCAAAGGGTCTGTCTGGCCTAAGTGCATGTAAACACCAGACTTAAGACCTGTTTTGACATAAGCAAGTACTGTAGAAGAATTGACCTCAATGTCTTATTGGTCAGGTTTGATTTTTTTTTTACAGATACACATTTATAAATGTAAATAAAAAGTTTGACTCATTTTTGCGATATGAAAATAAAAACGAAAAATATATTAGTTACTGAATTAACTGCAGTTTATGGATCTTAGAAAATTAGTCGTTTATCTAGCTTGAACTTAATATGCGCTAAGCGTTCATTAAATATCATACTCTTTCATTACTGCTGCTACTACTACTGAGGTCTGCTAACCCTGCTGAGGCATAGGCTGCCAGCACTGCCTACCCAGGCATCTCTGGCCAGAGCTTTTCACTCCAGCTGGCTCCAGGTATAGCCCATGTTTTTTCATGTCTCCCTCAAGGTTTCTGGCCCAAGGTTTCATATTGCTCTTATTCCTTCTTCCCTTGGGGATTCCAGAATCGGCCTGCCTGGTGACACTGTTATCACAAAACAAACGCCCCCCCATCCATTCCATGCCCAGCATCTCTTAAATAACAAGACCCATCTTGTTTCAGACTGAGGTTTCCCAATCTCTTGCTGATGTTTTTGCACCTGTGGGTTTTCAGGTAGGGTAACTGGTCCAATGTGAAGCCCGCCTCCTTTCTCATCCAAACTTCGAACCAGCAGTTGCACAGCTACTGTTTTGTGAAAGGAACACAAATAGAACATAGGGAATTTGTTTACATTCTTCAAACATGTTTCTGTAGAAATTCCAACTAATTCACAACAAAGTTGAATTCAGTATAAGCTATGGTTCCTTATAGAAATTCATGAAATTGTTTGCTGGAACTGGTTTTACACATTCAGATCCACCGAGGAGAAAACAAACTATTGTACACAAACAAGATGAGTGATTTTCCCGTTGTGGAACACCAAGCCTGTGGCTCACAATTTGGCAGAACGTTTTCAAGTCTGTCGGTTTATGTCAGTGTGGTTTTAGCTAGTTTCTTTGGGAGCCAGTTCCAATTCTCACAGATCCTTGGCTACAGTCCCTGAGCTGGGTTTCTTTATTTTCTGTGCTGGTAATACATCTGAAAGAGTAATTTCACTCTGGGGACTGGGACTGTGGATCATGTCAACAGATGTTATTGAGTCAGCAAAAATAAACAATTTAATTACCAGTTGTACGTAGTAGCATCAATGGATGAAATACATTTGTGTGATACAGCTAAACAGAAATGATTTTGTAAGGACATTTGGGTGCAGAACAATGAAACCTAACATCATAATAATTCAGATTCTTTTTTTCCCGTCACCTTTTCAAAGGGACCTAAAATCACCTTATAAGGCCGTGCTGCAAAGTCATTTTAATGTTTTACTTACATGCATATGACGTGCGATGAAATTTGAAAAGAGCACGTAACTGATGTCCTTGGCTTTTATTCAAATGCTAATTACTGTGTGTTTTGGTGATTTATTTATCTTGCCACCCAGCAAGGGTTGATTGGCCGAGTGCCTTGTGTGGTCCCTGATCACCCTTCTAGGTCCACGACCTTCTTGAGGCTCTCTCTTCGGCCTCTATGATGCGTTGCGTGGTTCTCTTGCTGTGCAGACCTGTGATGTCGGGGTGTTTCAGGACCTCGTAGAGAGGCTGCCCTCTGAGGCTTTCACACCTCATCCCGATGGCCAACCACCGTGCCCCTGATCCTGCCTCTGGCCTCTACCTTCCTGCTCCTTATATTTGGTCCTTTTCCTGAACTTTCTCCATACAGGGAATAGTCAGTTCCAACAGAGCTACACGTCTTCCTGTCTCGGACATGTTTGGCCTAGATGTGGTTTCTGCAATGAACTCTGGGAACATCCCCAAGTCCCTAACCTTCAATAAGCCTCTTGACCTTCAATAAACATAGCAAACATAGGTAAGAAACACAATGTACCAAACATATCTCAAAATGACAAAAAGGACATAACAAGCTCAGGTTCTGAAATAATAGCTATTGTGGTAATGAGTGGGTCAGAGAGCTGTCAGAATTGTTCCTGATGGCAATTCTCATTTAGCAGAGTGTGCCTTGAGTGAGAAACCTCCAGAGCTAAGTATTCCTCAAACGCATATTTAGAGACCCATAAACCATTTCTCCGTATCTGCTGCTTTTGACAATCCTGCTGTGCTTGTGCTGACTCACTCTACTAATGGCTAATGATGTGTTAGCTTCTGAAAATGATTTCTCTCGAAGTTCCTTGCCCGCTGCCTTTATCTGTGCCTACGCCGCTCCTTTCATAATGCTTCCTTCCTTTCAGTGTTGCTAGCCTCCACAGGTCCTTCACTACCACAGTTGCCCTGTACCTAACCTAACCTGTCTCATGTCACCAGCCTACTCAACCGGATTTGGTGTCTTCCCCCACGACTGCTTACTGGACCATGTTTGCCTTTGTGCTTCTATCTTTCCTCTCCTTCCCTGGCACTAATTCCTTTCCTTTCTTCCTTTCTTTCATTCCCCTTTTTCCTTCTTGTCTTTCATCCTTCCACCTGTCCTTCCTTGCTTTCCTTGTTTTCTGTGTCCCTGGAGGTTCTGCCTGTGGTCTCTCTAGATGGTCCTGCCAGTGTTTCCCCTCAACAGCAGTGCCTATATGGTGCTTCCTCTCTCACTGCACACCAGCCCCTCTCCCACCTCCCTCCCCAATTTCTCTTTTCTCTCTCTGTCTTTTGCAGCAGAACAAAACATTTTTCATTTCGGTTTCTGTGTTCTTGAAGCATCTCTAGGGTTTTCATATTTGCCAAGTTCTGGGTCACATCCTCACTTTGTTTTGCCGAAAGGTGGACTTCAAACCCAGTTTATATTAGGGATGGGCCGATCCAGATTTTTTTAGGTCCAATCTGATTCCGATACACAGCTGCTGATACGAATACAGATTCCAATATAAGAGGTCTTTTTACATTCGTATTTTAATATAAGAAATATGTAACATATTATATATTATAAATATCAGATCAAAAAATCTTCCTGTAGTGTTTATGGAAGTGATGAATGCTTAAAATGTTGAATAATTTTTGTTCCACTGGAAACAGTGTCACTTACACTTTAAGATAGCAGCATGTTTCACAAGCTGTAGTGAACAGCACAAGGTAGCCACTTTGAAATCATATGTTGTTTTGATCATGTTACACGTGTCGTCTTGCACAACTGCATGCGCTGCGTTTAGTGGGATCTTCCACTAAACGCTATTGTCACCTTTCAAAACTCTGCTTTTACAAAGACTGCAAATCACTGTGCTGCCAGTTGCTATTAAAAGCATAAAATATTTCCAGATCGTTACCCTCTTATCTGTTCTTACGTTCCTGGTACTTAAAGGGTGTGCACGTGACGTCACAGCAGGCGGAAGTCACTCTGCTCCACCCACTGAGTGGCGAATAGACTGAGTGGCAGCGTTAGGGTTCAGCCTGAATGCCACAAAAACACATCACGTAACACATGAGTAAGTATCGGACATCGATCGGTCACAGACGGTGTATATGGAAGTCCAGGGATTGCTGTGGCTACTCTGAGTAATGTGCTATTCCAGTCCGGCCTACTGCCCTTCTGACCCATTGCTAGTTGCATTCAGTGTTTAATCTGGCCATCTTGGCCCCTAAATTCTTCTTGCTATTTGCTCAACTTTCTCCTTGTTCTCTCCACCCCCCTCCATACTAGCTCTAAAGGTAACTTTCAATTCAACCACTTAGACTATCAGTTTTCACTAAACTCTACTGTCAGATATGACGTCTCATTATTCAGACAAGGGTTGTGACTATTAAAAACTGACATCACCAAATACACCCTGATTATTGGCACCTGTTCAAGATATGATTTATTGTCAGCGTTTTTTTTTTTATTGCTTCACTTGATACGTGCCACTATATACAGCTCGACAATCTTCATCTCACATTTAGGCACTGGATTCTACTGAATGAACAGTGCCTTCCATATGTAGGACACCTTCTCAGTGTTGACATAGCTGTCAGAATCCCTCCCTCTCCTCCTGCTACTGACTTGGTGATAGAAATCTCACTAATGATTTTCAGTCCCAGTTCAAAACCAGTAGTAGTTCCTCCGGTCCCTTCCAAATCCTCCTCAGTTTTGACTTTGACATTTCAAGTCTCCATGCTAAATTAAAGTTACCAAATCATGGTCACTTTTTCCTCCTTTGAGGATTCACAGTTCATTATATTATACTAAGTGTGAGCCAGTATCCAAAATCAGTTAAATGTAACTCCCGCAAGTTCTGAGCCTAGTCTTGAGCCCTGCAATCACCCCGTGAAAGGAGGAGCCTTGAGCCTTTGCGCTTCCTGGGATACTGTAAGCTCCAGGTTACCGGCAGCCCTTTTCTGGATAAGTGGGAGATGGTTGCAGATAGTCCAGTTGTATAAGAAATAATGTACTGTACAATAGTATAGTCAGACAAGTCACTGTTTCTTTCCCATATATACAAAATGAAGACGCATTTGCTGTCTTAATAACAATTGATACTTTATTAACCATAGTGGGGGGCTTTTCTTCACACCTTGCTCTCTGTAGGTGAGCGCGAACAGGCCACAGAGGGCACCCACCCAGAGCAGCACCCAGGGAGCTGGGCGCTTAGGGCCGTGCTTAAGGACCTGCAGATCGGCCAATGCCAGACTCAAATCAGCAACCTCCTAATTACAGGCACTGCCCCATATCAGTGTTTGTACTTTAGTTGCATTAAATTGTCAATTGCAGACGAAATGCAGACTAAAAACTGCTTTTGCCGCCTAACATTATTATTTCAGACTATCGCTGCGGTGAGAGTTTTCTTACTCTGTGTCTCCACACTAGTAACAGTTGCAGTGCAGTAGTCCATGGGTGATGGATGGTCATAATATATTGCACGGGGCAAGCGGTCAAGAATAAATTCAAATTTTAGTGTTCCCATCATTCAGTGCCAGACATTCACAATTTTTTCTTCTCTCAGGTTTAAAAACCATTTACAGAACACTCAGTCATCGCTCCGTATAGTTTTTGTTGTCATAATAATAATAGTAATAATAATAATAATAATAATAATAATAATAATAGTGGTTATGATGGGCATTACTGAGGCTGAATGAAAGCAGAAGACAACAATGTATCATTTTGTAAGTATGAGGAATAACAGGGAACACAGGAGCAACGCTGCCGCCGGCCTAGCCCCGCCCCCCATTGTGTCATATACGCAGTATAATACAGTTCAGATTGGTCCACAAGCATAGGTCCACTTCTCATACTATTGAGGATATGAAGATGGGCCCATCCTTCCATCTCTGAGCCCCCGGATTCCCCATGGCATGCAGACCAGAGGTCATCTTTTTCATTTGAGTTGATATCCTATTTCCGATACCCTGCCGTCCTCAAGCTACTTCACATATGTCCCTGCACTCAGAATAAATTGAATAACAATTGAGGTCTACTTACTGTATAATTAGTAAATTGTGAAATTAATGAAAATGTTTTTCATTCTTGATATATGGAATATAACATAACAGGAGAAACAATTGTGTTTTAAATCAACTGATTTTTAGTACAGGGTAAATGATTAAAATGTAGAGTCAGCCATTTAATTCTGATGAACAGTGAAATATTTGCAGCTGGTGTGGCATCCAGGTTATCAAATCTTGATAACCTGGACAAGATGTGTGCAAAATAATTCTTTGCTGAATGTGACGGAAATTAAAACAATATATTGTAATTTTAATGCAACATAGAGTATAGCTATAAAGATGCTGATCGGCCAAAGTATAAATACGTATAAATAGGTTTAAATGTGCTTGGTTATGTAGGATGAGCTGGGCTGTACACACAGTATCATAAGTAAAATCAGTCGGGATCTCAAGATAACTTAATAATGCATAAAATAAAGATAAAAGATAAAATAAATAATGCATGTCCTCTCTGGACTCCTGTACAGTAGAAAAAAAATCCTGATTTTGGCTGGAGGGGGGAGTAGTTTTTGTTACGTCTGCTGGAAAATAATGGGGTGAAGGAGTCTGCTGCGTTTTGATGTTACATAAGGGCTTGATAGCGTTTCCCTGCATGTCAGTATGTGGCTTTGTGCAACACAAAAGCCTATCACAGTCTGACACAATGATTTCAGCTGTGGCACCAGTTCCTAGGAAAGCTCAGCACTTTCTGCTTGTGTGACACTAGTACAGACCAAAGGGGAAACAGGCCCGTTTTACTGGAATGGATAATCTGTGTAATTTGTCAGCAGAGTAGCTCAGTGAGCAATACTCACGTCGCAGTTATGACTTTGAATTGGGGCCCTGTACTCTTCAGAGGAGTTGGTGACTAAACCATTTAGCGAGTCAGTGCATATGTGGACCCTGCAAAGAGCTGGTGGCCAGGGACTGCCCCGCTTTTCAACACACGTGTCATGTGACGTGAATTACTGGGAACCTGATTGGATAAGCAGACACTGGCAAGGGTTGATGGTAACCTCACACTCCCTTCACAGATTAATGCGGTTTGTGATCATTTCTGTTTTATGGTGTATTTGATCAATAATCATCTGCATAATTTTCATGATTTCATAATTTTCAATTTTCAAAGTGTGCTTTTAAAGGGCAGCATATATATTTTACCAGTTATAAAATTTAATAAGTACACCACAACTTACTTCAGGATTAAGAAATATCTAGTTCATTACAACTCAAATTGATGATTTTTTTTGCTCAAAATATGACTTACATGTTTTATGGTCAAAATATCCTAAATGTACAGTAAATATTAAAAAAAATTGCACAGACATGGAAAATAAAGCCACGTGTTTTAGTACATTTACTGTAAGGTTAATCTTTTATACAAAACAAGGTTCTCAGATTTAACTCAATTCAGAAATGTCAGCTGTATCACAGATATTTGGTAACTCTTTGCTGTATCGCAGTATAGACAAATATCACTAGCAATTTGGTTTTAGGGAAAGGTTAATCTAAAAACCTTTGGATTAAATGTTAAAATGTAAAAGCTTTGCAGAAATAAGACTCATGATGTCACTAAGTGGAATAAAACAACAGCCAAGCTACGAGAAGCACATAACTCGCCTGTAAATGCCATTGTAATTGCCTGTGAGTATGACTTATCAAACGATTCCTTTACCGCGTACTTTCTTCTACGAAAACTTCCCTTCAGATACAAGCTTGTTTTATGACCCGAAACATTCTTATTATTCTGGCTCATGCTTCAATTTAAATGAGCATTTTTTATAGCTGCTTTTTGTGTGTAAGTTTTAATTTAACTTAATTTTAAACCTGCCTTTGCTTCATTCAGAGACATTCTGTGTTTTAGGCACAATGTTGATGTTCAACTAGACAAGTGGTGTAAGTAAGAGATTTAAATGCTATACAATCAGAGCAAATACATATCCGGGTACTAAGGAAAGTCGTTTTCCCAAATGCATTTCTGAGCATTTATGGCCTTGTTATTGGCTTTGAATCACAGATGAGAACCTGGTTTGTGTTGTTTAGAATAGGGATTTCGAACTTTGTGGGCAGTGCTGGCTTAATGGTTAGGGACGCGCATGTAATTGAAAGATTGCAGGTTCAAATCCCTGACCAGCAAGGCACCACTGAGGAGTCCTGAGCAAGGTACCGCCCCAAGCACTGCTCCCCAGGTGCTTAAGTAGCTGCCCCCTGCTATGTCACATATTGGTTAAATACTTAGGACGAATTTTGTTGTTGTCCACTGTGTGCTGTGGTGTGTCAACAATGACCACTGATCACTAAATTCTTATGGCCTTCAGGTTTTGACTTTGTTTTTTGATTATTAAGTGTAGTTTATTTGATTTCTCAAAACTCTTGTTTCTTTAATCATATGCTGTGTCTTTTGCATGGCATAATGCGTTCATGGGAATCTTGCAGCTTCACACCAGCTGGCGGTGGGCCCAGTTCCTGCCCCGGCTGCAGGTCCTGACTGCATGAGGATTTCCTCTGGGTACCCCAGTTTTCCCTGTTTAGGGGAATTGGTGCCTCTTGTGATGGACTGGTATCCCATCCAGAATATGCTCTGCCTCTTACCATGTTCCTGAATGATGAGCAGCTGAAAATAAAACTAGACGGATGGCATATTCTGCATAGTACCATATTTGTGCATCAGACCTCTGTTTAACTGTTAAAAACTGCAATTAGACAAAAAATAATACACATTACCATGGAGTCTAATACAGTATGCCTATTTAAAACCACAGTGAGAAATGAGGTTAACACATCATATTTAGAATAGTATATAAATCTCTCTTTTTAAAATCATGATGACCCTTCACATCAGTCTTAGTGAGGGCTTGTCATAGCTGAATTTGATTGATAAACTTTAATGAATGAGATGCATTTTATTATCACTGTTGTCAAGGAGCCCAGTATTCCTCATTCAAAAACATGAGCCAAAAATACAGAAGGTTCTAGAAAAATAACCTCTTTTATTGCTGATGGTGTTCATTGAAAAGCACTACCTTTAATTAAAATGGCAATGTAGAAGACTCATGAAGTACCTGTAAAAGTGGTTATTGATTCATCAGCAAGGACAAACAGGAGTAAATGTATTGTAGGCTGTATGTAGCTGCACCAATCCTGGATGTAAGGATGAATATATAGTTGAATTGTTTTACTTCTGATTCTTTACATCATCCAATAAAGTAAATGTGTAAAAGTAAAAATGTGTAAAAGTAAAATGTGTAAAGTAAAAGTAAAGCTATACTGAATGCAGTAACATCGATGAGGAAAAAAATTGTACTGTAACATAAAGCCAAAATGTCAGGAGGAAGTGACTGAAACCTGACACTCATTAAACATTAAAATGCTATTTAGTAAAGGTGGTTTTCTGAATAATCTAAAATGCAGTTTGCAAAAAGCAAGGCCCATAAAGACATAATTGACACATACAGACAACTTCCAACTCTGGTTTCTATCTGGAATGGGATGTCATGAAAGCTCCTGTAGGTGTAATGGCCAGGTGTCCTAATACTTTTGTCCGTTTCACAATCAAGCGGTTGGCCACCAGTGATGAAATACGTTATCCATTAAAAATCACCTGCAATCAACCTGGAAACAAAGACTGGCCATCCCGAGTCTATAGGTTATATTATGCCGGGGTTGGGGAAGAATGACCGGCCCTCACAAGACAAAATGGTCAGGTTGGGTGGAGGAGAATGCACTGGAAGAGACCACACGACGAAACACCTTGGGATTCCAGTTGTCAGCCTCCCGGTGAAGATATGTGGCCCAGTACCACTCTCCAGAAATGCCCATCTATCTGCCACAGCCAGGTGTTACGTGGGCATCCCTTGGCTTTCTCCAGCCTACCTAACACCCAGTCCATGCAAGAATTGAACAGAATAAGCACAAGAACACACCCCTGACAAACCCCAGAATCAACTGGGAAGAACTCAGAGGTTGGGTCTACACTCTGCACAGCACTGACAGTAGTGGTATGCAAGCTGGCCATGATGTCCAGCAACTTCGGGGATATCCCACAAAGTCTCAGGAAGTCCCACATGGTAGCTCGATCAACTGCGTGGAACACTTTAGGAAAATTGACAAAGACTGCAAAGAAACTCTATATTTGCAATTCCAAGAGAACCCTCAGTGCCAGACTTGCAGCTTTCTTTGGCATAAAATCAGACTGCTCTGGTCACTGGTAGGTGAGCAACTGATTACAGATCCTATAACGGATGACCATAGAAAGAACCTTACCCAGAACCAACAGCAGTGTTTTCCCCCTGTAGGTGCCGCAATAAAGGCGATCACCCTTCTCTTTCCAAATTGAGAAACAAGTGCCATTTTCCAGTCAGTTGGAATGATCCCTGTAAGCAACGATTGCTTGCAATACCAGGAGGACAGCCTTACCCTCAGCCTGTTGAAGTTTACCCTGAATCCCACAGGTCCCTGCGGCCTTCCCGATCCCCAGCAGGTACACTATGTGTGGAATCTCTGTAAGACTGGGTGGTTCACAACTAATCGAAGGATCAGCCTCAAGGACCATGGACCCAACGACCTAGTCTAGTGGGCTGGGAGCCCTATCCTAGGATACGCTGCACAAAATATTCAGCCTAGTGGGTCACAACTACAGTGTTATCCGTAAGGATCGTTCCTTCGCCTGCCCTGACTCTGACAGATTCAGATGTGCATAACGCTAAGAATCTTCTGTAAGTAGGACTTGGGTCGCTAGACCACAGATGATGTTTCACCTTCTCACAGATTCCCTATCTGCCCTCAAAGCCCTTGCAGCTGTCATTCTCAGTTTCCAATACAGACCGGTATTGCCATCAAACGTTGTGCTGGGACTCGATAATATACAAGGTATCCTGTGAGATTAAGCTTCTTCTGGAAGCACCAACAACACCAACACAACCCCTAGCAACTTTCAGGGACTCATGACAGAAGGGACCCCGCATCACATTTGGATCAGCAGTCGCACCCAAATCTTCAAGTTCCTCACATAAACTGCATGCAGGCTCATTAGAAACAGCCTGATCTTAGAGTATGGCCAGGTCCAGCCCCATTCTTCTAGTACGTTGCAACCTACTGGACATAAGCTGAATCTTCAGAGTAGAAACAGCAAATCTGTGAATCAGAATTCACAAACTGCACACATCCGTAGACCCTACAGTTCTGAAGAAGCCTCCAGCCTCTACCTGCGAGGATGTGATTGAGCTATTTTTACTGCAGCACCAGTGCTGGAGTACTAAGTTTAGCGATGCAGCTCAGGGTACTAGAACGAGGATCCAGTGACCCAAAGATGCTGACCTTTTGGAAATTCACAGAATATGGGGCCACTTTCGAGACGATCACCAGTTCCCATGGGGACTGACACAGAGTCCTCATAGCCAGCCCTGTCAGTGCCAGTGGTTGTATTGAAGTCACCTGTTACCAGGGGAATGTCACCTCGTTTGCACCCATCAACCAACCAGCGAAGTTGCAACTAAAATTTCTGCCTCATCGAGATAGGACCCAAGTGCTGCCATGCAGCGGGCAATGCCTTGGCACCACACCAGATCAGATCCCCAACAGGCCTGACCCCATTTGCTGTCTGGTGGTTTCAACTCTTCTGGGGATAAGGCTCCCAAGAGAATCTTCCCGGCCCACCAGGAGAATCCCTGAACTTCCCAATAATCAGTCAACACCTGTACCTTGCGGCTTTTGTTGCTTTTTATGGTTATTTTATTCATGCATATGTCTCGTGATTACATCATGTAGTTAAATAACATGTAGCATTATCCAGCACTGCAAATTGAGTAGAAATGTGGAGTTTCCAAAGGCATATTTGTCAGTCACCTCACATTGTCAGTGGATTTGTCCTCCAAGAGCCTGTTCATGGGCCCTATTGTTTTTTGGGAAGTCTGTTTCCTAACGTATCCGAGCAATCCCACTGGGATTTCAGAGTACCTCTGTGAGAACTTGAAGAATATCAGTTATTCATAATTACTTATTCTGAATGTTTGCATATGTCCGGCAGCACTTTAACCAAGATCATGGAAGATATGTTATGGTAATGTTTCCCTGAATAGATCATTTTCTTTTTCTGTTGGGACTGTACAAATATGACAAGTGGTTTCTCCCTCTTAAAAATGTATACATTTAGAGTTACAGTTTGCATTTTTTAAAGTATTTCTTATTCCTGGACAGAGGTGGAAAGTTCAGGTCCAAAAAGTACAAATCCAGACCAGGATTTAGTTTCAACCAACCAGTTGAGTATAAAGAGTCACAGTCACAGAGTACTCAACTGGTTGGTTGAAACAAATCCTTGGTCTGGATTTGTACTTTCTGGACCCAAACTTTCCACCTCTGTTCCTGGATAGTCAGTAAATTGCTATGTCAAGGATAGGAAGAACTTCCAGAGCGAGAAATTACGCATGCAGTGCAAATCTGCAGTGTTTATTTCATTGTGAGCGCTATATGCACTGCAGAAGTAAAGAGGAGCTTTTGGGTTTACCTAAACAGGTGGCGGTCAAAGGACATTAATGGCAAAAAAAGCAGGCAAGTGTTGTACACTTCTACAAGGTCATGCTCTCCATTTGTGGGGAATGTGCTGTTCTTATACTCCCTGGCAGCTTTTCCCTGAGGCTGTTTGGTTGTCCAGTAAATGTTTACGCTTAACATCCTTCACGTGGAGTTCTTCACAATGAGGGGGGAGCTGAAGCTGCCTCAGAGAAATGATTCACAGTCATAGAATATACAGTCATGTGTGGATGAAGGGGTTTTCTTGTGGCACAGTGCTCAGCACTGTAACCTTCAGAGCTGGCAGTTTGAATGCCTTGTTCTCCAGGTATCATAGGGGTTTGAATCCCGCGTTGTCCCATTGTCATCAGGGTTTTAACTCCGTGTTCTCCTGGTGTCATGGGGGATTGAATTCCATTTCCTCCCGGTGTCATGGGGTCAGCCCAAAAGACAGGGGATAAGACTGATTGCTGTTTCGAAATTGTCCATAAAGTCTGTGCCCAGTGATGGATAGGCATCCCATCCAGGGTGTACATCAGTGCTATGCTGCCTTGGACAGGTTCCAGGACTGCACTGACCAAGATAAGCCTCTGGAAGGATGAAATGGATACTGGTTAGCAGGGGACAGTGAAAAAAGCTGAAAAAAGAATGTAACGAAAATAAAGATAACTCTGTCCAGCTTTTGTAAGTGATTTTGAAGATATTTTTGCACGTTTGCCGTATTACCGTCCATTTTTTTTAGTTTAAGTCGCTCATACCACGAAGAAGTAGGGGTGGGGGTTGTGTAAGGATGGGTAAATCTGTATATTACCTAAGTAAAGCAGACTACTGTCATGTAATGTCTTGAGGCACCTGTATACATTTTTTAAAGTGGCCCAAGACCCTGACTAGTGTAAGTGGTTAGAAGATCAAATTATATGATACAGTATAGCAGGTACTAAGAAAATTGGTGTCACATTTCCAGAGATGTCTGTTTCCTAATGAAATGCTGACCATTAATCTTAAAATCAAGTCACACAGATGTTTAAATCACAAACAAGATGTAATGAAGAATCTATTTCCTCTGCACTAAATTGGCTTGTTTGGTCAGTTGTGCACCAGTGAAGCCCATTCCTGATTCACAGGTCTGGCCTGTCATAGGCTGTGGTAGCATTTCCCCACCATCACAGTCCTATCAGTCTTGACTTTACAAATCCATGGCAATGTCAAACACTGCCTTACAGAATTGGATACCTGGTTAGGTAGTATATAATAATGTACATTATCAAAAAAATATATACTTTTTGTTATATGAAATTAATATATTAGCGTGCCCCCCTTGCCTAAGACTGAATGCTCTGTGTGACCTTTTATTTGATACAGGGGTATGGAGGATGGATGGATGGATAATTATTATTACTCTAAATATTTTATGTGTGATATAGTCGCATCAAGTTGTTGACAATAGAAGACCAAATTACACGATGCTCTTAATTATTAATTATTAAACTCATGAACCTATGAATAGTGTACAGGGATGATGGCTGCAGTTCTTGTTAACAGTTAATTAGGGTGTGATAGAATGTCAAAATTTAAGCAAGGATGACAACGATAGTGGACCATGTCAGAGATCCAAAATACTGAACTGAGTTTGACAAAAAGGGCTGGGATTATTGAAATAGTTTCCTAAAACAAGTTGCTTTTGACTTCTTTTGTTATTGATGTATTAATAGTACCTGTTGTTTAGCAGCTGCTTTTATTGAAATTGAAACCAAAAATTGTTGAGGGCAGGTAATCTGACATGATTGTTCTCTGACAGATTATCTTGGCCATATTTTACCATGAACAAGTCAATAAGCAGGGACCGATAAGATAAACATGCACATTAGCCCTGACTTACAAATGGTTAGAATCGATTTAATTTACGCAAACCTGAGGAATTAGTACCAGACCCATTTTTAGTTTGTCTGAATGTTTTTGTTCAAATGTGGCCCCAATTCAGGCTGAAACCCAAATCTCAAAAACCTCTTCCATATTCTTCATAACCACTGTGCCCAGTGATCAATCACCCGCTTTAATGCTATCGTCTTTGTCTTCAGATAACTTTCACGGCACTATAATTGTCACACTAACATAACTTTATCTATAGCATATAGCATAATAAAGCATGCATTTACTAATGTTTATGATTACATTGCATTAGCTACTTTTAACTGCTAAGCTCTTTTCAGGGCACAGAGTAATGTTCTTAATGTTTCTGTGCTTATATATACAGTATATGGGTTTTAGTTTGACTCTTTGGTGAACTGTATGTTGATCTGGAAGAGGTAGTGATTTTTTCATAATATAAAAAAAAACAGTATTACTCATTGAATATTTTCCCTCTTTTGAACCAATTTAAGTAATACGTTAGGTTCATAAACAGAGGGATTATATGATGTATAATTGGCAAATAAATTTCAAAAGTAACTATGATATTAATTTATGTAGTACAATAGCTACAATTTCATTTTCATCCATGGACCTTTTCTATGCTCTGATTCTTTTATATCGTCACTTGGTATTTGGGAATGCTGTTGTACTCGTTACATTTAACGAAACCCTTGACGGACGGCAGGTTGGTAGGATGTGCCTTTTTCAAAATGCCGTGTGCTGCACCGTCTTTGCAAACACATCCCTCTGATGGTTTCCCAAATGGGCTCTGATCTTATCTCTTACACATCTGCACGTAATAGCATTTAAGTGGAGGATGAAGTATGAAAAATAAAGGACAAGCTAAACATTAAATGAAAGTAGCACAGGAGGCTAATTCGTTATCAAGGTGTCTGTTATTCACCGGATCCTTATGCTAGTTAATATTTGGTGCCAGGGGAACCCACCTTATACAGGAATAGAAAATTGCGGGTGGGGCAGGATTACGGTGATCTTTAGTTGTCTGGGTTTCCATTAAGATTATTACTTTTGATGTATAAATTTGCAAGAAAAAAACTCAAATATCTGCATAGACCTTTTCAGCATGTTCCTTGTGAAAAAACTCAAGAAATACATGCCACAGTATCTGTATTAAAAAGGAACCTTCTGTGAAAGGTTGTTGTTTATTTATATTTATGAATGTATCTGTTGTGGTGCTCAGGCACAAGGAGGCTTCTTCCCTTCATCTGGTACCATCTTCTCCTCCCTCTTCATCAGCGCTCTATCTCTCAGCAATAGAGAGAGAGGGTGGGGGAGGGAGAGCGAGTGAGAGAGAGGAGAGAGAGAGAGAGGGAAGGCAAGAGAGAGAGAAAGAGAGAGAGAGAGAGAGAGAGAGAGAGATAATACCTTGTGAATACATGATGAATTTAGTCATCAGGTTGAGACGCAGTGAGGGCCGGTCAGGCTGCCGGGGTGCGAGCGATTGTGGACGCGAGCGTGCGTGACACAAGACCCTCCTGTGCGTCCAGCAAACTCCTGCAGACTCCCTCGCTCGCCTCCTCACCCTCCACCTCCGAAAGAGACAGCACTGTGCGCCACAGCAAGCAACGAGGGGGGGAAACGGCAAGAATAAGAGGAGGATCTGTTGAAAAGGGGGAGCTCCATCTCCACAGCCGAGCTTCGCTGCGCAGAGAGGGCAGAACACCAGCTTTTGGGCTTTTTTTCCCTCTCTTTTTTTCTTGGTTGCCGTTTTTCTAATTGGGAGGACACTTGGAAGAAGGCAGATTGCGGGGGCTGAGTTCCTTCCTTGAGAAAACCCAGGACCCAGGATGCTAAACAGCCTCACTGACTGCGAAGAGGGTGATGGGGGACCCAACAGCCAGGGTGAGTGACGGAATGTCACAGAGTGAGAAAGCGAGAGAAAGAGAGAGAGAGAAGGAGTGAGAGGGAAAGAGAGAGGGAGGTTGTCTTTTTTTCCCTCTTTCCCATGCTCCTTCAGCTGCTGCACCGGGCTACAATTTTCCCATTACCGCATGGCTGCATGTGACAGGAATAACAATTGGGTGTGTGTGTGTCTGTCTGTCTGTCTGTGTGCGTGTGTGTATTTTTTTTTCTGACGGAGGAATTACGAGGGCACTACAACTGACAGACACGCTCCCAAGTATCACCGCGGGGTGTCTGCGCGCGCTCGGGAATTCCTCCAAACGTATCCGCGGAAACATCCATCTGCCTCGCCTCCCCACTTGCACGCAGCCGCTCGGTTTCACACACTCCCGTTTGAAGCCGGCGGCTCCGCAGCCTACGCTTAATGCTCGGCAGGTAAACCCCCGGGATTCAGCTCTATATCAATTTAGTCCACAGCTCAGGCGTCCAAACGTTCCAGCATCCTGACTGCTCCACATTCTGCTCACTCTGAATTCTGTGCCTTTACGAGAGAAAAAAAGTCACAGAAAAAAAAACGACACGGGGCATGAATATTTAACTTTATGCAGGTTTCTATCAAAGAATTAGCATGACGCGTCAACAGATCCTTCCGCAGAGATGTAGAAACCATTTTAGAAGTGGGGGGGGGGGGGGGGGG
>JAABNX020000143.1:10645692-10663698 GCA_015163995.2 Mormyrus lacerda
GTACCTCTAGTTTTTTTTAGTATTTCTGTTCTAAACTGTATGACACTATCTGCGCATGACATTTATACATTTATAAATCTACATTTTCTTATATTTCTTGTGCAGCAGCCCAGCCAAAGAGTCCCTATTGTTGTACATGTGAAAAAGGTTCTTAATTTGAGTAACATTGTTAAATAATCCAGCTGTACAATGGAGTAGAATGCAAAAGCTATTCTGGTAGCTTTGGATAAAAACATCTGTTACAATGTATTCTGAATAATTATGAATTGGGGTAGCTATTTTTGTCCCCCACATTAGGACCATGAAAAGCAGGCATGTTACTGAGAAGCTTTGCAGTAACAACAGAGACATAGAAAGGCATCTCCATTGGCAGGCAGCCCTTTCTGGAATATGGGGTGTCGGCCAGACAGGATGGCGTTTCTCATACCTGACTGACGGCGATAGTCATATCGAGTCACACGCAGAGCACAAATGTTAGCATGCTTGGCGTCGCATTTCACAACAGTGATACAATGGCACTCGATGAATGAGGTAGTTAAACAAATAAAATGTCAAATGAAGCACGTAATCTCCTATCGTTACTGGACATCCAAATGTTCACAGTTTCGTATTTATGTTAGATGCCCCATTTCATTTAGTTTACACTAGCCAAGCATGCAAAATGTTTCTGTTGCTACAAAATGCAGCTGTATGATATAAATCACAGAATATTCAACATCTATCAATGAGAAACTGCTGCACTTTTACTTGCTATTATTGGTTAAAATATCAAAATGTGCAAGTACGACTTGGTAGCTACTGCCTGGCTTGGCTGAAGTAATGAGGATTAAATTCCTATGCTTTTTTTTATCTTGTTAGTTTTAACCCGTATGGATACGGTTGCTTCGTCAGGCCTGACTTTGTATATCTCCCTGTTCTGGGATTTCCCATGCTGTCTTAACATCTCAGCGCTCAGAGTTGAGAAACTGAAACTGATTTTTACTTATTCCCTTTCTGGGGAAATATGCATTATTTCCTTAAAGGAATTTACACAGGCTCATCATGTGATGTGGGAAATAAAAAAAAAATAACTACTGTAATCACATCCAACACTTTGGGTTGATTCTGGGTAACAAGTACCAAGTACTGGCATGCTGCCGGTTTTAAATTAAATATTAATTTGCATTTTCCCCCTTACTATATTGTCCATTGCATGATGAATAGTTTCACACTTTATTTTATTAGCTGCTATCTATGAAATATGTAGGCTTGACAAAGTGAGAACACAGTGAATCTCATTAGATTTCTTTAAATCTTTTCCCCATACTGCAGTTCATTAATTTACTAATTAATGCTGCTGTAAATTTCACTTGTACAAGTGCATGTAACTTCTTTAATTTAATGTCATATCACCCACTTCCCATAAAACCTTCGTCCTGTGTTAGCTTTCAGGTTCCTATCTCTTATGTTACACTTAAATCAGCCATAATATACCCTCAAAATAATTATTTATCGTCCAATTTGTTTCTTACCTCTTGGTTACCGTGGTTTTCAAAAAAAATGGAAAAATAAACCTCATGAGAATTATATAAATAAACTGAATTGGTCTTAGCTTACCTTACATGTATGGGCATGCCTTACCTTGATTTTGTTTTAATTTATTTTGTTTAAATAGAAATTCCTGACAAATTCAAAAAGCCCTTATGCAGTACACAAATCTATGTGGTGCTTTTATGCATTTTAAACTTAAAAACGGTTCGATGCCAACCCTAACACCATAGGAAGGTTAAAATGTATAGTACATGAAAAATTGGGCAGTAATCTTTAATAACGTAATCCCTACACTCAACATCCATCCATCCACCTGCTTGTCTGTTCATCCATCCATCCATCCATCCATCCATCTTTCAAACCAATTATCCAACAAAGGAAGATTTCATTTCGCAGTGAAGAAAATAAATTCCAAACATATTAGGCAAACTGCGTTAGATATTTTTGAATATGGTAAGCGATCATGACATGTGAATTCAGCAGAACCTTTCGGTGACAAGTCCTCATATACACGCAAACCAGCCTGAAGCATTCTTGCAGGACTTCAGAGGTGTATCAGTGAGCACATCTGATCAGTACAAGGTCAGATCAGCAATTCACTTGGTATCTGCAGCGGAGAAATCTTTTTCCTACAAGGTATTCTCCATTGGGAACTACACAATCATGCATAGTCCCAGTCATCACTCAACCTTGTTGTTTCAATTGATTTTTCCCCCTAGTTCTCCAGGCAAGACGTGGCCAGAATACAATCACCCACATGGAATGGTTAATGCGGGGACAGCTTGATGGTTCATATGTTGTTTTGTTCTGTTTGTCATAGAAGGAACAGCATTGGGGATGAGTGCTTGGTTGTCTGTTGGTATATGCTGCTTATTGCTACATGGTCAAATCTGTACTATTCATTGAAATGTTGCTTGTTGGATTCCCAATAAGAAGCATAAAACTTACATTATCCCAAAGGAAATCAGAATGTTTATCAGAATGGGGGTCTAACATGTTTAAGAACATCAAATTCTCATGAACGGTGAAATGAATGTTATTTTTCAAAAATGTTTTAATATCTTTTAACTTAACATGGTTTCTGATATGCTGGAGATCCAGCTCTATGCGGCGTCTGACTTCTCCTCAAAGTACATCGACCACCGCCTCATATAATTATTCATCAGTGGACAAAGACAAACATAGAAAGCATGAAGTATATGTGCAATGGCGAGAAGCGTATGCAGTGATTTGCCTGCCAATTAAGGAACTGACCTTGAGAACAGATGGTTACAGAAGGGGTCATACCCATACTCAGCAACCTAGCATCTTCTTCTTTTTCTTGTATTTCTGTATCTTTTATACTGTATGTAGTATATTTTGCACTAGATTATAATTCTTTTCATTCCCACATTTACTGAAGCAGAGCAATATTTTTCTATGACATCATATTAAGGAGTGGTCTCTCTTTTCTACGTCTCAATGACGACATCATACATTTCTATGTGTCAAAGACATGCTTGAAGATCCTTCTTGTTTGGGAGCCTTGCAATAGGCATGCAAGATTAATGTGAATGGCGGGGTCATCATGTCTTTGCACAATCCACTGACTAATGATATTATACCTGGAATCAAGACTGCAAATAAAATGGAAAAAACAGACCTCCCCAGTTGGCTTCACATGTTGACTGAAGAAATGTCCCTCATAAATAACGTTAACAAAATCGCTTTCCAAATCGAAAACTTGAGGTTTTAATGAACTCCTGGTGTCCATGCCCAAGGACATGGCTTGTTCCGTTCAGCCTCCTTAGATGTGCCGTGTTCCATAAGGATGCTTGTACACTTCAAAGTAACTTTACTGTCATCTCAGATCTACCATGCTTGGATCATACACTGAGATGAAACATTGCTCCCCATTGGTCGCAGTGTATGAAAAATAATAACTAGAATATAAATACATACAGCATATTGACGTAAGATATAATAAGACCAACAAAATGTAATCATTGACGTACAGAACAAAAAATAAAGTTTAATACTGATTAGGTGTAACCTTATAGAGAGACACATTCATTGAAAGAGTTTTTTTTTTAAAGAAGTTAATGCTGGTTAATTTGGTAATTACGATTACCAAAATGTTTTTTTTTCTTTGGGTGGGATAGGTTGTTTGCAAAGAAATTATTCCCTGAACAGAGCATGATAAGGTCTCTTGCTATGGGTCTAGACGAGACATCACTGACTCACCAACAGCATGACTGATCATAGTTTCCTTCTGGTCTACATACATTCCACCATAAGCTTTAATATGTAAGGGAAATAATAGAGCAATGAAAAGGTTCTGATAGGCAGACGTGGAAAGTTCTGGTCAGTTGAGCGGAAAGAGTCATGTTCAAAGAGTACTCAACTGGTTGGTTTAAACAAAATGTTGGGCTGGATTTGTACTTTTTGGACCTGAACTTTCCACCTCTGCTGATAAGAATCCTAATGGACAGATTTTCCACTGCTGGCATAGAACGGGGTTCATTTTTTGGTAATACTGATAGTCTGTAAGGTGAATGCCTGACTATATTTTGATTATATGTGTTTGGCTGGGGTCCATTTCCCTGTGAAGCCCAGCTGGCCAAACCCTTGGCGCTGAGATCTGCTTTCCAGTCAGGGCTTTCCTGATGGATGCTGATATTTGCTGTTTAGTTGCCACATTCCAGTGCTTTCTTGACAGATGTACTGCATATACAGCTTCAGTGATAGTGACATATAAACCATAGAACACAATATTCTAGCAGTGCTGTGGATTGTCATTATCACGGCTTTCCAGCTCAGATTGAAATAGCACCGTGAACCTTGATGACCTTTTCTTGCACCACACTTTACCATGCTAAGCTGCTAGATAAACTTGAGCTACCCAAGCGAAGCATTTTTAAGTACTTACAGTTTAATACATATTACTTCAATATTCCTGCATTATATATCCAATGGAAACACCTTCTGGAACCACTAGCTAACTCCCAGATCTGGTCTACATGAGTGTGCATGTTATTTTTTATTGCTGTTTAGTGAGGATATCTGAAGCCAGGAGCTCCTTGTGCACATGAATGCACCAACGTTTCAATGCTTTTGGTAAGTCAGCGGTGACTCGCCTAGACCCATATCAATTTAAGCAGAACGCGTTGTAGCTTTTTCTCTGATTTGCTATGCATAGATGCACATTACAATCTACAAGTAGCCTAGCAGCTAATAGGCTGTTCAGAGCTGAAAGCATACGTGTTCCAGGCCCAGGGAGGGCCCTTGGTCCTTTCAGCAAGGTACTTCACCTTAATCAGTTGAATAGAAAATCCGACCCATATAAAGGTATAATAAAGGTATAAGTGGCTCTATAAACCATTTGCTAACTAAACTGAGATCACCTAAAATACACCTTCTAATAGAGATTTAGGAACTTAACATAATATTGTGAAATTTGGAATAACACAACAAATTCAAAAGCAATTGTGTTTAATTAAAAGTGAATTAAAATACTGGACATATTTAAAAACGTCACCGGCTGTAGCTGTAGGATTTTTTAGAGGATTTCCCTGATCCAATCCCTCTGAACATGCTGACATTATAGAAAGAAGTTTGTTGGGGTAAACTTATGAGGTCTTATAACCCTCTTATTTTGTTAATAATAGATGCATCCTCATGTCTCCAGAGGTATGGATAAAAGGAGCTGGGTTACAGAGCATGTAAAGGAACTTTTTCTTTATTTAGTTTCCCATCAAAATGGCTTCAGAAACTTAGCTCAACCCTTGCAGCACATTCAGTTCACCAACCGAAATCTCTCCTGTCCCTCTCCATTCATAAGGAACAAAAAAGCGAAAACATCACATGTGATGCCTGGCGATGGGTTGGTGCCACGTTCTAGGCTCATCCTGCCTTGGGCCTGTAGCCGTGGGCCTCTCCAACCCCACCAGTACAGAAAATGGATGGATGGATTATAAGTCGCATTGAATACAGACACATGTTCATTTCATCTGAACATAGCAAAATGTATTAGAACATATTAAAAATCCGGAACCAGTGTTCAGCCCAAACTGAGTGTTGATCACCGTTACTGGGCCTTCCCTGTTCTGTTTGATAGCCTGCTCTTCGACCCCTTTCTGTTCATTCAGTTCAGAGTTTGCAGGGTACATATTTTTTACGGTCTGTTCCTGTTTTCAACTGTACCTTTGGATTTTGACTTAAACTCTATTCGCCTGGTTGGTTTTGAGCCCAGCTTTCTGAATGTAGGACTCCGATTGTGGATTATGGAGTTATGGAGCATACTAAGGTGATGCTCAAACATAGATGATATAGAATAAAAGCATTGCAATGGAATAGTTTCTCGAGTGATTCTGGGTCCCTTGTTTAAAACTCATAGCATCACTCTGGTCCTTTCTGCAGAGAGGCTTGTGATGCAGTGTTGCAGATGATTAAAGCTGATTGTGTAATCCTCCCTGACCTTTCCACGGGCCCCACTAGGTGTTTCCATCTCCATTGGGTCACGGGTCTCCCTACTCTGACAGAGTGCCACAGGTCTGTCATTAGTGGGAAGGGACAGACAACCATTTCCCAGGAGTGCTGAATATCGAGCTGTAATTGAGTGCCATTTGACCTCTTCGTGCTGGTTTAACGTGCGGTAGAGGGTATGAGGGTACAGTCCAGGTGGCATAGATTCTATAAAACATCCCGCAGTGGTGGCTGCAGGCTTGACAATCACGGCCTTTCACACTGGCACAAATAGGCTATATTTTTTCACCATTTTTTATTTTATTTTTCACCGACCAGGCATGAAAGTTGCATTATTGAGTGAGCTGTCAAGGGGAGCAGACTTGATACACTGCCAAATTAGAAAAATGTAAGGGACTCAGTAAAAGGTACAGACTATTTTGGTACCTCCTCTAGTCTGGACATGGACATACAGTGCTGTTGTCAAATTGCTTCTACACTGAGAACTAACTGCAAAGATAGAGACATGCCAGCTGCGGTGTGGCACAAGGCATTATGGTTCGTCTAACTATTTTTATCATAACCTGTTCTTTTCTCTCTAAAATAAAAAAAGTCTATTCCTTAGTTATTATTTAAATGTTTATACTGTCGCGTGAAAAATGACTATAAACAGCTGGAATGTAAGATAGGTGGTCACTGGGGCAATTTCTCTTTAGTTCTCAAAAGACTTGGGGCATCTTTTACAGTTTGTAAATAGTAGTGCTGTTTGGTTTCGTTAATCCAGTAAGCTGGCTAGCTGGAATCATGCCTTATTCTTGGCCAGGCTGGTTTGTAAAGCCGCGCATCGCCACGGGAGACATTCTGCTGCAAGATGCAGTAACTGCACTTAATTTACACTCGTGACCGACAGTGACAGGGTGATGCCACTGGATGAGACCAATAATTTAACAGCAATAAACCTGCCCAAAGTCACCGTAACAAATAGCAGCCAGGCAATTTGGCCCAGCGAGCTGATAGTTCTGGCAAACAGTATGTTAATTCTGTATCATAACAAGACCAACCATTATGAAGCGTCTCAAAAACAGACAAAAAGTTTCATTTTTATTTTCCTTTATTTTTCCTTAGATTGGTAAGAAGTGATGAGATGAGTAAAAATAATCTTACTACTGATGAACTGTCAGATATTTGTTGACAGGTTTTATCTGGACTGATACCAATTAAATTATAGCTCAAGGCATCTTTGGAAAGTAAACAGCAAACAAATGCTTCCAGTATTCCTTAGATGCAAATTGAAAATGTACTGGACTGTTTCTCTTGTTTGTGTCTCCTGCTCTGGTCCTGGATGTTAGGCCTTGACGCTGTGTGTGTTCCCAGCTTTCTTATTTCTTATTCTATATCATCAGCTCCTCTACAATCTGATTGGTTATCTCTTGGGATCGGTCATTTTTCCTTTTGCACTCAGAATATCTTTTTGTAAGTAAAACTCCCACAAGCTGATAAATGCATTATAATCACGTAAGATGCAGGCATTCTCACTTTGCAAAAAAAAAAAAACTTGAATTTCTAAAGTCCTACAATTTCTGAACCCTAAAGGGATTCCGGAGTGGATTAAATAAATAGGAGACTGTTCTGCTTTCACTGCAGTGAAGGGCTTGGGTTAACCTTTCTGCAATCTGTCAACAAAGAAATACAATAGCTACCCTGCTGGCAGTTCGTGCAGTGACCTATGCATTATAACCACACATTGTGAGCTCCTGCTGAGCTTAATGCACTTAATACTTTCTGATGCATCACAATACTAGAAGTCTGGCATTGAGAATGACAGCCCTGCATTGATCCCAGAACTGTGTTCTGAATTATATCTCCTGTTAATAACATACTCATACTCAGAAATATGACTTCAGAACTCTGCAGCACCAATAATTCCACACGACAGTAATTCCAGAGTTCGTGTATGTTGACCTTTGCAGTTCTTCTGTTAATGTTTTATTGGTTTCATAATCTGTTGGAATTTAT
The DNA here is from genome assembly GCA_015163995.2 of Mormyrus lacerda. Lineage (NCBI taxonomy): Eukaryota > Metazoa > Chordata > Actinopteri > Osteoglossiformes > Mormyridae > Mormyrus > Mormyrus lacerda. Next base: position 10,653,682 of record JAABNX020000143.1, read on the forward strand.
TAAAGCACTTTAAGCTGTTAAAAATCCCATGGTATCCATTAGCATATGACCAGTTTATTTGAATAGCAGTTTATGAACAGAACCCTATTGCAGGATGTTTGCTGTAGAATATTCTGACCTATCCACAGAAAGAAAAGTCTGGTAATCAACTCTCTATTATGCTGTTTTAAATTCATGAATATAGACACAGATGGCATCAAATGGATGTTATGCAAACATCTTGTCAGCCTCCAAGTTTACTAAATGAGCATGTGCAATATCAAGATCTACCCCAGTGTTCTCAATGTTCGAAACAATAAGGCCTTATGCTGTTTGAGCCTACTTACAGGTTTGATCTTTTAATATGTGCTTTTGTTAAACATGTTGCCAAAACAATTAATATGAAAGAGAAATAGAAAAGCTATAAGGGTTGATCCACAGCAGATAGCAAAGTGATTTAGAAATTCGGCTTTCCAGAAGGATCTCTGTGTGTAAGAATTATATTGTCATTACTGAAAGCTATGGTTACTATGTTCAGTTAGGCTGCACCAATCAGATGGTGTTGCTATGCACAAATATGGGTGTACTGTACTGTCTTGCGTGGGCCTGAGTTGATGTTGTCATAGCTATAAAGGGGCAGCATAGCTACATGTCGAGACACAGGAGATACACAGAGCGGAGGTGAGACTGGAAGGTGGGGTCTGGTCCAGCACTTATCCTTGATGAACTTGCACACATGGTTCCCTGTCTGCGAGCTAATCCCTCGCTTCAGCATTTAAACGCACGAATGCTTTAACCTGAAATGACTCTCGCGACTAACGCTATCTCGTCATCCGGGAGCATGTCACGTGCGCCGCCCCCTAGCTGCTGCGACACCTGCTGTCCCCGTTACATACAGGCACACTGGGCACGGAGGAGCAGACAGATTGCACGTCCTAATTCCCTCTCCCCGGACCTCTAAATTCAAGCTTGGCCCTGGGGACCCTTCGCATTGCAGCTATGGGAATACGGCTGAGCCGAGCTGAGCTGAGATAAGTGAGGCGCTGCTAGAGTATGGAAGTGCTGCCGGGGTACTGGTGCGAATTCTCTATTTCTATTTCTGACGTGGGTGGAAAAAGTCCAGCAGGGTGTAAGAACTACGCTGACTTAATTGAAGTGCCAAAGACCTTGTTTTCCTAACGTGAGAAACAAAGAATTACAATCAGACTCAACATTTGAAAATATAAATGAATTTCATTTTTGTCCCATTCATGAGGAGCAAATGCTGAAGAATTTGGGTTGAGTTTTAGTAAATACTAGTCTGAGTTGTCCTGTACGGTTCTTCATTGTACTGTAGAAGCACGCTAATCATTCATCAGCTTGTTAATCATTTTGCTAAAACTACAAATTATATCCTTGTACAAAGTCCCTATCGCTGAAATGACAATTTCAGGTGTACTGAATTCATACACAGTGTATGGCCTCTAATAACTGTTGCTCTGTGTGTGTGCAGACCGGATATTGTGAGCTGTCGTCTTGGAAACGGACTCAGATTCATATGTTGGCGCCATTTCCACGTCTGTTTCCAAGACAACAGCTTTGAGCATCCAGCTTGAGGATTCCGGTCGTCGCCATGACCTGCACTTCAGTCCTACAGTGCCAGGAAAACACTCAAATGAATATTAGTCAGATACTACCAGGAGAACAACAAATTCATTTCAGTTAAATATAAAGATACTATAAGGAACAGCCTTAACTGCAAACTTCAGTAGGTCGACAAAAAATGATGGTAGGTATTTTTGTGACGCGTAAAGTTAACCGCGAGTGTATGTTAAAACGCTCACCTGGTTTATTTTAGTACGAGCTCTTCTTCAAGCTTCTGTGTGTATTTAAAATGCAATACCGTTTCAAGGCTATGCACCAATATATATTCACAGATATTCACCGCTGGATTGCAAGAATGATTTGTTTTGACAACTGAAAATTCTAAAATGTATTGCGTGTATGCAATGAATGTGTTTTCACAGTACAGAATGGGGTACATTCATAGTGTTACCGCTGGATTGGTTGTATCAGAATGCACGGTAGCTCAGCTTATGTGGTAATGATGATCGTGATGATGCGTAATGATTCGAGAAGGGATTTCTTGGTGTGCGGGGTAATTTGTTTTAGGGATACACGTCTTTGAAGCTATACAAATTTCACGACCTGCTCGTAAGATCCTTCCGTGTGCCACGCCCACCTCATTACCCACATGTGAATTCCCGTCGTACCAGCTGTCTCGCGTCTATTCTGATATCATGTCCTGTATTTAGTCCGCGTTCAAGTCCGTTTCCCCAGGTCTGTCATTGACGTTTGTCCTATGTTGCTCCATGCTTTGTTAATAGACCCAGTTTTTGTGATCTCGTCTCCGGAATCTGCTTCCTCAGCTCGAGCAGGGGACCTAACAGCAAAGACAGAATGGTAACTGCAGTGTAATCATGGGTGCCGTGCTTGCCGCCCTGCTCAGCGTAGGCTGTGTTCACATTCATTTCACCTTCCTCCTCCACCTCATTTCTTATCCGTAACATTTGATACATGCTAAGCAGATTTCTCCAAGGGTTATTGTTATTTTAAGTAGAAGTATTGTCTTGTATCTTAGCTGTTTGGTTACGTAACATATGGAAATCCAACAAACTTTTCCAGTTCATTTGAGTCACTCAAACTGATGTGGTTATGTGCTATCTATAGTACAAGACGAAAATCTGTATACTCCTATATTTAACCAGTATCAAAAAGCAGACCTTTTCACTTTGGTCTTTCCTGAGTGACTTCGGGATTGTTTATGATTCATAAAATTCAAGTAATATGCACATTATTTTGCAATTGCTAGCACGTCAGGCAAATCTGTCAAAACTGGAATGTGTCGTATATTTTCTCATGAAACCTATTTTATCCTCACAGATCTGATCTTGACCCATATCTATTTTTTTTCATATTTTGTGAATTTACTGTAAGATGTTTCATAGTTGTGGGTTACGTTGGTTGTGGAATACCTATTAAAACAATTTAACAGCATGCAAACGTAGGCAAATTGTAATTCAGCTTTTCTGTAGGCTGTACATCTCTGACCTTCATCATGAGCTCATCAGCATAAGCCACTTATCAGTCCTCACCAAACCTCACTAACCTAATATTTAGCGACGGCTACATCTTCAGGGTATTTCATCTCGCAGCCTCTGCCCAGCTTCTCACTAAAAACCAAGGGATGGTTGAATGTCATTGTCGCTCTCTTGATGGTCCTGCCCGGCTGCTTAGATGATGATAGGTGTTAGACTGGAGGCCAGTCTGGCTACTTGCATGTGGAGGTCATGTGAGCAGCAGTGGAGGAGTCAGTGGTCAGTTTAGCAGGTGGATGGGGCCAAAGATTCAATTCTCACCAGTGGCACCTGGGAGAAGCAAAGTCCTAGCCTACCCTAATATCATACGGTCAGAACTCAACCATTGTGTCGGCTGTTGAAGACAGAGCGTCCTGCCAGAACAGAGTAGCCCCAAATCCAGTTATGCTTGACGAATGAGGGAGCCGTACGGGATCTGTGAGATGTGGCACGGATGCCAGAGGAAGAGAATCGCTCGCACTAGCCATGACGGGAGATATAAGGAGGGAAGAGGAAAAAAAAAAAAAAACCATGACAGAGTGCGAACACGATACTGCAAAAAGAGCATTTCGTGGGGATTAAGGAACATTTCCTAACATACATCTAAAACCTACCGTGTCATATTTGTTTGTGTGTGTTTATATAGAAAATGCAAAGACATTTGCTGGAAGAGTTGGGCAAGAGTTTGATCCCGAAAGTGTGTGCTGTCGTGCGTACTTGAGACGTTCAGTAACGTGAAAGGCCCGCGGGCGGCGCTGTCTGTCGAGCTGTTCACTTGCTGACAGACTGACACTTATGTCATAGCACACGTAACACTTTACCTTTACAAAGACCCGGTAATAAAAAAATGGATTAAATGAGAAACAAGTGACAGCAGGTCACATTTTCTTCTAGGAGATATAAACGGTAGCTGGTGATAAGTTGGAGGAGCGTGAAGAGCGTTCTGTTAATGATCCTTCTCGCCTCGTAAAATGTGTTTTTGCAAACATCAGTCCAGTGCGCGTGGCTGATCTGTCAGGTACATGGGAATATCGGCTCTGTAGGGGGGAGGGTTGGCTTAGCGTGGCCAGTGAGTGAGGGGGGGCATCAGAGAAGTGAATGTTCTCCCACGTTTCTCTCTTCAATAATCAACACGTTACATCTGTGGTTAGAGAAGGGGTCAGGGGGAGTATCCTGGAAGGGTGTGGGAGTGCAGGCTTCCCCCCGGCGCCCCCTCCCTTGCTGTGAAGCGCCCTATCTATGCCAGGCCCCATATCTGCGGTCAGCATCAGCCGCCTTGCTCTATATAGGTCATCCTTGCCGGCATGGCGGCTCTGTGCCGCTTGGCTCTCCGCCTTGATCCACAGCGGCTGTTCTTTAGCCCACGCATCCGGGAACCCTCTTCAAACCTGACCATCCCTCCTGAGCATTGTATTTGTTAAGGAGGAGATTAAAGCAAATAATTATAATATTAATGACATAAAAAGCCACATACAGCATCTCTTTTAGCTTATCAGCTGAATCCACCACTAACACACGCACAGTCTATCACTCAGTCTCATATTTCACACTCGGAGAAATTTATACCTAGAAACATAAACATATTTCTGTCACCTAAGCTCATAATCTGAGGGCCTTACCAAGCTCTTGAGGGCTTCACTACTTAGGCAAAATGTACATTGTATTTTAATCAGCCTTTACATCATTTTATACTGGGAATTATTTTCCTCTTTGGTGCACGTGTGTCTAATAAAATAAAGACTCAGCAGACAGAAGTGACATTAATGAATAGGGACCGAATAATCACAGCTGATTTCATGTCATAATGTTTATTTTCGGACTAATGCCCCTGATGTCCATTCAGTGAAAATGCATTTACTCACGTCTGGAAATGGCACAAATAATTGGTACTCTGTGTTTGAATTTTCAGCACGGGTGATATTTACACATTAGTGTCACAAAATGTGAAAAACTGCTGTTGGATTTGAGGTTCTGGCTGACATAGTTTTTATTTACTACTGCATGTCGGGAAAATTCCCCTGAAGACAGACTGTGTAGGTTTATTTACCATCGCCTTTCCTGACAGGTACTCCGGGTGAATCAACGCTTTTGGAAAGACGTGCTTCTCGTATAGCAATCCGGGTTGTTATCTTGACATTTCAATCTGTTCGTCACAGCCATCGGAACCTCTGTCGATCTCCGTTGGGAGGCGGGGACGAAGCAGTCATCTCCCACAAACAAGAATGATGGGAAACTCTAGACGGAGTGACCTGACTTCTTGATCCTCTATCAATCCATCACAGAATGTTATTCCTTATAACGCAAAAGCCTGAAAGCTGTGCACCACTGGCTTCCCGAAGGAGGATCAAAAACCGCGAAAGTGGAATCATTTGAAATAATTTGAGCCCTGAATATTACTTTTACAATGCTAGCAGAACTTTTTTAATCCTCTACAGTAATTATCATGATAGACTCTCCCCCAATTACTGCTAACATGCATCCATTGTTCCATTATGTACGTCTGTATACATACATACAAGTCTGTAAGCCAGATCTGGCTTCCGCTTTCATTCTAATCAGAATGTTTGTCTGATTTTGAGCGTACTAAAAACTGGACCATGTGTCTCTCATATACCTCGTTCTAAAGTGGACCGTAATCGCTCTTTCTGAAGCGAGGGATCGATTTGAGGTTACATCCCTCACCCCTAATTGTGTTATTTTGACAAGCTGGGGTTTTAACACAGCTGAACAGCAGCACGTTGGGCGTTTATCAGAGAGCTCTCTCACCACAACATCCATCGCCGGACGCCACGTTCCCCACACGGCGCTGCTCACTTTTCCGGCATTCTCTTCCCACCTCTGATGATGTTGCAGGATGGTGGCCTCTATGCCAGGAGGACCATTATAGCAAATTAAACTGTGCCAGACCCCAAGGAGCCATTTCTTTGGGGAGTCAGAAATGAAGGCATATTAAATGGCCTCCATCAATACCTGCGTCCACGCCAATCGCTGTAATCCCGTGTTAATCGAATTGTAGGTCTGATCATAGCTCAGCGCCCACTTAGGCTTGCTCATCTCTTCCGGCCTTTTCTAGCTATCTCTCTCGGCGGCTCAGGAACTCAGCGACAAGACAAGGAACTGCATTGGATGTCACTTGACTTTGTCACACGAGAGCAGCGTAGCCAGAGTGACACACCGATGACCCTGCATCTGCGGGGCTCATGTGTGGCTGAACTGTTACATGCAAAGGGCACAGGGAGTGACACAGGGATTGATTTAATTTGGAGGAACAGCAGGTGCTGGGGTCCTGCCTGTAGGTCCCCCTTCCTGGGTGAGGAGTGAGTAGCCTGTATAACAGCTACAAGGTCAGGTCCTGAGGAGGCTGGGATGTGAGGAATGTGCCTCCTGGCCAGGAATCCTTGATGCTGGGTAGCTGGAACAGAATGTTCTTGGTTCAAGTCCCAGGAGCAGCCTAACAGTCATGAAATGGTAATTATGCTTGATTATACATGGACAGGTGGGTAAAATGAAGAATTTCAAGCTCTGCTGCTGATTTAGAAAAAAACATCAGGGAATAAATTTTGCTTTTTCATGCATTGGAAGATTTATTATTGCTTTTTTTATTACTTATCCAAAACCCCTAGATATATGTGTAATGGATTTGTGCATTTTTGTAATCAAAATCAGACTGGCAAATAAAAATGTAAGAGTAGGATATGAAATATATTTTTTGTTGTGGTATTAGATTTTACACATGCAGTCTCACATCAGCGTTCCATCCCAGCAGGCCCACGGCCCTGTGCCCCGTATTGCCTGAGATAAGCTCCACCCCCATCCCCCTGATCAGTGGATGAATCGATAAATGAATCATAATAGTGATGGGTTGCCTTCATGGGTATGATTTATCGACCTCCGGGGGTCAGCAATTTGTTTTAGTCGACTGAAGTCAATTCCATAGCAAAAAGGTCATATGCGATGCCTACAGCCCAGTTTAGAGTGTCATCTAGGGGAAATAAAAGTTTTTTTATTCTGATTATGAGTGCGGATTGCACAGTTTGCATTGGGAGCTTCACTTTGAATTAGGCTACTCTCTTATACTATTGACCAATGCAACCTAAACTTATAACTGCAAAGAAACATCGGTGGATTAGATCCAGCCGTCCGTGTAGTACGGCTCAGGCCAGGGGGCACACAGTGGATGGGATGACAGTCCATCTGTGAGGGAAGGCAGTCAGAAAGCCATATGGACACGGCAAGAACAACAGCATATGGGATAAAGTACTCTAGTGTGACACATGCAACACGCCTTGGCTTTAGTGAGGGATGAACTAAATGGAGCTTAACGGAATGTTTGTACTGATACAAAAAAAAAACATGAATATATATAATCAGTCAGCCTAGCATTTTAATTAAGTAAATCCATTGAGCAACACCGCAATTACATAATTTGCCATAGGGCAAAAATTACATAATTCAAATAATCATCTTGAATATCTATTTGTAATGCTACAAACACAGCGTTTTTGGTTTCTATATTGAAACTCCTAAGTAAGTGTGTTTAATTATAAAAAGAAAAATAAAAAAAACATGTATTGAACAGAACTTTTACCATTTACTTTTTAATGGAAATCTCTTGACATGTTCAAAGTATTATTAAAGGTAATTAAACATAAGCAAAGCATCTTCTTTTATTTTAATTTATAATAATTTTTTTGTTATAGTTTTAGTTTTTGTTAATAACAATATCCCAGGTTGGGAGTCCCATCTCTGCTCTGTGTGTGTGTGGGACCAAATGTACCCCACAATGTCATAAAAATATGTTATGCCAAATACCAAAAGGTATTGTGTTTGGTTTGCCTACTTGTGGTTATGGTTAGGGCTGGGTGGGGGATGGGGAGTTTTCTCATAGAAAGTTCTAGAAAGTTCTAGTGTGCTGTACGACATGTATGTTTGCATGTATCAGCCCCTGCTATGGACTGTCATCCCATCCCAGGGTTTTTTGTTCAGTAGGGAAATGCTTTGCCATAGATATTCTAAAAATACTACATAAAACAGCATCAAGCCTTGGGCTTTTTACTGCAATTAATTCAAAGTGGTTATGCCAAAGCATTGAAGCATAGTGGTACAGAATTATATAATCCTTCTAATCTGATCCTGATGAAATCTGATCCGTGGATGTGGACTAATCTAGACCTGAAGGTAGTACTTGATTCTTCCACTTGCAATGCAGTATTAATTTTGTTGATAAAAACTAAGAGAAAAATTACTTGTCAACAATATACCAATATTTTTTCTGTGAGGAATATAGAACAGAACCTAAATAAATAAGTGTCTTTAATGGTAAAAACTAAGACGAATGTTTCTAAAATCATTGTCGATGAAAAATGAACAAAACAAAAATGTTACAGACAACTGGACAATGAGGGATGTGAAGCTCTTTGCACATCTCTATTACACATGACACGGTCCACCAACGAATGAAGAATATGAATGCAGTGGTGCAATTTAAAAAACTTGTATGCACACTCGTAATTGGATATACAAATGAGGATCAAGGAGCAGGGTCAGCCAGTGTTCCTAGAGCAATTGGGGTTAAAGGTCTTACTCAAAGGCCCACTGGTAATGTAAGGACTCTGCTTGCCATGGGACATGAACCCACAACCTTCTGGATATGTGCCAAGATCCCTGGCCCACTGAGCTACATACCGCCACACCTGATGACACTGCTAAGCTATTCACTCTGTGATCTTATCTAGTCTCCCAGCCTCATGTTGCCAGGAGATTTCGCGAATGCGAGTTAAAGGAGAACTCAGATATTAGACTGACATTTCTGTTGTTTTTATTCTCATAGTTTTGGATGCTACGGTTTTATCTTAAAAATAGCACATTGGTTTTGTTTGAATGTTGAACAGATCCTGCCTTTGTCAAGAAAACTTGCTCTTAAAACCACTTGATGGTTTGTTGTGTTGTTAAAATCATAATATTTTTTATCTATTTTATCTTATAACAGACTTAAGGGAAACATACTCCTCATTAGGAATGAATCAAGAATTTTACTGGGCTGAGCAAAATAATTTTTCATTTTGGGGGTGTTTGAAATGGGGCCAGTCAGGTTCAATTAGTCAAGTGGTGACAATGGACTCAACGGGTTCATCCAAGGTTTAATAGAAACAAGAAACAGGCCAAGTAGCTATTTTTAACTTTCTTCAGCGAGGGGTGACATAGTGAACTTTTATATATCGTATACACACACACACACACATATATATATATAAACATATAAATATGTTTATATATAACAGAGAGAGATTTATTAAATAATTAAATACATATTAGTGTGAAACAGTTTCTTTGATTTTTAAAAAATAATATTTCCTGCAGTATTGAATTCAGTCTAACAAGTTGCTAGCTAAAATAAAGAGGCAGCATGGGATGAAATGTGTGTGACATGATGTGACCACCCTGCTATTCTGCATTAGCTCTTGTAAACTCGGATTATTTTGACATGGCCCATTGCGATTCATTTATTATTTAATTAAAACGTTCTGTGGAGCTAATTTTAGCCTAGTAACTCAGATTTTTCCTGTCTTTAATTCTGACAGCCATTCTCGCCGCCAGTTTCATACATACGGCGCTGAACGGCTGATGCAGATTTAACGCAGTGAATATAGCCAATCGTGTTTGAGGTTACACATAATTGACATATGATGTTGATGGTTAAAACAGACTCAATCTGACTTTGTATCTCAGGTGCTCTGCTGCTTTGACTTTTTCTGTATTTTAAAAAATGCTAATTAAGTAAACAAAATGCTATCCCTTATATTCAAAGGAACTTAATGTAATGCTAATTGATACAAAGATTAAAAAGAAAAAGCTTCTGACTTGCGAAGGCTTCATACAGTATATGCATGCCTCAAAGCGATTGGCTGATCATTTTTCAGCT
>JAABNX020000143.1:10663798-10681425 GCA_015163995.2 Mormyrus lacerda
AGAAAAAGCTTCTGACTTGCGAAGGCTTCATACAGTATATGCATGCCTCAAAGCGATTGGCTGATCATTTTTCAGCTCGTGTGCGCAGACTATAAAAAAACCCCACGCCACCAATGAGACTCACTCCGTGAATAAACGCTGCGCAGAGTCCTGCAGAATGAGCTGCAACTCCAAAGTCTGGCCCAAACCCCCCGCATCTCCTGTCAATGAGGCAGATTTAGCCTGCTGACCCAGAACCAGATGGACAAAGCCCACGGGGCGGGGCCTCTGGGAATCTAAGCATCCTCACCTCCCCCCCACTGTACATGTGGTCATATGTCGCGAACCATGTGACTTATGGCTGCCAATGTGCTGTGATTGTCCGTCCCGACCGACATGGCACCGGCCAGCCCTGCAGTAGCTGGCTGCTTGTCGTCTGACTAGCATTCTGCGCTCCTGGTGTGAATAGCACTCTGTACCGGGAGATTACTTGTGTCATCAATCTGAGAGGCAGAAAAATTGTTTCCTCTTCCTATTTGACAGCTTACCCTATGTGGCCGATTAGAGGAGTTAAGAGAAGGATGAAAGGCACGGTTCATTCATTCATTAAAAAAATATATATTTTGGAATGTCCTCTGTTGAAGCTGTTTTTAATGATTTGAGTCTATTGTGGTACTTCCATCAAACAATTAAGGAATCTCTATTCACTTCTTATTTTTTTATCCTAACTCCCGTAAATGGTTCATCATTGGTCTGAAGCTTACAATTATTAAATGTGGTACCTCATGTTTCCCTGCTGCTACCCTCATTACAGCAAGGATTTATTTAGCTCCCATTAGTATTTTTAAAGAAGCTTTTATCCAAGTATTGTTTTACAGTTTTTTACTAAAAATACTGCCTTTGAATTTTCTTGTACCACAGTGGATACAAGAACCACATTGAAGCTGCAGCTTTTTGTGATTTTTACATCTTTACTATGACTTTGCAAACAACAAAATTCAAGAGAGAAAAAATTAATTACTAGGGCAAATAATTGAACTTTAAAAACACAGTCGTTGTACAAGTGTGCACATAACCCCATCCCAAATAACATTTTTTGGATGTACCTTTTGCATTTATTGCAGTAGTAAGTCTTTATGGATACCTGTTAGCTTTACATATCTGGATTTTGCAATTGTATTCATTTTTTGTTTCTCGCAAAAAATTCAATCACTGTCACACTGCAGGGTGGTCTCCTGTGCCCTCTTTAGGTCATTTTTGTATCCACTGCAGCAAAAAAATGAAAGCTTTTTGTGTGTATTTGTTAAGTTCAAGCAAAAAGTGAATTAACTACAAAAACAATTCATTAACAAAGGAAGAGCTTAAAAGGACAGATGTTTCTTTTGACAATTATAAAATAATCCTCTTGATATTAATCCAGCATTGTTTTCATCCTCTGGCTTACTGTAAATAAACAGATCTTTCACTGTAAGTAATACCTTCATCACCAGATTTTGGGTTCGGTCCCTATAGATTATTGCACAAATAGAAGCCTTATCGAATATTATTATTTGGCATAATTCCCACATACAATTTTCAACAAATGTTTTGACATGGAGCAGCAACAGACATGGATTAAGTTCTAATTAGTGTAAACTAGTTTCTAAAAACTACATTTTATTTTTTATTTCTTTAGTGTGTTTAAACATGTCTTCAAATAATTACATTGAAATGTTTCCCACTTAATGATTTCAGTCATTACATTTCTATAAACTGTTTTAATTATCAGATTCTCAGTTAACGTCTCAAAATAACTGTAATATAGAGTACAGCATCATAATTTCAATCAGAAAAACTGCATTTTGAGTGTCACGATCGGCGATAGGGCGAGCGGTCAAACAGGCGAGTGGAGCCAGACAGATGGTGAAGACGGGGTTTAATCGGGGAATACGGAAGCAGACGACAAGCACGACACAGGACAAACCATGACAATCCAATGACAGATCTGACGTACTGGGGAAAGACGCGGACTAAATACACAGGCAGGTCAGGAATTAACAGGACACAGGTGATCACGATCGGGGCATCACACGTGGTAATGAGGTGGGCGTGGCACACGGGAGGATGGCGTGACAATGAGCCTTTAGATGCAGTGGAAGTAGAGAAATTTGCCAGGTATTTTTTGGTCCGTTCCTCGTATTTTTTGCCAGTCTTGTTTCCAGATGATTCTGATCAAGCAATCAAGGATCGTAAGTGAAAGATAATTAATTACCGCTCAGAAAAAGTTGTTCTACACCGCTTCAGTTCCACAGTCTTCTGTTACCTTAAATGCTATAGAAAGTTGCAAGCCTAACAAAGTTCCACGGCGGGACGGAACAAGTGTGATCCAGTGATGAGATCAGGGGTCAAAAGCTTGTAAACGCGGGCAATACGCTGTGGAGTAGCCCCAGTCACTTAGTGCTTGAATGGCAAGTAGGAGATGTAGACGCTTTGTGCAGCAGCGCTGCAGAGATGGGCAGAGCTCATTAACAGGCGTTGCGCAGACGGCTCTGCTTGTTGCTCGCTTGCCTGGCTCTGGGGATGGACGCTCAGCTGGCGAGTGTGGTGATGGAGATAAACAGCTATTCTTTACAGTTGGCTGTTTCTGCTACACTGTCGTTCGCTATGATATAAACAAAAATGGCAAGAACTCAATATGCTCATTGCAAATGATAACATTGCAGACTTCAAACATTGTCAGGCTGCAGATAGAATTTCAGCAATGATGCTTTAGCTTGCTGAGTCCAATAAGTCTGTTTGTTTATTTGTCTACTTGTTCCGTATTGTTATTTTTTTGCATACCTTTTTTATTTTAACACAACATTGCCGAAAAAAGTCAAAAGAATTTTACAATAAATAGTGAACATGAAGCTGCTTAGAATTTATTTACATTTTTTTAAATAAATAGCTAAAATTAAGCTTTGCAAATTCTCGAATGTCGTTCAAACTTTTGTCATGATAAGGAAGGATTCAAGTATAACATTATTTTCCCCCAAGGGAAAATATTTCGCAGTTAGTCTTGACATCCAATAAAGCACAAGGAAACTCAAGGAAACATAACTCTCATCGACACACACAGTTAGGTGGTGGACAGGAATCTCGCTGATGATACTCAGAGGCGGACATTTCAGGTCCATAACGTAAAAATCCAAACCAGGATTTTGTTTCAACCAAGCAGTCGAGTTCTCTGTGACTGTGATTCTTTATGCCAAACTGCTTGGTTGAAACAAAATCCTGGTTTGGATTTTTACTTTCTGGACCTGAAATGTCCGCCTCTGACGATACTCAAACATTGTGTGAGTCACATTCAGGACACTGACTTTCTTGTTTATAAGCTGTTTGCTGGTAGCTTAGACGTGTTCAGCTGAAGATGTCCTCACATATAATATGGATACGCAAGTATCTTTTTTTAACTGAAGCAGGCTCTTCTGAAATATTTTCCTTATTTAGCACTTCTCAAGTTGCCCTCTATCCAGACGAGTCACATAGCATCTACCAGTGAATAACTGCCCCATAGCATATCAAATTTTATTGAACAGAAGGTGCTGAAATTACCAAAATGTCATTAAGCAAAGTTCATTGTCCTTTTAGTTCTTACTGAATTTTAAACATTAGTTACTTAATTTCAGGATTAATGGATACCTTTTAACAGGCACTCTGTCTTGGGGGCCTGAGAAAGGGGGGTTTCTCACAGGGGTGGAGTAAAGCATATGGTAATTAAGAGTTAATTAGGCCAATTGCCAGCACACCCCCCCCCAACCTCTTGCAGAGCTTTACTGCCAATACCCAACATGCTGATTGGTTGGTGAATCTACCCCTGGTGGCACAACTTGGAGGCCAAATTTGAGCAGTTTTGTCCTGGCCTCAAGAATAATGTACGGCAGCCCTTTTAAATAGATAACAGGACTGGTTTGCCATTTATGTTGCGCTTTATCGAAGCTGATAAGACCAAATTGGAAATGATGGCTGCCAGCAGGAGAAGGGGTATGTCCTGGGAGACCCATGTTAGCATTAGCATATGATTGTGTGCGGCAGATCTGATGAACCTGAAGCTGAACCCTCATCTTCTCCAGCCAAACATATAGAATCTACCAAAGTGCAAGAAAGGATATGTCACCCTCTCAAGAGTAACAGCAAATAACTGTTTGAGGAAGACTGACCTGTACAATGTTCCTGTGAAGTTTGAGAAATATCAATACTTTGATAATTCACAAGGTGGCTGCCGAATCCCCCCATTCCGGTCTCTGCTGCCGCCTCTTGCTGGTACTTCAGTTTTGGAGCAATTTGCTTCATATGAATCAAGTGTAGATTTTCTAGTATAGATTTTTGTCTATATAATGTTTATCCTGAAGAAGTACAGTAATAGGACCCATCAATGATCAAATAGAGTAAATAGAATATTAAGATCAAATAGAGTTACCTTGTTCACAAGGTCCGGGGTGTTCTTCTGCAGTTTCCCTTCCCTTTGCTGCGATTTGTCTGAATCTTATAATTGGTCCAAATCTTTTCGCCTTTAATTTGTCTGTAAAGGTTGAAAAAGGTCTGTCAAATACTTTTTGTGTTGTCTCAATAAGACAATAACAAAGATAATTTACTTTCTTCGTAATATTGAAGTCTCATCATTGATTTTTAGACATAAATCTATCTGTGTACAAGTCTGTGCAGATGTTTTTGAATATTTGGGGCCTCAATTAGGGAACTGCATAAATGTGACTGCAACTATCAAGAGCATTTTTGCCCTCAAACTTGGACATATGTATGGCATCTATAATAGGGGAAGCATTTATTGCAAAACAGACAAATCACAAACCTTTCATATATTGTAAAAAGTAAAAAATAAGTAAAATTAATCTTGTTGATCCAAGACTCATTCCTTTCCTTTATGCCAAATTCGCATTTATTAGTGATAATTACAGATATTTCATGGGAAGAGTTGACAAAACATAGTGTTTTGTATAGCAAATTAAATTCTCCAAGGAAAATATTGAGGAAATAGTCTTTGCTTTGCAGAAATAAACAAGTAGAATAAATAATAAAATAGTAATAAATAATATTACTTAAAATACATCCAAATTCCAGGTTTACTTTTTTTCGCATTAAGATGCAGGTTGATTTGTTGACATTGTACGGTTATTACACTGGTTTGCTTGCAGTTCCGTACTTACAAAATTGGTGTCACATTTTACTGTCCAAAATATTGTCTATATTTACCCCCAAGTTTCTGTAAATGTACACATTTTTCCCAGCAAATTTTGTTTCATAAATCAGGGATTTTGTGTGAAAGGTTGCATGCTCACATTTCAGGCATCTTTTGTGCATATGCAACTTTGATAAATGAGCCCTCTGGTGTCCGCAATGTAAATGATTAAGTTTAAATAATTTAAGTAGGTTTATTAAAATTTCACTCTACGGGGAAAAATATAAATGTTGGTTATTGGATGCCATTTTATTTACTTTGAATCATCTAGTTCTTTCAAAGTAATCTTTCTACTTCCCCTTGCTTAAGAAAGGAACATACACACTTCAGGGATTACTTGGCAAACCACCACTGAAGGAAACATCCTATGTAAACTAAAGTAGTTTATGTTTATGCGACATAACGCTCATGTATTGTAAACTAAACAAGAAGCAGACAGTGGTTTTTTAAATTTGATTTTGTTATAGATTTTCTTTCTTCGGGAGGCATGGTGGTTACCACCTCTGGGACCAGCTTTCGAGTCTCTGCCATGGCTCTATGTGTGTGGAGTTTGCATGTTCTCCCCGTGTCGTCGCTTGGTTTCCTCAAGGTGCTCCAGTTCCCCCCCCACAGTCCAAAAATATGGCAAGGTTCATTTGAGTTACCAAATCGCCCGTAGGTGTGAGTGCACCCTGCAATGTAATGGCACCCCCTCCTCAGTTGTTCCCTGCCTCTCACGCTTAGGATCCAGACCGTACCGGCCCTTAATAGGACAAATGGTTACAGACAATGCGTATATTTTCTTATGCCGTCTTTTTGTGGTTAATAGTGCGAAAAAATGACATGGATATAATTTTAATACTTGTTTATAATTTACTCAGATCAAAGACACTCAGTCAGCCTCTCTGTACTGTGATGTTTCCCTACAGCCTCAGAAATGAGTGTAACATGATCTTATGCCATAATAATGATGTTGCTAATTTGTGTACTGATTGAAATGGCCGTACTAAATTCACTTCAGTGAGTACTTAAGGATGAGTGTGACTAAGTTCATTTTTGTGTGTGGGTGAGAGTAGGCATATGTGCTCAGACAGGAGCTCTGGCTGTCCGCCTCTGTATTCAGACGGGAGAAGGGGAGTGATGGTATTGGCTGTGAGCTTCGAGGGGCAGGTAGGAAGCAGGAGGTAAAATGACTTGAAAAGCACAAAAAGGCACAACAATCTCCAGGGGAGGAAATGACACTGGGACCTTTTGATGGGGCTTTTACTCAACTGTAAGACCTTGACTTAGAGCATCTGTACCTACGAGGAACATGTACTGTGTACTGAAAGGCCTTGTGGATAATCTGAGCCAATGCTGACCTGGACTCCACAACACTTTTTCATGGCCTTGTGTGTTGATACAGAGTTACAAAGCAGACTCAACTCGCAAAGTGGAGTGACAGGATGACAGTCATTACACAGAGAGTCTGCTTCTTTGCTTTGGCTAAAAGCTCATGGCTTAATCCCCAGTGCAGCAATGTCATTGTATTATCCGAAAGGTCATGCAGCCTTTTGGGAAAAGAAATGATTTTAAAAGCTAATACAGGTTTATCTCTCTAACAAACCATGTTAGACAAATGGATCAGAATCAGCCCGACTGATCAACCAGAGAATGCAAAGGCATTCTGCGTAATACGATACAGAAGTCATTCGAATCTCAGACTTCATGCTATGGCTATGCCATATGCAATTGCCTTAGGAAAATAGAAACCCTTTCCTGAGAAATGCACCTCAAGTTGGCTTCTCTTGGCTCTTTTAGGACCCTTTGATAGATGTTCAAACTGGTTTCCATGCATCTCCCAGGGCTTCCCTACATACACATTTTATTTGCACTCTTAAAGTGCATTTTATTGCATCTTCAATATGCACACTTGGGTTGTTATTATTGAACATTTAACTTGTGTTGTGTATTCTCCATCAGGGGCTTTACTCTGCATTATGTCTTATAGTCTCATTAATTTGTATTACATTTATATTGCACATGTATATTGAAGTTCAGTCCCTCAACTTCCTTCCTGTCGCGTAACAGCCGACTGTACTTATGTTTAATAAAATGTATCGAGAGACACAGTGAACATTAATGGACATTTTCCCATATGTGCGGCATCCAAGAAGAACCAAAACTAACTGATTGTCCCGCCAATGTAGGGATTTAGTTAAACGTGTGTAATATTGTATCTTGTGTTATACAGTATATTTGACCTCTCCCCTATAACGATCAAGATAAATCCAGATTGACGTACGTCTACCCTTCCAGGTCAAAACACAGACGTAAGTTGATGCATACCTGTATAAATTTTATAGTGTGCTATATATCCTTTGGTCCTATTCTGTTTTTCATGGTCACCTGATATACTGAGCTGTGCCAAAAATTCCCACTGTCCTTGGTTACCTAGTTCTATTCTATTCTATTCTATTCTATTCTACAGGGTGACAGTAATGTCTCCCAGGCAGTACAGGGCACAAGGCAGGAGAACACATAATTCCTGTCAACCACAGGGCACACATGCAGCCATATTATGTGCAATTTTTGAGGCACCGACTAGCATCACCGCATGTGTGTGGAAACCTGAGGAGACCTCTACTCATGCAGAGCAGAGCTGAGATTCAAACACCCAGCCCTGGAGGTGTGAGACAACAGGGCTACCCACTGACTTACTGTACCATGCCGGCCGAAGCTTGTTTGCAATAGATGTATCATCCCGGTATTTTTACATGGCATTGAGTCGATGTGGTCGTAGGATCAAATACGTATCCCACATCAGATCGGTAACTATGCTATTTATAATTCTATTTATCACACCATTTCTATAAATGTCTATCTCTGGCACAGCTGGACGCAAGCAGACTTAAGCCGTGGGATTGTGCAGCTCTGATTTGGTCTAAGTAACACAGCATCTCAAAAGTAGAGTTGCGTTTTCGCCATTTACTGTGTGACAGGGTCTTTTTCTGCATTCGATGAACCTTGCGATTGAATTTGAGAGATCGAATCAGCAGTGGTGAGCAGTGCATAAGATAAGGAAACATCAAGTAATGAAGACTTGACTGTAGGCAAGGCAACCTGGTGGTGGTTGACCTAAATAATTTGCATTTTTCGTGGCTCTGAGTGAATATTTTCATGCTGAACTTCAGGCTCAAGCTCTGGGTCAAAAAAACTAAATAATGCATGTTCAGAGCTGTATCCCAGTAAAATGGGACCTCTTCCATCTCATACATAACACACAGTCTTAGAATCTATTTTTAGGTATCCGATTATCCAACCTCAAAATTTCATGCATTTGGATACTCAGCTTCACACACTACAAACCCGCACTTAATTTTGGTCATACGCTAGGGATTTCTCTTAAATTGCATTATGTAGTCTTATGTTGCAAGAAGGGGATTTAATTGGCCTCTCTCTCTTGGCAAGCTCTCCAGCAGTGTTGGGGTGAGTTTCCCGATAACGATCGATCTTAACGAATAGCAAACATGATGATGAATGGTGCAGGTGAAGATCAAGTGAGATTTGTGTGCGTTTCCCAAAACTGTTCATTATTCCAGATTTACCAAACAAGCTTAATGTAGTTCTTTGCTGGCTCTTCCTCAGCCTCCGCGTGGCAGCCTGTCAATAACAGGAACATCTCATGTATTTCAGTGGTGAAGTGTGTTTTATTATTTTCACAACAGACAGACTCTATGCAAATGTAAAACAATACTAATAAAAACATGCAAAAGCACAAAAAAATGAGGTCAAAATAAATTAACTTCGAAAATACATAAATGGACTCAAAATGTGATGTTGCTTTTTTGTAAAAAAAGAACAAAAGTGAGCAGCAATAGGAAAAGGATGTAACACTTCTCGAAAAAAGAGTTTAAACGACTTATTGAGGAGGTTCCCAAAAATAAATTTTAATAAAATAATTACAGCAATGTTGTGCCAGCACAGCACACAGAACAATAACAGCACAGCAGCATTCAGGGGAAAATCTCTGAGCTCCCGAGGACTTGTGTGGGCCCCAGAATCACATTTTCCACATACTCAGAGCCTGATCTACAACAGTTTGTGTGTCGTGTTACACCTGTCCTCAGCCACGGTTTGGGGATTCGACATCGGAGATTGCAGATATTTGCAAAAATGTTACCTGCTGTCTCCCAGTAACCAGCCACCAGCAAACACATCCTCTTTTGCTATCTGTGACACTCCGAAGCTGGACCAGATATAAATATCGCTCCCAGACCACTTGGCCACATTGTCTGTAAAAAGACCTTGATGGTTGCATATCACCTGGACATTTAGGCCTAGGGCTGAGAACCATTTTCAGCAGGTGCAGAAGCTAGGGGCTCGAATAGAGTTGAGCGTTCCATCCACTGCAACTACACCGCCAGTATGTCTACACTGGACACAGCAGCCTTGCTGAGGCCCATGTGCATCAGTGCATCAGCGACAGACTGCAGCAAACCACCTGTAGTATAGACACAAAGAAGCTGCACAGTGGCACTGAGGGTGAAATTGCTCTGTGTTCCTCTTTTCAGTTCATCCTGAATGAAGGCTCATGATTTCACCCCAGGCCAGCCTGTATTTCGCTATTAATTATTACTGAGACGGTCCAAGGGGTTCATGTCCGCCCAGCAGCATTTAGACCAGCAGCTTGTCTTCTTGGACAGCACCGTATCAGCTACACTAGTGGGGGGGGGCACATCTGCCCCCAGGCCCATCACAGCAAGTGACACACTGTAAGAATTTACAATTGGAGACTCCCACCGCCCCCACTGGGCAGCATATTTTATCGAGTGCACCTTTTTGATAACAGAGGTTCACGCAAAATTTTTTTAAATCTATTTAAAATTGGCCCCTTCCCGTGACTGCAAATTTTACCAAGGGAGCCCCCGCAGCCTCCGGCCCTCCCTGCTGTGAGGCCCCCTACACCGCTGCTCAGGTGTCTTCCCCCATTGAGTTGCGCTATTCTAAATTCATTCTCAGTAACATGACATTTTTATAGCAATTATGCAGTATGTGTTGTATATGTTAATACTGTATGTTTATTTATAATTCATATTGAAATATTAAGCTGCACCTACACCAAGTATTTGAATTATTTTGAATTCAATTCCATTTTAATTCTACTTCCTTAAGTTCAAATGTGAATTGTAATTTTACATTATGTTTTCAGTCATTTATCGATTCATTTGGTGCACTATCCTGTTAGGTATTCAGATTGTGTACAGGTGTTAAAGCTACCTATTGTGCTGTTTTATAGCCTACATTAGCGGCACTCAAACGGCTAACTCCAGTCTGCATCTGGACTGAAACATGGTGTAATCCAGACCACTTGTGGATATATAGCAAGGGGGACCCCTCCTCCAGTCTGTGAGATTTTCTGGGGCGGGGCAACCTTTGCGTCTTTGTAATATAATGGTAGGCATGAAAGTCCAAATAAGATCAAAGATCAAAAGATCAAAGATATTTTTATTGTCAATTCATATTTTATCTACAAGACATGCGTGATACAGACATGCATGCAATAAAGAATCATGTAGAAAATAATGAGTGTGTCTGTTCACTTGTTATTTTATGAGTGAGATTACAAACTACTTTGGTTATGAAGGGTTTTGATAAATACTCCCTGATTCATGAATGATGTTAAGTATGACTGCTTAGCACTACAAAGCTAAGTATGCACAAAGGGGAATGCACCCCCGTTTAGGGACAAAAAAACATTTAATTTAAACTTAATGAAAACATGATTTAAACATGCCCTTTTACTTGTGTATACATCAGAATCAGTAGCACTCTTCATAGCTTGGAAGAATTACACATTTAAAGAAATACTTTGTTACACAACTGAACATGTGATTACGGGACAATATCAGGAAATCAATTCTCCAGTTCCCCTCCATTTTTTACACCTTTTAAATAGAATTTTGTGATCTGCTGCCTCTTGGTAATAAATCAGGGCTCTGTGGGATTACAGCGGCCAACCAGGGAGAATCTTCTGGTATTGCAATATGAGCAGATAAATGATCGGTGCCATGTATCCCTCAAGACACATAGTTGGGATTTGGTGGAACAGTCTTTCCCAGATCCTAAATGTTGTATTTTTGAAGTTTATAAAAGAGTTTCCTATTATCTTTGTCAACAAAACTAAATGTTGTGGGGATGTAACAATCAACAGGGTAATGAAATAGATACATGGAATGTTGGTAACACTTTATTACACAAATAATATAGTAGGACACTCTTACTTAATGTATTAATTAACCAGAAAAAGAGTGTTAGTTACATACTGATCCCATGTTCGTTCATCATTAATAAATCATAATGGTTCATGTATTTCATGCAGTTATATTTGGTCATACTTTGTACTTAAGTTGTAACTCAGTTACTGCATTAGTTGTGTCCCCTTAGGTAAAGTGCTACAGAGATATTTGATGAGTGTAAATAAGAATAAGGGGTACATGTATGGTACAGCAAGCTTAAGAAACCTTAAAAGTGAAAGCTTAAGGTAAGTAATTACAAAAATCATCTGCAAATTAAAAGTTATGCAATACACAGATGCTGGAGTACTTGGTTGGCCAGCCGAATGAGAACCGGAAGGTTCTTACTTATAACAAAAGCTGCAATACAACTCAGAGTTCCAGATTTATTTCCTCAGGGGCCTGTATCATAAAGCCAGATACCTTAGTTGGATAACTTGTCAGATTTAAGGAACCCTGGTTTAAATTTACTTTATCTTTGTTCACTTGCATTTAGCGCATACTACCTTAAATGAGACAAGTTATCCACCTAAGCTATGATACAGGGCCCTGGGCTGATTAAGCACTTCGCTATAACTGACAAAGACTCCTGTGTGTTTTGCACAGTGGCAGGTAGCCGGCTGGATGAGTGATGTATCGGCTGTGCATGTGCTTCGGCTTCTGATAGTCAAAACCAAATACAGAAAAGTTAGCATGGCAGAGGTCTTGCTAAAAGAGTGAAAGCTCAGGTGTGTATTTGCAGGAACTGCACCGGAATAGAAAGGGCTGCATCTCTTTGCAAAATGAATGCAGCTAGTCCAGCTGTCAAACTGATGGTCACAGCCAAAGCCAAATTTAATATACCCCGTATATAGCCATGACCCTCTGCTGGAATATATTCTGTGCACATAGACCTTTACTTCTAGCTCGGCTTTGCTGGAGAGGGTAGAGTTTGGGTTTACAGCAATTTTTTAGCTGACCTTCCTGCGGAATCATTAAGAACAAATTAACAAATAAGAGAGTCATCAATTGCTTTCTTTATTTTCTTCCTACTTCTCATAAATGATAGAACACGCGAGGAGATTCTGAGATATTTCATATTGTTCACAAATATTGCAGACTGAGCCTTCACATACACCTCACAGCAAAGGCAAATGCCATCTTATCTTTGTGATTAGTACAATATAAAAAGATGAAAGCCACTGGGAGGGTGTTTTGTAACAAGATTAAAGGGCCAACAATCTGCTATTTGTTATTAACATATCATTGATCTCATTAGGGCTCCCCTTCATTGTGTCTTAAATCCTCCCCGTATTCCTGTGAGAGCTCCTTCTGCTACACCAGTGACTGGGAGTCTTTTGACCTACTGTCATGCTAGACCAGCCCTACAGGGTGGATCCTGGTGGCTGGGTTTTCAGCTCTCCTCTGCTAGTGCCAATTATCTCAGCATGTAAATGTAAGCCCCCAAGCTTGGTTCTGAAGCTGGGGTCCTTAAATCCCTAATTAGAAGGGAAAAGAAAGGCTTAAGGTCAGAGAAGTCAGGCTTGTGTTGTTGTAGCTGTGTTTTGAGTCGGCAACCCAAATACTACCATTGATAAATGTGTTTGAAAATGCAATCAAAGCACTTCACTTAGGCTGCAGATTTTCTGTTTGCTGAAGCCTTGGCAGCGAGCTCCAGATAGGTCTGCTCAGAGGGTCTTCTTAATCCCTACTTACTGCGACCATAGATCTTCGCCAGCAACTACTGATACCTATCATGAGCCTGCTGGGAAAAAAAAACAAGGCAGAAAGATGAAAGGGCCTAGTTCAGCTTTCTCTTGCCAGGCTCTTGAGTTTGTATACACAAACTGTAGTCTCTCTCAGCCTAGGTCTCTTTCACCAATCTGTTCACCACCTAAGATTCACCACTTCAAGCATGGGAAGTACAACAGCCAAAATACACTTTGTCCAGGAATAAAGCTCTCATTGTTTGTGTAAGCAACTGGCTTCAATACAGATAGAGCAAACAAGCACATCTATCCCAATAAGAGATCACTTGCACATTTGCTAGTAGAGAGTCATCACACATTATGGAGTGACTGTTTGAAATGCCAAGTGGACGGGCACTGTGAATCATATTTTCTAGCGGATCAGCTTGTTTTTCTTTGCAGTGCGCCAATAATCAGTCACAGGAAGAAGTAAATTATACAATAACCAGTTTTAGGGAGAGTATTACTCACATACAGAACAATTAAGAAATTCTTCCAGATTTTGAAATTAAGTTTCCAGAGCCTGTCCATCTTTCCCTGGATGATCCAGCACAGGATCTCCTAGGACTTGTCCCAGGAAGCAGCAGGACACACCGGATGGGATGCCAGTCCGTTTCAGAATTCATTCGCTGATTATGTGCAACTTCGGCCGGCCAGTTATCTTAACTACATGTCTTTCTACTGCGGGAGGAGATTCACACAACCTGGGGAAATAATGCCAACTGCAGGATGCAGACCCCTCAGTTGCAGGTGTGAAGAGACAGTGTAATCCAGTGTAAACCCCTGACATGCACTGCATCCATCCATCCATCCATCCATCCATCTGTCCATCCTCTGAAACCACTTCTCCTATTCAGGCTGGCAGGACGGAAGGCAGGAAACGACCCCGGATGGGGCACCAACCCATCGCAGAGACACACACCATGAGCACTCTATGCAGCATAACTTATATGTGTATGCAGATTATAAATACAGTAGCTGGTGTTGTTGTGCTTTTAAAATCTGCCCAGTTGCTTTTGGGTTTCATGCTCTTTACTCCCCGTTTCTGTATACATACTTTCTGACGGCCTTTAAATTAACTAGGAGGAAGCAGTCCTGTTCAAAGCTCAGTGAGGGCTTGGGTACTCCGACATTAATCCTCTGTCACACTTACACGCCAGTCACACACACCAGCGTACCTGTAATAACTGAGGAGCAAAGAGCTTGGTCAGTCATTTAGGTGGTCAACAAAATCAGTTTCTGTATTCGCCAAGGTTTTTCAAAAGCAAGAATGGGCTTTGCTTTCAAGGAAAATCATACACAACACATTGTATTTACAGTATTTTAAATATGATGCTTATTCATAGTGTGCTGGGTATTGTAAATGGTCATTAAGTACTATTGTATGGATAACACTGTAAGGCAATATTTTCTGAAGCTCGGTGTGTGGTCAACATATTTCCTTCCGTCCGCAGGTGGCTTGGTCACCCCGCGCTGTCAAAATTCTATGTTTATGGTAGAAATAGGAGTTTTTTTCAGTAACTGATCCATCTCTTTAAAACTTGACATTGATGACATCATTGCTGCATCAACAGATTTACCCTCTGTGTTGGATTGCTGCTGTTAGCAGTCTGCATCTCATCCAGGGTGGATTGGCAGTAATGGAAAATGAATGGATGGATGGAGTATATATTCCTGTATGGTCCTGAGAACAGAGCACAGTGCACATATTAGTACATGTAATTCAGGCGATAAGCGATGTATCTATTCTGCCGCTACGATACAGTTCACTGATATTTAACAGTCCAGTGATCTCTGCAGACAACCGAATAAGTTAATTGGCATTGTTAATATGCAGACCTTGGAGGGATAAATGGCTTTAAAGCATTACACAAGATGCTGACGCCTGTATTGTGTATGTGTTTGAGGTACAGGAATTACTCCAGTACAGAGAAAAGATGGGATGTTAGACTCTGGGGAATGGGAAGGTATCCAAAATGGACATGCAGCTGGAGGACATCACTGTAACATCACTGTAACAATCACTGAAGCATTGTAACGGACACATTGTGTGGCATTAAGCAATTGAATTGAACGCCTTGACAGTCCAGCCCATCTAATAAATGAGTAACATGTTGGCCAACTATATTTACTTATTCGATTAGTAAAAACAGTATGTGTTGAAATGGTAAGGTAATTTTCAAAACTTCTAGTCGACATGTAGAAATGGGCAGGGATCTGAGTGGCCAGATGACTGGGTCAGAGCATCTCCAAAAAGGCTTGTGGGGCGCTATGGTGAGTACATACCAACAGGGGTCTGAGGAGGGAAAACCCTCGATCCACAGACAGGATGTTTGCCAGACATGAGATGTGACTGACGGCTATCCTATCTGATAAAAACCAACAGAAGTGTCACTTGCCTAATATTGTGTATGTCCTCCTTGACCCATTGAGGCATGGGGTCCACAAGACCACTGCAGGTGTCCTGTGGTATCTGGAAACAAAACGTTAGCTGCAGACCCTTTAAGTAGCAAGGTGGGGGATTCATGGATTGGACTTGTATGTTCAGTACATCCCACAATCAGAGTGAGATCTGGGGAGTTTGGAGGGCAAGTCAACCCCATAAACTCTTTGTCATGTTCCTCAAACCATTCCTGCATGATTTTTTGCAGTGTAGCAGGGCACATTATCCTGTTGAAAGAGGCCACTGCCATTGGGGAATACTGTTGGTCTGCAACAGTGTTTAGGTAGGGGGTACTTCTTTAAGAAACATCCACATGAATTCTAGGACCCAAGGATTTTCATCAGAACATTGCCCAGAGCATCACACTGCCTCTGTCAACTTGCTTTCTTCCCATAGTGCATCCTGGTACCATCTCATGCCCAGGGAAAAATGCTACACATGCACCCAGCTGACCATATGTAGACATGATATAACAGAAAACACGATTCATCAGACCAGGCAACCTTCTTCCATTGCTTCATGGTCCAGTTCTAATGCTGGCATGCACATAGTAGGCGCTTTTAGCGGTGGAGAGGGGTCAGCATGGGCACTCTGACTGATCTGTGGCTAAACAACCCCATAGGCAGCAAGCTGTGATGCATTGTGTGTTCTGGCACCTTCCTGTCAGTCCCTGTGCCCATCGGAGAGCCTTGGGCACCCATGACCCCATCACCTGCTCACAGGTTGGCATTAAGAACATAACAAATTTACAAAGGAGAGGAGGCCATTTAGCTCATCAGGCTCATTTGAGGTAAACTTAACTAATAGCTCAGAGTTGTTAAAATCTTATCTAGCTCTGATTTAAAGGGACCCAAGGATTTAGCTTGCACTACACTAACAGGAAGACTATTCCATACTCTGACTACAGGCTGTGTAATGAAATGCTTTCTCAAATCCATTTTAAAATGTTCTTCCGCTAATTTCCACCTATGGCCACGAGTTCTTGTATTTGAACTAATATTGAAGTAACTATTTGGTTGAAAAACATCCAGACCCGTTAGAATCTTATATACCTGGATCATGTCCCCCCTTAGTCTCCTTTGCTCGAGGCTGAACAGATTCAGCTCCAAGGCAGCGATGTCCTTTTTAAGGTATGGTGACCAAACCTACACATAATATTCTAGGTGGGGTCTTACCAAGGAATTATATAAATGTAACATCACCTCCCTTGACTTAAACTCCACACCTAGAGATGTAACCCAACATCCTATTGGCCTTTTTTATTGCTTCCCCACACTGGCCAGAGTGGGACACGGAAGCATCAACACACACACCGAGATCTTTCTCGTAATCAGCTACCTTTATTTTAGTGTAACCCATAAAATATCTGTACTTTGTTTTTCTGCTCCCTGCATGGATTACCTTACATTAATCTATGTTAAATTTCATCTGCCAGGTATCAGCCCAGTCGCTAATTAAATCAAGATCTGTTGTAGCCTCTGAGCTGCTAGTTTAGTATTTGCTACACCACCCACCTTGGTGTCGTCTGCAAATTTAACCAGTTTACTGTATTTATTGGTGTTGATATCCTTCCTTGGACTGCTTTTGGTCGGTACAGACCACTGCATACTGGGAACACCCCACAAGACCATTTTGTTCTTTAGTACATATTACTAGTATGGCTTTTGCTGCAAGGTGTCTTGAATGGTATGGGTACTTAAGTCTAACGAATAAAATGTGACTTGCGTAGCTGGTAGAAAGCATTACGTCCATCGAGAACTAGCAGTATAAAAAGCAAAGGATATGGGTTTAAAATGTAAAGCTGAAAAAAACTTAAGCTAGGTGTCACGTGCCTCCGTCCAGCCCTCTCGTGGACCACACCCATCTCATTACCCACGTGTGCTTTCCCATTGTAACAGCTGTCTTGCGTTTAGCCTGATGTCATGTCGTCTATTTAGTCCACGTTCAAGTCAGTTTCCCCAGGTCTGTCATTAATGTGGTTTACCGTGTGCTCCCCAGGTCTGTCATTA
>JAABNX020000143.1:10702468-10720232 GCA_015163995.2 Mormyrus lacerda
TATATTATATTGTGGGACTTAATAAAAAATAAATTTTCTTACCCTTAGCCCTGGACCAGCAAGAATCCCAAAAGTGTTAAAATTCCCAAAACTGACATATCAGACATCATGTCCCTACATCCCTTCCCTTAGCTGGGACAACGTCCGCGTCCAGATCGATGAACAGCCTGGGGACACTTCATCCAGTATATAAAGGGTTCACGTTTTGGGAGACCAAAAGAGATTTCTGTAAATAAGTTAAAAATAAAGTTAAGAAATGTCTTTGGAATAACAAAGAATCCAGCAGGATTTACTTCTAAGGAGCTTTTGGATATACAAGAATAAAGGGTAGCATGAGAAAAGATTATAGCTGGGGGACTTCACCGTAGCTCAGGCTCACAGTGAGGACAGCGGCGAAGGGGGCTTAAGCCGTCGACTCTCTCTCAGAGCTGAGCAGGATCTCAAATGACCCTTGGAGGTAGGAACTCTTATCACATTTGTAAGTAGCAGCCTCACCCTGAGACGTGCAGGAGCCCATCGTTTGCCCTTTTCTACACACTCAATCAGTCAAGCTCGCTCAAGGACGTATATGACAGGCAGTGGTGGCTTGACGGTTAAGGAGGCGCACTTGTCGGCGAAAGATTGCGGGTTTGAACCCCCCACCAGCAAGTCACCATTGAGGTACCCTGAGCTAGGTTCCGTCCCCCAGCACTGCTCCCTGGGCGCTGAATTAGCTGCCCCCTGCTATATCACGAAAGTCACATATGGGTTAAATGCAGAGGATGCATTTTGTTGTTGCGTACTGTGTGCTGTGTTAACAATGACCACTGATCACCTAATTCTAAAAATGACCATGCAAATTCCTGATCTTAAAATTAAGATGGTACCTTACGCTATCGGACTTTTGCTATTTATCCTAAGGGCTAGTTTAGCTTAATGTAACTTTGGCTCTGGAGCTGTACAGTGAGCGTGTGAATTTCACTCTTGGCGCGTTGCGGCGGGCACCAGACGGAGCCCGTAATTGGCGGCCTCAGGCTGCACGAACGTGGATGGAAAGTGACCGTCTCAAAAGCCGATTAGCCAGTGAACATGTTGTAGGCGAGGATCTGCTTTAGAACCCATCCAGCTTCAATAGGACCCACTGAAAAAATGCTTTTGTATCTGTTCCCCCCCCCACGCGGTGAGGCCGGTCGCTTCGTCGCAGTGAGCTGCGGAGCATGGTATCAGCTGACAACAGACAAATCCGTGAGAGGCCTGCTTTGTCCCGCCATTCTGAGCGTCTGCACACCTAGGGTGCAGTCAGATATTGTGTTTTCAGCTGTCTCCAACATCAAGAGCTGCATAAACAAGCTCTCCAGACACAGTATAGGGGCCTAAACGATGGCAGAATGTCTTGTTTTATACTATTCTGTCCTCAGCCACCCTCTTGTTAATCGTCTGCAGCTTAGACTTCATTAGCATTCCCACCGCAGCCTCTGGCCTGACCGGAGCCTCTACTGAGAGACACTTTACTGTAGACCTTGTGAAATGCAAAGGACCTCCTGACTAAATTAGAAGTCTGCAATCCGACCAAAGCCCTTTGGGCTCTGGCTTAGTATCAGGTGTGGAGCCAGGTATAGGTCAGTTTTTTATACATTCCTTTTTTTTGTGCAAATCGCTTTTGCTGCACTAACCATTATCACCCCCAACACCCACTCCTCTCTCATCTATCATCTACTTAGCAAGAATCTGACTACCAATGAAAGATATATGGCAAAAGCTCGTAAATGTCTCAACATATGCGTATGACTAATCTTTTCATAATTTTGGGTTCGGGTCAAGTTCGGGTTTTAGATTTGCTTGTACTATTTGGGCTCAGGTCAGGTTCGGTCTTGAGGCGTCGGATGCTGGCCATGCTCAGACTTTCATTTCAGGTCCATGGAAGACTAAACTGAATCGTGTGACTGGAGTATACAAAGCTTGACATGTTAGCCATTTAACAAGACTGGGTCTCTTCATCAAATATTTACTGCAGTAACCTTGTTTGATTAGGTTGCGGCGAAGCCATTTCGTTAAAAATGTATGCTGTATTGACATCCGAAGCTCCAACCAAATAAAAGCAGTTAAATCAAACCAGTTGTCCTACATGCCTTACATGATTGATGATTGGTCGGCTGTCGATTTGTAAAGCACAACATTAAACTGAGACTGTCTTGTTTTATGGGGCATTTTGCTGCCCTATACCTCCAGGGCTGGAGACTCAAATATCACCTTTGTGAAGAACCTGTGTGTAGAATCAGCATGTTCTCCATGATTTTCCTGAGTCTTCCCACATTCCAACTGGAATCCCATCTGAGGCATACCCCAGGCTTGTGCCATGTGTTGCCTGGGAGAAGCTCTAGAGGGCGCCCTGACATCCTGATGCACCAGGACAATGGTTTATGTTGGTCGGTTGTTTGTGTCCTGGGCAAAACTGTCTGCTCTTGCCCTTTCAAATCTGGCCTCCTAATCATCCAGTGAATGAATTCTCTCCAGTCCGTTCACCACCATAGCTACTGTGTGCTGAGCGTACCGGTACAGAATGGCTGCCATTGCATCATCCAGGAGGGTGCTACACAGCGGTGGTGGTTGAAGTGGCTCCCCGTTGATTTTGTAAAGTGCTTTGGGTGTCTTGAACAGCGCTATATAAACGTAGCATTCATTCATATGAGAAAACAATGGAATGGCACAGCAAGCCAGCTTGTCTCAGGTGTAAAGGGGAACTGCATTTCCTACTGGGTCTGAGAACAGCTGAGCTAAGAAGTTCGAGTTCTGATCGAATTTTCCCGATAAGAAATAATGGAAAACCAATTAATTGGTTCCCGGCCCCAAAAAATTACACCGATATGTTTTTTTTTTTTTTCCAGTATTTAAACACAAAATGAACCGGGTAAAATAAGAAGAGTATATACTGTACTAAACACATCTAAGCACATTTACAAAAACAGTAATTTTTAAAGTAAGAAAATAAATGAAACAATGTGTCCTGCCCCGATCATCAGCTCCTTTCACGTGCCACGCCCCCTCGTCAACCTCGTATGGAATCCCCGTGTTATCAGCTGTTTCTGGTTGTTGTCATTAGTCCTCTGTATTTCGTTCGCGTTTCAGTTTGTTTCCCCAGTCCGGTCATTGTATTGTCCGTCTGCGCTTTGCCTGCCTTAC
Source organism: Mormyrus lacerda (assembly GCA_015163995.2). Lineage (NCBI taxonomy): Eukaryota > Metazoa > Chordata > Actinopteri > Osteoglossiformes > Mormyridae > Mormyrus > Mormyrus lacerda. Next base: position 10,705,628 of record JAABNX020000143.1, read on the forward strand.
CTGTAATTAAACCCCGTATTCCCGGATACCCTGACGTCTGCCTCTTTGTCTCTGTTCCGTCCCTGCTGGGCACAACAATATTATTATAATTAAATGTATTAACGGTTTATTATTAATATTATAATAATAATAAGAAGAAATCTTTATTTTAAAATGTATTTTATTATATAATAATTACTGTTACTGTCTATCATTGTATAAATGTATTTTTACTGTGTATAAGTATTCAGCTAGTGTAAACATGCACAATTCTATAACAGCGAATGCGAGGCTGAACCTTCGTTTCCACTGAGAGACGTGCCTTGTGACTCATTTCCCCGCGCTTATCTTAGTTATCTTAGGTCGGCGTTCACAGCTTGATTAATGAGATTCAGATCGCATTTTTTCGATTTTTTTTTCGAACTGGTTGGTTTGACTTTTACGAAATTCGAGTTATAATGAGTTCGAGAACTGAGGTACTTTATTGAAAAATAAAGGAATACAAGTTTCACAAATTCACATATATTATATTTTCATAGACTCTCCGTAGCCATATTGCTTAAAGTACCCCTCCGTACACCATGTTGTGTTTTTACGGTGTTTATAGCTCACTAACTCCTGACTCTGGCAATCAATGTTAGCAAAATTACATTTAGAAGCGTTTTTGTCGAATTCCACAATGTGTAGTAGCACTAAAAATGGAATTTATAATTCATAATAGGATGTTTGTGGTTAATGTTACTTGTTGCTAACTTTATCCAGTATTTTACCCTAATCTGTTAATGTTCCCTAAATCAAGTAAATATAGCGGGAATAATCCTCAAAAATGCTTTAATTCACAAGTTAATTTCATTCTGAGGTGATTCTAATATACAAATAATTCTTAAACCTCCACTGAAACGCTGAACGACGAGCCATTGCTGTAAAAAAAATGGTCTATTGGAGCGAATGGAGTAGGCGTGATTCTCTTTCTGCAGAGCTGTGGCCCAGACTACATTAAATATGACAGTTATCGACCGATCACATTTTGTGTTTACATAATGTCAGCCAACGGTGTGCCAGGCTGCTCCCCAGGTGCTGAATTAGCTGCCCCCTGCTATGTCACATTGTCAGATATAGGTTAAATGCAGAGGACACATTTCGTTTTTGTGCACTGTGTGCTGGGTGTGTCAACATTGACCAATGATCTCTAAATTCAGATGTTTCTGATAGTTAAACTTTATTTACTTTAGCTGCGAAAAACAGTTAGCCGGACTAAATTTAGCGGTTTTTAAAGTTAGTGGAAACACTAATGTGCTAATGAAAAAAATATCTTTGCTAATTAGCAGTTAGTGGAATAGCAGCTCTGCCCACCACTGACGGCCCAGAAACAGATCAAAAATCAGAGTTGACAACCGAATTGTTATTGCACCATTGTGTAATCGAAATATCACTTTGAATCATTATAAAGCGAGGAGTGTCTGCATTGCAGATTTAAAAAAAATATATTTTCATAAATAATTATGTAGTAAAAGATCTTTCAGAAATAAAACCTCACTTTTTCCTTTCAATTCTCATCCTTATTCGGTTACAATTTTTATTGTGAGTGAATGAAAATTATCTGCAGGAGTAGCAGCTACATAAAACGCAGAAGGTATATTTTGAAAAGCAATGCTGTCAAACACCTGCTGTTCTATTCAATGCCAAACAAAAACACTTCATTGTAGAGCCTGTGTGCATTGATGTAGCTCTTCAGTCTGATTTGTCCAGTGGTGTGAAGACAATATAATGCGTATATTTTTGTTTTCTGAAAAGTTTATTTTAAAAATCCAAGTATGTCTTCCTTTGAATTCTGTTTTCTCTGCTGGATCACTGTCGATTTCCTTCTTCTTCAATTTCAGTCCCCATCTGATAAAAAGAAGTAAAACAATTACCATCTTATCTCACCTCTTCAGAGGGCTGGACTCACTTTATTATTACCCGATTAGAGTAATTCAGCAGCAGCCCAATGACAGTTTAGGACACACAAATCTATCTAGAAGACAAGCTAATCATATTAGTGCCCAGCTTCCTCTATCTAAACAAAGAGAGTAAATAACTCCTAGAACAAGGGAAGGCAGTTCAGTGCAATATGGGACAATAAAGTATGATTTCCCTGTCCTTTTCTTCTCTTCAGACATCCACAAACTTTACTTCAGGAAGTGTAGACTTTTGTGTCTTCAGCTTAACCGCATGTTATCACTGATATTTCACTTATAGTTTTTACCATATATAGTATTATAGTATTTATTTATCAATCAATTTTTTCCTCATTGTGTTTGTTTTCCCCATGGCCAAAAAACTGGCTATAATAGTAACATGGTGAGCATTTTTGTGACCTTTCTGTAGTGCCTCCTCCTGTCTGAATAGATACACATTGGAAAGCTGATGAGATTATAAGAAAAAGCATTCTATTGAAATATGAAATCCACAATAGTACTTTTACAGCTAGACTGAAAGGGTAATGAGATGGGTATGTTTGTAACACACTCAAACATTGACATTTTACTTATCTTAACTCTCCAGAGCTATAATTCTCTAAATATTTGGTTCCGGTGACAACAAAATGACAGAGCACCTATCTGTTGACTCTGCCTGCTTGGACACAGTGAAGATAACCAGAATGAAAATCATGCCTCTGACTGTCTTCTCTCTATGTCTCTTCCCGTTTGGATTTTTCAGACCATGCTAACCGCAATTTCCATGAGTGCCATCGCCACCAATGGAGTTGTGCCTGGTGAGTAAAGCTTCTCACGGCATGTGTGTGTTTGAGTGCTTGTGGGGCCTTTTTTCATTCTTTTTTTATACTAGGGACAAAGCACACTGACAATCTGTTCAATATGCAGGGCCTCTGTGTCGGCCCTAAGCAGTGGGGAACTGTAATTGCATATCCCTGCCTCCAAGCCCGTCTTGGAAGCCACCACCTACTAGAAGCTCCTGCTCTCTGGCCTCCAGTGCCCAGAAGTAATGGAGGCTCTGGTTTTCAATCTTTTGCTAGATAAAAGCACTTCTGTACTTTTCAAATAGATCGTCTGTCACACCATATGGAAGGACCAACAACTATTCCAGCTTTCTAGTGTCGTGTTTATGTTATATGTGCTGGTTTGGATATATGTTCACGTATTAAATGTAAATTTAGTGAGGTAATGGAATGCGTGTCAAGACTGTATTACTCTCCTTTTTTATTTCTAAATATGGCACAAGACACATTATTGAGAGATGTTCAGAGCATGCGCAGGAGGACCCCAAAGCTCCACCATCATTAATTTGTATTCATTGAACATATAATCAATGATACAAGATAGCAGTAATGAAATGAGCACGGCCTTGGTAGTTTTTGCACAGGACTTGTACTGAAGTGTGCAGGTCATTGTGAAGCCTGTCCATCTGGCTCCACATATCCCAGCCTTCCATCTTCCCAATTAAACCTCTAGGGGTCATAGTTTGCTATTAAGGGCATAATCCTCTAGCACTAAGTTGACTGTGGAGTGCCATTAAAAACTCTCGTTGTTAATGGGCACGTCTGTGCAGCTAATTAGCACTTAGATTAGCAGATAAACAGATTTTGTTGTGTTTGTTGAAGGGTGAAGAGAGAAACTGAGAGTTGCAAACAGTTTTTAAGTTTAAACAGTAGGAAGGTGAAATGTCAGACTGAGAGAGCAAGAAGATAACAGGTGTTGGTTTGCTGCAGAAATAACTCCAGATTTGTAGAAATAAATTTTAGTTTAGCTGATTATATAGAGCTAAAATATTCTGTTGGTTCTAACAGGAAGCACAGACCCAGAAATCTGAGTGATACTAATATTCAAAAACAGTGTCAAGCATGCATAAAATAAGAAATGTTCATCCCATGTGACCACCCTGAAGTTTTTGATACACTGAGGGACATTTACCAGCTGGGCAGACTGGAACGTAACTTTTGTGTCCTGTCTTTGACAGCTGGCGGCTCCTACTACATGATCTCTCGATCTCTTGGACCAGAGTTTGGGGGAGCGGTTGGCATCTGCTTTTACCTGGGAACCACTTTTGCAGGCGCCATGTACATTCTTGGGTGCATCGAGATACTGTTGGTGAGGAGGCATTGTGATATTATGCATGCATGATGAAGAACATTTCCCAGTGGACAATGTGAGGAGTCTGGGCAACAAGGGGTTGACAAACATCTTGAATGCACACAGTTAGTTTAATAGAAGATTGGTAATAAAACATTAACTACTGCTTCGTTTGCCTTTATTAAGAACAAATGTAACAGAAATTAGTGCAGTGCACAACTGACTTTCATGGATCAGGGGTACACAAGTCATTGATCTGGACTAATGCAGAACATTATAGTAGATTTAATATTAAAAATTAATCTGTACATTTTTCTAAAAAGCTCCGGCAAAACCCTGTTCATCACTTGGTTCATTTCAACATGTGTTTCTGATTTGGAGAGCTTTAGTTTAGGCTGCTGCCATTTAGGGGTTTGATCCACTTGTGGGTGTTTGTAGATTGTATAACTTGCTTATCACCTACACCAAATCTGCACCTTGATTCCAAATCCAGGCCTTGTTTTCCGTTCTCCCAGGTAGTTAATAACTACTGATTCTGATTGGCTACATAGGTTTCACACCTGTTTCACAGGTAAAGGAAGGCTTGAGAATCAGCAGTGCTCGGACCTGGAGAACCGTGATTTGAATAGCCCTGATCTAAACATTCCAGATCAGTCAGAGACTCGCTCACTAGGTCACTTTATAGTAAATCCTGAGTGGTCTTCAGAATGTAAGAAGCATCAAAAACAGCAAGATAAATTTGGAGGGGCGAGTTTTTCAATTAATCTGAAGAATAATTTGATTGATTTGACTTGAACTAAATGTATAACTTAATTTATCTAAATTATATTACTACGCAAATTATATTCATAGACTTTATTGAACTCAGCCAATCATTATATAAAATTTAGACAGAATTTAGATGATGGATTTAGGTATATGTCCTTTAACCTCAAGTTTCTTAGATAGAAATATGCATATTTATTAGGTAACACTGACTTTTAGATGCCTTCTTTTTTTTTAGCCCATTTGATGATGGGTTTGCTGTCATGTCCGTAAGGGCAAAAAGAGGCCGGGGGAGAACAAGACAGCTTCTAAATGGCCTGTTTCTTAAATCTGGACAAATCGCATTCACACTCAGGAGGGACTGGGTCTAAGATCCTGACACATAGGTGGGAAAGCAGAGGAAATTATATTGCTTCACTTGGGCCTGTATTATACTGTAAATGCAGTATTTCTGAGATGCAAAGCAGACTTTTAATGCTAATTCCTTTCAATCATGTCCGCAGCTTTGAATACATACTGTAAGTGATTCTCAATGTCTGTTTTTGGGCAGATATACATCGCTCCCCAAGCAGCCATCTTCAAGTTGGAGGGTCTTGAAGGTCCAGAGGCGGAGGCAGCGTTGCTGAATAACATGCGGATATACGGCACGTGTGTGCTTAGCTTTATGGCCCTGGTGGTCTTTGTCGGTGTCAAGTATGTCAACAAACTGGCCCTCGTCTTTCTGGCCTGCGTCATCCTCTCCATCCTAGCCGTCTACGCTGGGGTCATCAAGACAGCCATAGAGCCGCCTGACTTTCCGTGAGTGACCATTGCTGAAGTAACCATGGGGGGAGAAAGTACAAGAGATGAATTTACCCACACGTTAAGTGTTTTAAAAATGCATCGTTACATCATACTTGCTTATTTAGCAGATGCTTTTATTTGAAGTGAAATGCAGAAATCAAGGCCAGCCAGTCCTTCAAGGGCCCAACCGTAACATCACTCTGCCAGGAGTGATGAGCCAGCAACCTTCTGATCATAGACATATAGGCAAAGCCACAGCACACCAGATTATTATTATTATTAGTAGTAGTAGTAGTAGTAGTAGTAGTAGTAGTAATACTAGTAGTAGTAGAAGTAGCAGTACCAGTAGTAATAGTAGTAGTAGTAGTAGTAGTAGTAGCAGTATCAGTAGTAGTAGTAGCAGTACCAGTAGTAATAGTAGTAGTAGTATTGATTCAGTGTTGGTATAGTAAAGGTTTATTGGTTTGCTAACAAACTATGGAAATTTGCTCCAATAACCATGAACAAAGTAGCTAATTAATTCATCTGCAATGTTACAAGCTAATTTTGAAAGCCACTGAAAAAAAACAGATGGAATGTCTTTGCTTCAAAGTTACCCGCTGAAGGTGCCTCTCTTGTCTTAACCCCTCCACACAGGATCTGTATCCTAGGGAATCGTACCCTGGTCTGGAAAGGCTTTGACGTGTGTGCCAAGGTTATTGAGAAGGAGAACGGCACCGTTACCACCAAGCTGTGGCGGCTGTTCTGTGACTCCGAGTTCCTCAATGCCACATGTGATGAATTCTTTGTGAATAACAATATCTCTGAGGTCCAAGGTATTCCTGGCATCACAAGTGGAATCCTTCGTGGTGAGGAACCTTCATTACCCCAGCAGCTGCATATGAACTTGCAATATTTATTCTTTAATCATGACAAAAATATTTTCTTAATTTAGAGAACTTGTTTGGGAACTACTATGAAAAGGGAATGATAATCGAAAAGCGTGGAATTCCATCGATTGCTGACCCCGATGCTCCCACAACCAATTCGAATCGATATGTTCTTGCTGACATCACCAGTTTTTTCACACTTCTTGTGGGCATCTACTTCCCTTCAGTCACTGGTGAGTAGAAGGCAGTTATTTTAACATTAACTTTCCTTACTGTGGTCAGTAACAATCTGAGTTTGATACTTCAGGTCCAGAAAGTAAAAATATAGACCAAAATTTTGTTTCAACCGACCAGTTGTGCATGAAGAGTCAAAGCCATAGAGTACTCAATTTTGGTTGAACCAAAATCTTGGTCTGGATTTTTACTTTCTGTACCTGAACTATCCACCGCTGCTAATAACGCACTGCGACATGGATTGTCTTGGGCCCACCTATTCAGCATTCACAGCCCGCAATAAAACATGATAAAACGATTGTGTCTGACAGGCATGTCTACGTGTGGTTGGATCAATCAGGGGAAAAGTGCTGTTTAGAGGCAGATAGATTTTTCTTTTTCTTTGTGAATTTGGTCTTTGTAGCACTACGGGTCATTTAAAAACTGCAGATATGAGTCTATAGCTGTTACGATGTGGCACTTACAGCTCCACTTGCAGGGTTTTATTTAAGGCAAGTTCAGAACACTAGGAATCTCACAAAATAAAGGACCACGAGGGGAAAGAAAACTATATAACAGAACTTAATACTAAAACAAGCTACTAAAACTATAAGGGAAACACAACCAGGGGGGAGGGAAATACAGAGAGCACAACCAGGAATATGATACCAGGAATAGGATACAAAGAGTAGGATACAAAGAGCAGGATACAAAGAGCAGGATACAAAGAGCAGGATACATGACAGCATTACATCATGACATCACAATGGTGGAATAAAGCACAGAGTGAGGGAAGGCACTTAAATGCACAGACATCCAGGGAAAACAAGGAAGAGGTGTAACCTAATCAATGAACCAATCAAGAACAGGTGTAACCTAATCAATGAACCAATCAAGAACAGGTGTAACCTAATCAATGAACCAACTGAGGGAGACACAGGAATAACGAGAAACAGCTGGACACAATAACCCTAAGAACACACAGAACTAAGAGAATTAACAAACACTAAAGACTAATGCCTAGTCCACACGTACACGGGTATTTTTTAAAACGTACCTTTTTCTATACGTCTTGGGCTTTTGTCCACATGTGAATGGCGTCTTAGGTCACTGAAAACGGAGCTTTCGCAAAACTCCATCCAGGGTGAAGATTTTAAGAAACTTCGTTTTCAGTGTCTACATGTAGACAGGGAAAACAGAGTTTTTGGCTCGAAACGTCACGTTGTGCGCCGTTGTCCACTTTGTTTAACGTCAGAGTTCGCGCTGTTTGCTGTATACTGTACATTAGGCGAGTTTGAGCGATGGCGGACTTAGCCGAAATAGCGCTTGTGCTAACCATGCTGACAGGCCTTCTTACATGTGTACAGATAAATGTTGAGTCACTCTCACATTATATTGGTCAACACAGGCGTCAGAATGTGTGCTATGGTTTTCAACTTAACAGGACTGGCAATTAGGCTTCTGATTGGCTAACATGGCAGTATGATTAGAGTTATAATGCCGCATGTTGGTTTGCCATGTTCTTGACAGCGCATTTTAGCGGTTTCATGTGTACGGAAATATTTTAGTAGACAATGTTCGTGTGGACGGGGATTTTTTTTTTAAATGGAGGAGGAAAAACACCGTTTTAAAAAATACCCATATACGTGTGGACAAGGCATCAGTGTTAGGATACGCAGCAGGTGAGCAGGCAGGCAGCAGTGATGGACGAGGCAGGCAGGCAAAATTGAGGGGAACGAGGGTTTATTTGGGGAGACAGGGCAGACAGCGACGCATGACGGGCACCCAACTGGGGAAGACGTGGACTGATAAACATGAAACAAGCCGAATTTACAGGGAACAGCTGGGCACAATCGGGGAAGCACACGTGGATGATGGGGGGGCGTGGCTCACACGACGACTGGACGCGCAGGTCTTGACACTAAGAATCTACAGGAAGGGTGATGTGTGGGACACATCACCAGGACATCTAGAAACAAAAATACATAAAAATAATCACGATAAACCTGGAGAAACTCTAGAATAAGAAAGTACAAAACAAACACTAGAGAACAAAAACCCAGAAAATAAAAAAAGCAATACTGGTTTCAAGCCAGCCCTGAACCCATGGCAACAGAATTTGAGCCACACACTCAGTCCACTGACCTATGCAGCTGTCAAGGGAACAGGGAAAATACACTAGGGACTGAAGGGCAAGAAACAGGGACAGGATGGCCAGCGACACCTACTGGCCAAACGGGAAGGGGACACGGAGGGCAGGGTTGGACGGGCACTGACCCTGATAGTAGTGTGATCTTGTTGTCTAGTAAATTGTTACGGGATTGGCCCACCTTATTTTCTGCCGGCCCACCCACGCTATGATTTCTGGCTCTGCTATTGCTGGTAACACTTCAAAGACTTGTTTTCATAAGTTCGGACAAGGTAATTATCTATGAATGGGTTTTGTCCATGATTCCAGTGTTAGCATGCTCATGTTTTAGGCAGTATGATATAATGATTAAGATTATATTTATTTTGTGAAGGGAAGAGAAATAGAATTATAATGGATACGATGCTGCATGCGAGATTCTTCATGATATGAGGTGCCTCAAAAATCTGTTTGGTGTAATAACCAATGTTCAGAGTTATGTTTGGGCTGACTTAAATTTGTATATATTTGTTTCCCAACACATTTCCACAAACACCGTTATCTATCTCCTCCCTTTTAATTTTTCACTCTTTGCACAACAAAGAAACTTTGTCGTTGCGAACCAGCAAAATATATCATGAAAGCTTTTCAGTTAGGTGATAAAACATGGGAATTATTTATTTTTGTATATTAGATCATACATGCTGAGCAACTCAGTGTGTTGTATGAGCATTAAATATATATTTTGCATTTAAATCAGTTATTTCTCAATTCTAGTAGTTAGTGGCAGTTAATTGTGGCTCATTCCGAATACATGAGGTTTGGAGAATTAAGAGGTTTTTAAAAGTTGTGTTTTTAGTGATTGTCTTACAGATTTTTTATAATGGAGAGGGTCCAGAAAAGGCATCGTTCTGGCATAAATAGTTAAGACTGATATATAAAGCCCTCATTTTTTGCTCCTTCCCAGCTCCTAAAAACGTGGATTATCTGGGGGTCTCTGAGACCCAGGTTGAGAAGCACTGATATAGATTATATAGTGATTATTAAAGCTTTTTCAAGTGTGTGTTGAGTAGATTTGCAGCTCTGTAAACTCATATATAGAGTATTAACGTATAGATTATATAGAGAGATTATTGAAGCTTTTTTTAGCTTTTTCTTACCCATTGCCGCGATAGCATCTGCTTGACAGACTCTCCAAACCCTCTACAAAGATTGGCAGTCGCTGAAGTGTTTTCCCAGGCTTTGGATAGTGACAGGGACACTGAAGTTTCAGCGCCAGGGGACATCGATGGTCATAGTGAATCAGTGAATGGCTGAGAACTTCATCAAACAAAGGGACGGCACAGCTATACCCCAAGAGGAGGGATGTATGAGGACAAAAACGTCTTTTGAGAGACTTGAAAATAAAATAATATTTTGAGTCACAGCAAAGTTTCACTATTTCACAGTTTTTAGATAAAAAAGAGTTTGTGATGGAAAAAACATGATACATGAAAATTATCGTATTTTTTATCTTTCGTTTAATGTCCCTTGTTTGGTGAAGTTTTAATTGGCCCAAAAAGTTGTTAGTAAACAACACATGATAAATAAATGGCAACAATGATCAACAAATGTTATTCTGAAATGCAATGAACTAAAACATTCAAGTCCAGCTGAAACAGCTATTTATCACCCATGAACTACCTGTCTACAAGGAGAGACATTGTCCTGCTTTGGTCTGTTGATTATAAATGCTATTAAGGCAAGCTGACTCTCCTTTCTCCTTTTCTGGGCATGCAGATCAATATGTTAAACTCGATACACGTCTTTGTATTGCACCCTGATTTTCTACTGCACACCTGCATACATTCGTACCATTGACCCAGTCACCTCAGAAAAGAAGCAAAAATAAGTTCAAAGATCAAGTGTACATAATCAAAGATCATTTTGTACAGATTTTATACGGAGAAGCAAGATCAAGATCATTTCGTCAACCAAAGGTATTTTGAAATCCAGATTTTCTTTCTCTGGTAAAAAGCTTATTATCTTCAGGTGATTGAATCCAGTAGTTGGTTGAACCAGGTCAACAACAGGAATAGAAAATAACAGGAATTGAAAATAGTCTTTGCTGCGCCGTACATTTCAATTCTTGAATATCCAAGGCATATCATGTACAGAGACACTCCAGTGAAAGTCATTTCCTCTGAAGTGCTGTCGGAGCTGTACCCTATCAGCAGGATCTCTCTCTGCTTACTAAGATATGTCTTCTCTGTACTGCCTAAAGTAGTTGTAAGGCCTCCAATTTTTGCGGATAGAGCCTGTATTATTTGGGGATTAGTGCTGAAATGTTAATGCTACACCCAAGGTGGACCATAAGCCGTCTGAGTTCATGCACATTTTGTATTATCTTGATTGTGTTGCCTTGCCAGAGAACCAGTGGCATCAGTGACATGGCATTTTAAACTCCCCCCGAACGCCAGTATAATCTGGGGAAACTCTTTTAAGTCAGTCATGAACCTTGAGACAATGAAAATAAATCCCATTATATTATTCGAAGAAAATACCATCATTCAAATAAAAATCTTTAATAATTATTCCTTCGGATAAAATCTGAAACTTGCTGTTTCGATCAGCAATACCAAGAATCTGAGATTTAAGATTCATGCAGTTTACTTTTAACCCAAACCGGACAACATGGTGTTTCGTCTTGGTCCTGCTTCTTGCCGATCAACAGCTTGTGCCTCGTCATGTGAACTCGCTGCCTCCCCTGCCTCAGCCTGCCCTCCTTTGCCCTCATCATCTGACAGCTCAAGGTCTGACTCTCCCTCAGTGGTTCTATACATAATTGTTTCCTCTGCCATTGACCTTTCTCCTGCAGTATCATGTGAAACAGATGAAACATAGCCAGCATGTCCTGATGTCTGCTATGAAGGACGTTGACAAACAAGACCTTAACTAAGAAGTTAAAAATACTGCACACTTTTGACAACTGTCTAAACTAAAATTAGAACATTTTTAAAGAAACAATTTCAATAAGAGTATCAGAGGAGAACCATGAGACCACAATCTCTTCAGAAATGTACAGATTTGACTGCTATATGGGAAGTGGATTGACAGAAGAAAAAGGCTGTATAAAGTTAGGGCTGCAGTTTTCCAGAAGCTCTGTGACAAACCGTAAGAGTTTCTGGAGCATTTTGTGGTCTGATGAATGGAAAGTGAAGCACCATGTTTGATGTAGCACAAACAGCTTATTATACTGGTGGTACGACCTGAAAATAACTGTCCGTACAAATGTACCACAAAAACTTCAAAGGCTGATCTACAAAGCATTGTCTCAGAGAAGGATGCAATTAGGAAATAATATGTGTGAGTGTGATCATTTTTAAAATATACCCAAATGAATCAGTTTAGTATTATGAATGTGTTTTATTTATATGATGTTCCTGAACAGGAAAATAAAACGTGAAAAAGATGAATACTTTCTGAAGTGACTGTTTTTTGTGCTATGTATAATAAATAACAAAGCAATACTGAAAACTGAATTAATGTTTAAAAAAAATATGTGGCAAAACAGTCAAATTACAAAATACAATTAACAAGAAATACAAAAGAAATGAATTAAAAAACAAGAAAACGAGAACGGGCCTTTAGATATCTCATTGTAGACTAGCCTGCGGTGTAAAGATTAATGTCATCAAACGTTTAATGGCTCTTTCTGAATTATGCTAGCAAGTTCATAATTAGACTAGTGCCGTTAAAGGGCCAAGCTATTTGTGTAAATTGTTATTGTGTGCAGTTCAAATAACACATTTTGGAAAGGAGGAAAGCTTTTTTCAGTTTACACAATAAAAACGAAATTCTAAAGTGCACTTTTTTGTGCACTGGTTTTGAGTACTTTTTTCACATTTTCCAAAATGTCTTGGCCTAACAATTAATGTTTTTGCAGGCTAATTACTGGATGTTTATTCTGTGCATAGGCATGCACAACAACTATGTGAGGTATTTTCTGCAAAAAATAAAATGAAAATGATAAAAAGAAAATACAATCTCCACTTTGCCATTTAGTTTTCAAGTCTGTGTGCAAAAATCCTGCAAAAATTGAAATTAAAATGAAATAACACCATTTGCATCAGAGTGGGGTGGAGGGCGGAGCTTCGGATCACTGCCACGCTTTCTCAGTACGTTTGCCGATTCCGTTGTCTTCGTGTTTCTTGGCCATGGTGTCGTCCAAACTAATAGCAAAATCACACACCGCTTACATTTGACTCATATATGAGTGGAAAAAGAAAAAGCAAATGGTGCTATTTCATTTTAATTTCAATTTTTGCAGGATTTTTGCACACAGACTTTGAAAACTAAATGGAGATTGTATTTTATTTTTATCATTTTATTTTTTGCAGAAAATACCTCCCATAAACAACGGGCACTGACAATAAATCAATAAACAGGCATAACAATAAATCTCAGAACAATTCTGCCTATTCTGTTTCTGTGAATCTTTTTTTTTATTTTATTTACACTTTCAAAATGAGTCAAAGGAAATCTTTGCACAGACACAATTCAAAAAACATTTAAAAATCCTAAATGTAGAAAGTTCCAAACTGGCGCAGACAAATCCCCGGAGCAGTTGGGGTTAAAGGCCTCGTTTCAGGGCCCATCAGTGACATCACTTTGCTGACCACAAAATTTTACCCAGCAACCTTCTGATCAGAGGCACTGAGTACCGGTCCACTGATCCATATACTGCCACAGATGAGCAAGCTATTGAAAAACCGATTGTTGCATTTATATGTGTGTTGTTTGTGTCTATCACAGGTATCATGGCGGGCTCCAACCGTTCAGGGGATCTGAGGGATGCTCAAAAGTCAATCCCGATTGGCACCATAATGGCCATCACCACAACCTCCACAGTCTGTATCCTTTCATTTTGGAAACAAGACCAAATTGTGGAATGGCACGGTTCGTAGAGGTGGGTTAAGATCAAGCCATAACCTCTTTCTGATCAATGACCTATGCTTTGTTTAACCTCTCCAGCTTTAGAATAGACTAATTCTGTACAAGTTAATACTGTATCAAAGGTAAATGGTCAAGTCTGCTTCTGAAGTTTGACAAAAGAGCTTTTCATTCCTGCTTGAACTCTGGAGCTGCAGAGCTACCTGGTTGGGGCAGAGGTCAAATATGCTTCATCTAACAGTCTATGATCAGAAAGAAAGAGACCCTCTTACATATAGTGAAAGAAGGACAGTATGATCAGTCTCAGACACAAATAAAATTCTAATCTCTGTACTTAGATTAGAATGCTGTTCTTTATTCTATGAAAAGCTGTTCTACCAAAAGGCAAAGGGTGATCTAGGATGAATCTGCCAGACAGTGACACACTGTTTGCCTTCACTGTAACACTTAGACATGTCTAGTGTTGTCATGTTTGGGGCCTGCATTGAAGGAGTGGTACTGAGAGACAAGTAAGTGAATCTCTTTTTGCTGTATTTCTTTATTTTTTTCTGTAACACACTGCATCGAGGCAGCACAATGCTTAGTTTAAGGACATTTCAATATTTAAATCAGGGTAATACTTGTTGAGTCTGTGATGAGTCGGTGCCCTGTCCTGGGTTGTTTCCTGCCTTGTGCCCGTAGCCTTCAGGATTGCCTCCGGATCTCCTGCAACCATAAATAGGATAAGCGGTAATAGAGAAAAAGAATTCTTCAATTCAATTCAATTCAATTCAGTTCAGTTCAGTTCAGTTCAGTTCAGTTCAGTTCAGTTCAGTTCAGTTCAGTTCAGTTCAATTCAATTCAATTTACATTATTTGTCCCAAAGG
>JAABNX020000143.1:10720332-10736600 GCA_015163995.2 Mormyrus lacerda
TTCAGTTCAGTTCAGTTCAGTTCAGTTCAGTTCAGTTCAGTTCAATTCAATTCAATTTACATTATTTGTCCCAAAGGGACAATTAAAAAAGCATGCGGAGTAGCATAGCAACCATTCTCACATTACAATAAATATAGAATAAAAGGACAAACACATAAAGGCATGAATGCTATGTGTTCTAATGAGAGTTGAGGAGCTGGACAGCTTGTTCCAGGAGTAACTTAACAAACTTTGTCCAATATATACAGATTTTTGGGAAACGTTATAGAATTCTTCGAAAATCTGAAATTTTAAAGCATTTAAAATGCAACAAGTCTTTTATTGCTGATCTTGAAAACATGAGGAAATAGAAGAGAATTTGTCCCTGGGGATATGTGGCACAACTGCTTGCTGCTTTTACAGGTTTGGTGAGGCAGTCAATGGCAATTTGGTGATTGGCACGCTAGCCTGGCCGTCCCCTTGGGTCATCGTATTTGGTTCGTTCTTCTCCACCTGCGGAGCCGGGCTGCAGAGCTTGACGGGCGCACCGCGTCTCCTGCAGGCTATCGCCCGTGATGGGATCGTGCCCTTCCTCAGGGTGAGTGACTCCGCAGGGCCCCATCACCCAACCCCCAGCCCACACCACAGAGGTTTCAGCTCAGCAGGGTATTAGGAGGTGTTGTCACAGGAGGCTGCAAAAACCACATTACACCTGACGGATTGCACGCAGTCTAGGGTCGTCAGTCACCACCAAGCAACGCACTGCCAGCCTGTCCCTTTCCGAGGTGAAAATCAAAAATAATTGTGGCTACACATGCTGCCCATCCCCGCTGGCTTGAGGCACTGATTTATGAGCCTGCATCGAAGGGCCAAAGTCACCAACAACTGAGAAATAGACAGAGCGATTGAGAACGCCACAGCCGTCACCCATTCATATGATTGCTTGCTAACGTCCTGGTCCTGCCGGTAGGTGTTCGGTCACGGCAAGGCCAACGGCGAACCAACCTGGGCCTTGCTGCTCACTGCCTGCATCTGCGAGAGTGGCATCCTCATCGCCTCCCTCGATGCCGTCGCACCAATCCTCTCCATGTAAGTTTCCTCACGTGAGACCCCTCTGCCGTCAGTGAAGCACAGTGTTGTGGCAGCTAGCAGTGCTTGCATCCAAGCAGAGTGCGTCAAGAAAATGATTTTTGACGTACACTGTCAAAACAATGATCGAATAGCGGTAATGTGCACTCCAGCAGTTATCCCTTCTATACTGGGACCTCATCAGTGAACAAGATCCATTATTATGGATTGATCTTTTGTTTTCATTTGAATGCATTGTTTTTATGGAGTCTTTGTGTTCAGAGTAGCTGCTGGTTCTTCCCACAGGTTCTTTTTGATGTGCTACATGTTTGTCAACCTGGCATGTGCCTTGCAAACTCTCCTGCGTACCCCAAATTGGAGGCCACGCTTCAAGTTCTATCACTGGTGAGTCCCATAGTTACTCACGAGTACCACGGGCCAAAAAAGCCATGGAGGAGTCAGTAAATACATAAGATACATAATGTAATATAACATTAGATGTATAATGTAGCACATCATAATAAAGCACGACAGAAACTATCATATAACACACCAAATATACTGGGGGCAGATTTGCGGCTCAGTGAGCGAAGCCTCTGTGTCTGTGATCAGGAGGTCGCTGGTTCCAGCTTGTCCTTGGCACATCTGCGGGTCCTTGAGCAAGGCCCTTAACCCCCAGCCCCCTCCATGCTGCTATGGGTGGCTGCCCTTTGCAGACAGCTTGCTCTCACCTACAGAGACTATGATGGGGGAGGCATAAAGAGAATTTCCCTACAGGGATCAATAAAGTATTTGTTATTATTAAATAATAAAGCACCTACCATACATGTCTACACAAAAAAGGAAGACAAAGAAACAAGGGTGAAAGCAGTGGGAAAAGTGCAATAAAATAAGGGAAAAGTAAAATATTTTGACTAAAAGGTTAATGACGATCCTCTACATACTGTGCCTATTGTTTCCTGAAGGCTCTGTTTGTTTTTGTTCTGATCTGGTGTTGATACACGCCAGGGTCACACATGGTGGAGAATGCAGGCAGGGACAGTGCAAATCTAAGACATTTGCTGGAAACACCTATAATTTTATGTCATGTATTTAATTATGAGACAGTTATTTCTTTATGAACTACTGATTCTTAAAATAATGCAAGGAAACTGTGATAGGAATTGTGATTGGTAGGAAAAACACAGTAATAGGGTAAAATAATTTAGGGGCATTTTATAAGATAATCCTCTAAAGCAAAGTCTGTTTAAAAAGCAGGTCATTAACAGAACTGGAAAATGCATAGTGTGGTACAAAAGCATGAAACTGAAAGGTGTGGAAGGTGAAGAGGCAGCTGTAGAATCAGACGTAAGAACTATGCCTAGGTGTGCGATGAGCCCTATGCCCAGATGCCTGTCCTGAGTGCTGCTTCCACTCCCCAGGGCGCTGTCTTTCCTGGGAATGAGCTTATGTCTATCACTTATGTTCATCTGCTCTTGGTACTACGCCATCGTCGCCATGGTGATCGCTGGCTGCATCTACAAGTACATTGAGTTCCGTGGGTAAGTGAATTGCCAACAGCAGAGAAAATAATTTTGTAAACAGGATATGCCCCATGAACTCATATGCTAACCCAGTACTGAAATGCTTATTGTTATTGTTATTTGTTTGTTTGTTGTTTGTTTGTTTGTTATTTGTTTGTTTGTCCTTATGACCCTGACTTGGACAAGAAGTTAGAAGATGGATGGGTTATTATTGTTTTGGCAATGTGCTGTTGGATATTTAATAAATTCATGTTTGTACATCTACAGCGGTGTAAAGCAGTGGTCTTCAGTTTTGAACCAGCAACTTTTGATCAGAAGTTCAATTTCTTGAATAAAAAAGTGTTAAAAGAGTAAATCTCTGTTTTCTTTGGTATGTATCTAATTTGAGTATTTGTTAGCCTTTTTGTTTAAAATGTAGGTTTACTGTTAAAATTGAGGAATAGTCATTTTTACATAAATGTTTCATTATGTCAAGCTGTCCGTCTCATTTTTACTTTCTGGTCTGTTACTGGTTATTTTTGCATTTCAACAGTTAAAATTCAATAACGTTATTTTTCTTGTGTTTTCCGTCTTCCAGTGCGGAGAAAGAGTGGGGTGACGGCATCCGCGGCTTGTCGCTCAGCGCGGCACGTTTTGCACTCATGCGGCTGGAGGAAGGTCCTCCGCACACCAAGAACTGGAGGTGAGAACCAGGCCAGATGTGTCCACTGTCGTCACTCAGCGGCAGCACAAGAACAAAACATCGCAGTAATGACACATTCCCAAAATGCAAGTAGCAAAGAATTTGCATGTTATTAAAACAAACTAATTCAAGGGGATATTTAAATTGGGACAACATGTTGGCAATGAACAGCACTGCTGCCTCATACCTACAAGGGTGGGGGTTCAAATGGGCTTCTCTGGCTTTCTCCTGCCAGCCCTGACCAGGATAAACAGTTATAAGTTGGGTGGATATTAAAATTTCCATTGCTTAATTTTATCACCATTCAGGTTTTGTGATCACATGATTCCTTCTTCTCACTGCTAGGCCCCAGCTACTGGTGTTGGCCAGCTTAGATGCAGAGCAGGCCGTGGAACAGCCCCGCCTACTGTCGTTAACAAATCAGCTGAAGGCAGGTAAAGGCCTGACCATTGTGGGTGCAGCACTGGAGGGCACCTTCCTCAACAACCACCCACAGGCGCAGCGTGCGGAGCAGGTCAGACACCTGGACACTCCTATTTGTACTCCGCCTGGATGGGGCGGCTTCCAAAAGTTTGCAGTGCTTTTCCCCGTTTGCTGGATCATTATAATTTCCAACAACTCCATGTTACATCTAGTCCCTGCGAAAGCTGATGGAGACCGAGAAGGTGAAGGGCTTTTGCCAGGTGGTCATCTCGACGAACATCCGCGACGCCACATCCCACCTCATCCAAGCTGGAGGCTTGGGCGGTCTACAGCACAACACTGTGCTGGTGAGCTGGCCACGGAACTGGAAACAGGTTGAGGACCATCAGAATTGGAGGAATTTCATTGGTGGGTGAAAAGCATGTGGGGCGGAGTGGGCGTGGCCCAAGCTACACTCGATTCACAAAGCCCATTTTAAACACTGACAGTTTCCTTTGTCTACTGCAGAGCTGGTGAGAGAGACCACGGCTGCCCACCTGGCCCTCCTGGTACCCAAAAACATCGCTGCTTTCCCATCCAACGGAGAGCGCTTCACAGAGGGGAGCATTGACGTCTGGTGGATTGTCCACGACGGAGGCATGCTGATGCTGCTGCCCTTCTTACTGCGCCAGCACAAGGTATCGACAAGGCCGGTCATCCTACAGCCTTTGCTGGGTATTTCTCAGTTTTAGTGATTGACTGTGAGTGTTGGCAGCCAGTAGTCAGGGTGTTTGCAGCTGATACGATGAGAATGTTTCTGACTGCTAGCAACAACTTCTTTGGAGTTTCTGAAAAACACATGATTGAATATACATACATATATACATGCATACATAGCTGTCTAGTTCCATACCACTTATCCAATAGAAGACTACGGTGAGTCTGGAGTCTATTCCAGGAAGCGCAGGGCAGGAGACTAAACCTTTCCTATCAATCCCTTACTATACATTTCCATGCACAATTGCACGCTATGGGAGATTTAGAGCCACCGATTTACCTAATCATTATTATAAAGAGGTGCCACTGTGGCTCTCCATAAGGCCTTCTTGGTAAGGCCCTGCAGAGGTTTACCGTTGCCTTCTGCACAGTTTGAAATAGTGTCATTGCTGCTGTCTGTGCTGTCCTTTAACACTTCGGGCCAGTATAGGTGGTAGGCTTAGTCTGACACCTCTGCTGAGACCTGGTTGCCATGGATGATCCTGACAGTAGTTAACAACTCAGGATGTAACAGTTCTTAGCCTCCCTGATTCACACCAGGGTCTGCAGCTAAAACACATAATTTTTTTGGACTGTGATAAGAAACTGGAGTACATGGAGATAACCCAGTAAGACATGGGAACATACTCACCCCCCCCCCCCACTTGAGGCAGAGACGTTGAGGGGGCATGGATGTGACAGTCAGCACACCCAGCACTTGACAGGGACCCCTGAATATGAAAAATAGTATGTAAAATAGGGTAGGGGGTCCAAGGTGACATTTTGAGTTTCTAACTGCGCCCCTGCCCACAGTCCTAGTATCGTAAGGCTGCAGAGCTTCACTGTCTGGTATTTGTCATACATACAGTCATTTACCAAAAAACAGCATTAGGTAATACTTACAAAGCACTATCCATCCGTCTTCCAAGCATTTATCCTGGTCAGGGTTATGGGGTCGGGAGGGGGGGGGGGGGTGGAAGCTGGAGCCCATCCCAGGGGGTGCACCCTGGATGGGAGGGGAGCAAAAAATAAATAAGACCAACATCATATTACAGAGTGTTCCCAAGCTGAAGAGTTATAAAGCAGTTTAATTTGCCTCTTTCTGGGGGATCTGAAAATGCATCTGATAAAATTGCGCATAATGCTGCAGGGTTGGTAAGAATCCATCATTTAAATGGTTGCCTCTAATGTTATGTTGTTCAGGAAATAAAAGATGAAATAAACGAAAGACTGTTCTCTCTTGGTATATTATCATCTCTTAAAAATGCATTTGCACACTTAAATATAACCAATGTGTCTTTCCCTATATGCTTACCTTCATACGAGTCTGCAAAAAAAAACATTTACTAAACTATACATAAACACACTTTGTTAATAGATTCAATTGTCTACAGATTCAATTGTCTGAGTTTATCCAGAGGATATGTACATGAATATTCTTCTTTTATTGCAATTCATTACAACAATAATGTGCAAATGTGTACTATTTATACAATTTGGATGAAGTAAAAGACACAGAAAGCTTTAAGAAAAGTATGAATTGGTATTTCAGTAATAATGAAGAGGAATGGCTCCATGAAAATGGTATACCTGGAGTGTGGCGGCCCATAATGCACCGCTGACGTGTGATCGACGTCTGTCCCTCTCTAGGTGTGGAGGAAGTGTAAGATGCGCATCTTCACCGTGGCCCAGATGGATGACAACAGCATCCAGATGAAGAAAGACCTGACCACCTTCCTGTACCACCTGCGTATCGACGCCGAGATTGAAGTTGTGGAGATGGTGAGGCCATTTTGGAGTTTTTCTCTTAAACTCTCCGACATTCAAACAAGAAGCTGAATTTTACAAGGACACCAGTTTCAGGAAGCGTTTCTCAACTCCCCGCTGCCTTTATCTCTTAAACTGCACTCTCGTTTTCCGCAGTGCCTTTGGTTGCTGGCTACTGTATGGTGAAACTGCATTTGAGCCTGCTTGTGCTCCATTACTTGTTCCAGGAGTTGAAAATTTACACATATCAAACACCCCGCCGTGGCACTGATGTCTGACAAGAGATCCAACTGTCAAACACCTGGAAAACCTTAGGAAGTCATTTAAAAGCTATTCCTATGATGCTGCAGACTCAGTGATATCATCTCAGAGTTAAACGAGAATAAAAGCTTTAACTGAATGTGATGTCCACAATGACCACTTAGGGACACTAGAGGGAAATGACCGGTCTTCTGACGATCATTCATTTTTGGCGAAATCATTATCGTGTCCAATTTATTATCTTCTTTGGGAACCCAGTGAGGGATTATATAAGAGATATGATGTATATCAATGCTGTCAGTATCATCACATTATATTAAATATATACAGTATATATATAATACTGATCTTTAGGCTTCAGTTATGCACTTCCTGTCTAGCCTACTGCACTGTTTCCATATTTCCAGCATGACAGCGATATCTCAGCCTACACTTATGAGAAGACCTTAGTGATGGAGCAGCGGTCCCAAATCCTCAAGCAGATTAATCTCACCAAGAACGAGCGTGAGCGTGAAGTAAGAAAAACATACCAGTCTGTTACTCTGTTTTTCTTTTTGTATTTTTACCCCCTTCTTGTTGCCTTGGTCTAGTCGTTTGAGGCTTCCGACTCTCGTCTCTTCATCGCCGTTCACAGATACAGAGCATCACGGACTCCTCCCGGGGCTCCATCCGTCGCAAAAACCCCAGCGCCGTGAGCACACAGCTGAGCGTGACCGAGGAGCAGCCCAGCAGCAGTGAGCAGGAGAAGCCCGAGGAGGAGGTATGGCATCCTCACATTGCCGTTACGGTGCCTCCTCTGTGTCTCCCTGGACCTCTTACATAACCCGTCTCTCCTCTTCCTCTCCATGCTCAGTTCACCTGATCTTCAATGATATTCACTCTATGTGCCTCAGTACTTCTCCTTTACTATTATGAATTTAAATATCTCATTCACGTTTTATTCTTTTGGATGACTAATTGTCTAGAGGGATGGACTGTTCGTTGTCAAAAAACATTACTTATGTATTACTAAGCATTACTCAAAGCTGCATTGATGGTTATCAAGTTTAATAATGGATAACGATAACTATTTAGTGCATGGTCACAGTTTTCAGGCCATTGATCAGTCTGTGTGCTTGTTTCATCTAGTGAAAACGTGGTTAGTTTTAGCTTGTAAACACTGTGAAAGGAGGGTCAAACGGGAGCATATGGCATGAAGTGTCATGAAGTTAAAAAGGCGTCCCTCTGACAGCCCCCCCCCACCCTCTAACCGCCCCCCCCCACTCCCCCCAGCCATTGTGATCTGCCTCATGTCACCCTCTCAGTCTCTTGACGTACCCTGACCTCAACAGGTGCAGCTCATCCACGACAAGAACACCGCAGCAACCCCAACCAGCCTTCAATCACCAACCGAGAGTGTCGAGACCCCCAGGGACAAGGTCCACATGACGTGGACGGAGAAGTTCGATGGTGACAAAGGAAAGCCACCCGGAGCTGGTACCCCAGAGGGCATCAAGGATATATTCAACATGAAGCCGTGAGTCAGGCCTTAACTTCCTGTGCTATTTTGTTCTGTCAACCCTGTCAGTCAGACCATAACTTCCTGTCCTACTGTGGTTTGCCTACTCTGGTAGTCAGGCCTTAAGTTTCTTTCCTACTGTGGTCTGTTTACACTGGTGGTTAGGTCTTAACTTGCTGTGCTACTGTGGTCTGTCTATCCTGGCAGTCATGCCTTAACTTCCTGTGCTGCTGCAGTCTGTGTACTCTTGGTTCTTTGAGTGAAGCTAATAGATGAAATGTTTGCACAAATAATGTCACAACCTTGACCACTTTCCTGTCTTTGGGGTGGTGAAGCCCTCTGTGAAACACATGACACACTGCTGAGTTTGGAAAACCCAACAATGTTGTCATTCTGTTCTTAGCCAATCCAGTCTTTCTGTTTATCCATTCTTATTCACATACAAAATAGCTTTTTAGGGTTTTTCCTCGGCATCATTAATACTAATTTTCTGCTGCTACTGCAATTGCTTCAGCATTTAGTAGCTGATAACTAGTGGTTAGCAGGGTTCTTTTTAGTTAGCATGTTAGCATTTTCTGCTAACTTTGAAAACTGTTAGCAGACCAGTTAGCTTCTCCTAAATTCAGTTTCATTAACTGTAAATCTGCTAACATTTTTTAGCAGGTAAAGTTTAACAGTAAAAAAAACATTTGTAAACCCTAAAACCATACATATTTGTTCCTATCTATTGTGAGTGTGTCTGCTAGTCTATCTGGCACCCTTTGGCTACTGGCAAACACAAAATTTGATTGGTTGATACCTTGTCAGATTTAAGGTAGTCTGGGGTAAATGTAACTGAACAAAGATAAAATCCATTTAATAAACTGGGGTACCCTGAACTAAGCGGAGAACAGAGGCCTGTATCATGAAGCTGGGGGGTGGTCCACAAAGCGGGATTTCTTGCTTAGCTGGATAACTTGGTGGATTTAAGGTAGTCTGAGTTATATGTAAGTGGACAAAGGTAAAGCCAATTTAACCCAGACCACCTTAAATCCAACAAGTTATCCAGCTAAGCAAGATATCATGCTTTGTGGAACACCCCCCTGGATTTCTTGATTAGTCAGATAACATGGCAGATTTAAGATGCAGTAGTTTAAATTGACTTTATCTTCATTCTCTTACATTTAACATTTATCCAGCTAAACAAGAAGTTCTGTTTCATGATACAGTTGTATTTTCCAAGTTCTGACTGACAGGGCTATAGACCAATAAAGAGCTGAGAACCTCCTTCCTAGCTACGGGTAAACAGCGCCATGTTTGTAGTCTCCAAGCAGCTTCACTGAGGGCAAAATGTCAGCATGGGCCAGTTGAAAAATAGGGCTTCTCTGACAAAAATGCTTGTATCTCGGAATGGAATACCATAGAAAAAATTTCAGTGTAGATTTATTCCGGAGACACTACAGAATCCAACGATATCCCTTTGGTTGAGTCCTAAATATCCCCTGGTAATCACACTAGGCTAACAGATGATATAAATCAGGTTAAAATTTTAGCTCTCTATGTATGTTTTTAAGGGTTTCATAGCCAAAATCCAAAGCTTAATTCATATCACAAAAGTTAGCAGTTACTGTAGCTGTTAACTTTAGCTTCTGCAAATTTTGTTTGTGGTTTATCAGTTTAGTGTTATTGAATTAAACTTTATAGTTAGTTGATTAGCGGTTATCAGAGCTAACGTTTCAAGAACTCAAGAACCATTTGACAGATCTGTTTCAAATCTGCATTGTATGGGTGATAAACTAAAAGTGAATAAATTATCAGACCGATTGCCCCAAAATTGAAGCAGCATTCCAGAGTTATAACAAACTTTTTTGTTTGACACTTGATCCCATTAAGATGACCATGTGTTTATGTATATGCGTGTAAATGTTCAGTATTTGTGTAGATGTATTCAGTATGCAGCATTAGCTGTCAACTGCATTGTCTGTCTTTTGGAGGAAAATGCAGCCCGTTTCGGTCAAGACTCTCATTGTGCCCAATTATAAACTCCAAATATAGATGTACAATATATGGGAAATGCAATTTTGTCAATGTGATGCTGCTTCCAGCTGGGAAAAAATGCGGTTTTGCATGATATACAACCATCCCCAATGTTCAAAGGTACCAGAACTATTTTACCATTAAACTCCTGGCATCGCATTTTTTTATAATTATTAACTGGGTTGTATTTCTCTCCTTGTTATGCCACAGGGAGTGGGAGAACCTGTAAGTATTTATTTAAGCCTTTTCAAGACATTTGTTGACATAAACACAATTAAGGGAATGTTAGGGGTTTTCAGTCTGGGGGCTGCCCCCTGGAGGTTCATAGAGAAATGGCAGGGAATTCACAAAAACACATTTTAAATTGATGAAATGTTGCCATGATTATCTGGTTTACAAAGAATAGTCAACTAGGAATACTTGTTATTTCTTAGTTACTTATGTGACTACTGTCAGGGTATCCATGCCCCTCCGACGCCCCCTAGTGGTAGAAGTCCAGCGCTCTGGCCTCTTTTCATTTATGGGTCGCTGGTTTAATGAAGGTTGGAAGCCTCTTCTGTATCTCATCACAAAGCCACAGTCATACCAGAACCCTGTAATAATCTAAATCTTTCAGCTTTAGACTGAAAAACATTAGACTACAAAAAAAAGTCAAGAGTTTCAAATGCTGATGTTGTCACACATTCATTTCAGTAAGGAGTCACGTGAGCATAATTTAAAAAAAAAATAATAATAATTTTCCCATTTGCTCCGTTAGAAACCAGTCCAATGTGAGACGCATGCACACAGCTCTGAAGCTGAACGGAGTCATC
This sequence comes from Mormyrus lacerda, assembly GCA_015163995.2. Lineage (NCBI taxonomy): Eukaryota > Metazoa > Chordata > Actinopteri > Osteoglossiformes > Mormyridae > Mormyrus > Mormyrus lacerda. Next base: position 10,731,097 of record JAABNX020000143.1, read on the forward strand.
ATTAAGAAGTCCCAAGAGGCCAAACTGGTCCTCCTGAACATGCCAGGGCCACCCAAAAACCGGACCGGTGATGAAAACTGTATCCTTTTCAGTAATACTGTGATGGCATGCAATTTTCATGGCTTCTGTTTCCAAACAATTGAACATTACAATGATGAAAGACAATGATATTTAGTATTCAGAAAGAAAAACATGCCAGCCATAAATTTCAGATGCTTTGTAATTACATATATATTTCCTTAAACATATGTTTAGTCTTACAAAAGTCATCCCTCTGCCTATTTTTTTCAAAGCAATTATTTTACTTGATTTTTAAAAATGGTTTTAGCTAATTATTAATAATTTAGCAGTGCAGCTTTATACTTGAATCTGGATTTTAGACCTATTCATAAAAGAATCTGTTCTTTTCATGCTGGTACCTTAACTCGAACTATCTTAGACATGGAGTTCCTAGAGGTCTTGACTGAAGGTCTCAATCGGGTCCTCCTTGTGCGTGGTGGAGGACGTGAGGTCATCACTATTTACTCCTGAGAGATCGGCCCAGCATTCCACATCCCGCCCCCTTCTCTCCTCTCCATTGCTGCCTCTCCACAGACTGATCCATCGCTAGCTGACCCATTCAATAGCAATAGCCCAAACCCTAGCCTTACATTGCTGTTCACCCCATACGATATGACACAATTCACCTTCTTACCCAACACGTTTATTCTCTCACTAATTTCCGCCATCCACTTCTCATTTGGTCTCCTTGGATGTAACTCACCATACGATGTCATAAGCGTACGATGTCATAAGCGTACGATGTCATAAGCGGCTGATAGCTGAGGTGCCACTGGCCCTGTCTCTCACTTCTCCTGTGGCTGATTAATGAGGCTTCGGCTTGCCTGTTTACCAGCTGTCTAGTCCTCGCATAATACATCAGCGCATATCACAGATGCCAGCCAGTCCTCTGCCATTCAGCTGCCAGATACCTACACTGTTGTTCTAGACACAGCCAGGAGGTGTGTACTTGTCTCCTTATCGCTCTACCTGCCCTGACACTCAGACTGGGATTTGTGGAAGGGGGTCAGTGGGAGTTTGAGATCGTGGGGAAAATTTTCCCCCCAATATTTCGGTCGATTTAGGTTTGATATTAAAAGAGGCATTTTCAGCAGATATTTCGGGAGCGTTGAGAAGGATTTGTGCACTATGATGGCTTTAGGGAAGTGAAGATTCCTTGAGGAGTGTCATCTGTTATATAGTTGTCTTCCTGTAAAATGCCTGCGGTGGAGTTCAGTTACCCCAAAACGATTCGTAATTCGAAGAAAACCCACCATAACTTCCCCTACACTTTCCCGGTACCCCCAGTCTCAGTTGCTGTGGGACGGGGGGCCATTGTGACCAACTGGTGCAGACAGTGAAAGAGCAGGAGAGTCACTGCCATATATGAGGTATCCTCCTTGGGGATGGCGAATCTCCCCGTTGGCAGCTGTCAAGAGGTTCCATGAAGCGGGTCAGAGTGGACATGTCATGAGGTGCCCAAGGAGTGTCCTGCATGGTTCTGGTCCCTGAGATTCATCCTTGAACGTTACACATTAGATGGCAGCCAGAGATTTGCCCTGACTCTGTTTTGCTTTCATTCTCGGAGCTATACCTGTACTCTAAATGGCACCAACCTCAACGGCCGTGAAGTCGAGCACCAGTAAATGCAGTGCCAAAAATGCCTGGGAAAGGGACACGCCGTCGTACAGCAAGACGGCATTCTTGCAAACCCCTGTGAAGGCCAGAAGCAAGAGCAAGAAAGTGTGCAATCCTGATGTCAACATTTCTGTGAGATGCATTCACCCCTGACCCCATTTGCGGATTTCTGTAAATAGTGTACAAACTCAGATGCATAGTTAAATATCAATGTAGTATTTTTGTGACTAAGAGCTTCAAGCACATGCAGTGTTTCGAGGCAGCTTTGTTCTTCTCACTATAGTAAATGTTACGGTATCTTTGACACATCTGAATGGTTATACACTGTGCATAGAGTGATTGCTCCACTGTGCAAATGAAAATACTCCACGTGAATTAGGTGGCACGTTGAACACGTCTCCTACAGAAAATCCAGCAGTGATTAATCGCACTACATTTGCAATGTGTATAAAGACACCAGCTATACAAAAACGATTTATACAAAAATTAATTCTATAAAAGTTTATAAAGTCTATATAAATATATCTTGAACTATTAGCAACTATAAATAACTGACCATTAATATATTTTTAAAGATAAACATTTATCTATTTATTTATTCATGTATTTATTTATTTATTTATTGGGAGTATATTGCCAAACATAGTCCTATCTGTTGAGCCATATAAAAAAAATATTTTAATATATTTACCCTAATGATATGCAACAAATGTCAATTGGCATATTGGAATCAAATACTGAATTATGTGGTTATCTTACGTACGCAGAAGCTTATGTAGGAGGATGTATTACCAAACATGTGGAAAAGCTTTCAGTACTTGTTCAAATAACTAATAGTTTAGTTATTTAAATTATAAAATCTTTGGAACCAATAGCAGTTACTATTAACGATAAATTTTTAATTAGATTTCCCAGAATGCCCATCTGGGAATATAGGGAACATGTGCTCCTATTTTAAAATGAATGTACAAGTGGTTAATATGGACACATCTCTTGTTTTATTTTTATACAGATCCTTTATGAGTAGATTTAATATAATACTATTAATTTATTATTAGTGAACAATCGCAACTATGTACTCTGAAGGGAAGTGTGAGGCATGGTACCCATACTTGAGTATATAAAAGAATTTTTATGAGGAGAAATTATTTATAGAGCTGTTAAACAAGGGGTTTTTATGTTTGCAAATGCTGCTAATATAAATAATGAAATTCATATAATATATAAAGTATACATAAATAGAAAATTCTCCCAGAGCTTCTTCTCCTAGAATTTTCCAAACCAGGTTTGATTTTGAAGTATAAGAGCTTTTTCCTCAAAAGAAATTATCAAGTATTAACTTATGATGTTATGGAGCCAGGGAGTAACTGAAGTCCCCACAAGTTAAATGATTTTATTTTTGTTTTTAACTAAAACTGTGAGAATGTCCCCTTGCCACAGATCTGGACTGATTGTTCCATGCCATGGTTCACATCCCTAGGTTGCATCTGAAGTTACTGCCTTCGCTTTCGCTTCAGACTGCTGTCGTTGGATTTTAGCGTTTAAACAGCTACTGTTTGCACTCTTTGCTCACTGGCATATGCTTAAAGTCGATAGACAGAAGACTGTGGTAATATTGACCCACGTGCATCTGGAGCTGTAGTTGCTTTGCCTGAAGTGGATATCTGATATCAAATTTAATGAAATTGAAAGACAACAGGAAATTTGTAGTCTGGACTAAGCTTTTCTTTCCAATTCAGGCCAATGCAAATGCAAGACTCACTTTGCCAGAAACCTGTGTTTCATCTACATCAAACGTCATCACGTTTTTAATGAAGTACTACCTGACATTAAATGCTACTCACAATTATTGCTAGATTACTTGGTGGTTGGAGGGGAAAAAGGCAATGAACTTGCTTAGTTAGTGTTTTGCAATTCCCTTTTGCATGGTATTTGTGGCTGTGCTTGTTTCTGTGGTTCCTTTGATGTGGCAAATTTAAGTGTAAGACAGGAAAGCATGGAGAGAGCGATGTCCACTTAGCGCAGTACTGCTGGCTGGTGTCCTTGTGGGGACTTAGGAAAAGTGTGATCACAGTATTGTATTCAGTCCTGTCAATGTTATTTACATAATGTAACAGAGGTGAATGAGTATTGTAAGAAAGGGAGTGAAAATTTCACCAGTCAGGCTTTTGTATATGATGCAGCAGAAGTAGGATATTAGAGCTTTTCTCACAATTTGACCTTCTTTGTTTTATTATTGTAAATGTATCCATAGGAAGTTATTTTATTTAGTGATACAAGTATTTTCTTTTTTTTTTAATTTTGCATAGAAAGAGACGTTAACTTGCTAACTGTATTGTATGAAATATTAATATCTATCATTGTGGTTACATTAATAAACAGAAGAACTGACAGAATGTTCCTGCCCTGCTCTGAAAGACTCATGCTTTTTTAGAAATAAAAAAAAAAAATCTCCTCCGTGCTGGCTGTGAGACACACCGAAAAGCACTTTAAATAGGGCTTAACTTTTTTGTAGATAAAGAACTATACATTCGTGAGGCGGGAATAAGCAAAAAAGTCCCCTTTTGTGTCTTTCATTTAAATAGTTATCGTAACTGTAATCTCCCCCTAGTGGACGCAGTGCATAATGCAGGCTGTGACCACGATGCCGAACTTGGGAAAAATACACGTGTGCAATTCTTTATTAAATGCAAAACCTATTAGTTTAACTCCTGTAACAAAAGGGTGCTTGAGATGAAAGACGGGGCTTGTAATGACAGGAGTTATTTTCCATGATCACATTTCCTGTGCAGAATGACAGAGACAAAAAGGCACACTTCAAAGTCATGCACTTGTAACATTACATGTCATCAGCTGTGTTGTGAACCACCTGTCACAAACATCTCACAACCCTCCAGAAACCCACCCCTGATCTCTCTGCACTGTATTCACATGTGGTTGCAGTATAATTCTTAAATATTGATCAAAGACTATAAATGAGCGCTTCCAGAATGGGCCTGGGCTTTGCTGGAACTGTGTCTACAGACCCCGCAGCCCGTCCTCCCTACCCAGTAGCCCCCCATCCCCAAATATCTGCAGTGGGACACTGTCTGAGCATCCTCCCTCTTTTATCTATGGGCGGGGAACAGACCATCAAAATCAATCGTGGTAAGGGCTGTAGTGTTACTCTGGCTGCCTGATTCCACTTGGAACGGTAGCCAAGTTCAGGGAGATCTGGTCCACTAGATACCCACCGAGAAGCAGAGGAGTCTCTACATTCCTGCCCCCAGTTGGCGAAGCTGCCATGAGAGACCACCGGAGGCCCCCTAATGTCCAGCACAGTGCCAGGCCCCTTCGTTTGTGTCACTTGATGCATGCTTCTGATTAATTAGGTGTGTTACTCTTATTACTGTCTTTATCCAAAATCTGTATTTTATTTTTCACTTGTTGATTTAGCTACAATACAGGCTTGTAATTGTGAGCACTTTTTAAAAAAATATATATAAAAAAATTGGTCAATCAGTGGAATCGTTTATCAATATGTCAGCTGCAGGCTTGTTTTTTTGTTATATAAAACTTATATATATATATATATATATATATATATATATACACATATGGAAGTAGTTTGTTTTTATTATTCAAAAGATTATATTAACTGAAGATAAACTGATTACCAAAGTATTTTTGTTATGTTTGTTTGACAGTATTGTACCTGTGTCGAAGTCACATATTCCAGTGGATTAAAAATACTCAGGTTATTGCAGCTCAAAATCAGAATCAGAAAAAAATAAAATAAAAATGATGTGATTCTTATATTTCATTATGCATGGGTTTTGCCTGGAAAA
>JAABNX020000143.1:10737565-10760308 GCA_015163995.2 Mormyrus lacerda
CCCCCCCCCCCCCCCCCCCCCCCCCCCCCCCCCCCCACGTAACTAAAAAAAAAAACTTAGTTGGCTTAGATGTTTATTTTTTGTGTCAGTTGTAGGTTGAATAATTTAAAGAGATAGACGTATCCTTTGTGTTCGATATATTGAAAATTAAACGCAAACTGTAGGTTTATCTTACATTTCAATTGCTTCTATATCTATGGCTTCTGGCGTTCCTGTAACATTTTATAGATTTGTCAGCAGAAAATGCAATAAACTAAATAAATTTTATTACAGCTTTGCCCATGAGTTCCTCCTTTCAAATTACTTGCATAATAATACATGGCAGCTATACATACGGCATTGCAGAACTCTGCAAATTGGCAGTCAAAAATTTTCATGACAAAATTGTTCCAGCAAAGAATTTTAATTGATTCACTAGACTAAGATGTCAACAAATCTCTAACCGCATAAGACTAGTTTCCTCTTTGTTGCTGAAAGATCACTTGCAGTTCCCTAGAGGAACATGAGGTTTATTTTATTAAGAATGATACCCAAGTTAAGAGCAGTTGTGTGCAACAGCACATCCCTTGTGCAGAAACAAACCACCAAAACGTATTTTAGGCTAAAAGTACAATTAGATAAAAACTTTCCTTCTTCAGTCACGCTACACTTCCCTGTGAATTCTCAAATCCGCTTAATGTGCAAATCTAAACATCCCTTTACCATCCATCATACAGATACAAGGTCCCCAAGCCAGGTCTCCCGGCTTTCTTCAAAACAATAAGAATCTCCGATGGAGAAAAACCAAGTGATCAATCGCTAAAAGGCACACTGCTCATGCAAGGAGGAAAGTTACACACACATGAAACCTGAAGACCAGAAAGAGGAATCCAGTCCCTCACCATTTAAATGCTCTTCACGTCTTTTGTTGACCTAAAAATAAAGACCTGAAACAAAATTGCTATTTCAGAAAAAAACTCAATGTGGTTTTCCAATGTTTTAAACTCTAAATGAAATGCAGATATTGTATTGAGGCATGTTAACAGAACACACACAAAAGACCAACGCGTTTATGAATAAGTTCCTTACAAAATGTCATATAAAGCTCTTCATTAAGACAGCAGCAAAAAGCAGCTGGATTCGAACCCAAAGCCAATCCTCTTTAATAACAAAGGGATGACACGTAACCTTCACTTTACCACAAAATTAAGCAGGTCTCCATTTTGGACAAGTGCAAAAATGTCTTAAAATAAAAGACAAAATAATGAGAAACCTGGAATTAGTTTATTTAAGCAACATATAGCCAAGAGTCTATATACACAATAGCAAAATGACTGTATAAAACAATTTACAGTACCGGCGATGTCCAACACTCAAAACCGCATCTTCCAAATTCCAGGCAGTATGGACAAAGTCTACATTCAAGCATGCAATGTGGAACACAACTTCTTTAAATCAACCACAACTGGTAAAATGAAATAAAGCGAGTTACAACAACAGCATTGACTACACAAACATGACCAAAAAAGGTACACAGAACGCAACACCGAAATTTAGAAGGGGGAGGGGACATCTGGACATCTAAATACAGGGACAAATCCCCCCCCCCCACATCCCCAAAAATAGCTTGGACTTCAAACACACTTTCATATCAAAGATCTCACTATTTTACAAACTATTATCTGTAAAAACTAAAGGAGGAGTATGCTAGCAGGCTCAGTAGTGGTGTGGATACAGGGCCAGTGTTGCCGGTTGACCGATGCCTTGGGTTTGGACGTTGCCTGCATTTACTAAGTGGTTGATGGAAGGTCCACTTTGAATCAGAGTGTCCAGAGCTTTCTGCACACTTGGGTTGTCAAAGTTGATCCCAGTGCCAGCCGTGGGTGGCCTCTGCACTCCCATCGGGGTGGACATGCGGCTCGGGGGGCCATACTGCGTGGGGGTGACGCGCAGCGCCGGTCGAGCGGCCATCATGCCAGAGCTCTGAGCGGGGGGCTGCTGTATTTTAGCGAGGCTGGAGGGCCCCAGTGCAGGAGGAAGATTGGTGCTTTGATTGACAGCGGGGCTGCCGTATGCTTGAGACTGGGAAGCCACGCCGCTGTTGGCGGCGGCGGCACCGGATCCGCTGTTGAACAGGCTGAGGATCTTGGCCTGCAGCTCTTGCTGATGGCTGGATGGTGGAGGAGGGTTGGAGATGGAGGATGACACCAGGTGGGCCTGTGGGGTCAGGTGGGTTGGGGGAGGTGCGTGGACCGTATGAGCCGAATGGACCGTATGAGAAGAATGAGAGGTATGGCCTGGGGTGACAGTATGGGAAGGGTGGGGCGTATGGGAACCATGGACACTGTGAGGCCCACTAGAAAGGGCCGGCACCGGCGGATGGGGAGGCTCCAGCGGGGAGACTGTGGCAGGTTGGTGAGACCCTGCAGAATGAGACGACGAATCAACAAAAGACCAATAGACGTCTAAATATTTAGCTGTCGCCAACACTGAGAAGACAACGCGAAGACCCAGCTCTGGAAAAATCACGGGGGTGTGTGTCTAGTCGAAGCTCCAGCATTAGTACCTGCATGAGGGTCGCCGCTGCTCCTCACCAGACGGTCTCTCTTGTCCCTCAGATAGTCAATCAGTCTATCCAACTCCTCCAAAGTAAGAAACCTGTAATGTGGATGGACGTCAAATCGAGAAGAGACAGCTGGAAGCACCCAGGCGCTCCCGTCAAGCCCACCATGTTTGCAGTCGCATCTAGCTGCTAACCCACCTGCTCTCCGCCAACAGGGTGATGACTGGCTGAAGGGAGATGGGGTGGCCCTCACGCTCGTGCTCCCGCATCAGCACGTCGTCCGCCATCTTGGCGGCCTTGTGCGCGATCTCCTCTCGCTCCTTATCCCTGTGTTCGGCCTTGAACAAGTCATAATTGCGTGCCACGAGCACCATAGCGTCCTGCATAGGCATATTGCGATGCTCTGCAACATCAATAAGAAGTGGCAGCGTTAGCAGGAAGGTGCAGACTAACAAAAACCAATGCTAGTTCACTTAGCCTCAAAACAATAGCTGTATACAATTATACGAGACCCTGATTCAGACCCAAAACAAAACTGAGATCTAGGCTGTGTACTTGCCAAACCTGTACTGCTCCAATACATAATGAATCACAACAATGAATGACTTGTTTGAAAGGTAAAGATCACTTTGTGAGCTATGTGAGGAATCTTCCCGATGGCTAAATACTGAGACAACATGACCAGAAAGGGGGCTCTCCAAAGGCTCACAATGATCAACAATTTGACCACAAATAGGTTCTTGAACAAGAAATGAAACAAAAAGAAGAGTAACTCGTGTGATAAGATGACTGAATGAAATGACAGACAAACTGGTACCCTCTCTCACACACGCCTCTCAGTTTTGGTTCTCAAGTAATGTGCACAATTATTTTTTTCCCCTCCACTAAAAAGTAAAATGACCTAACCCAAGGATAAGGCTAGGCAATCAAAACCAACATTCAGAACCTCTAACCGATGTAATCTTGTCCCTGTCAGTCTTCATTTTTTGGTAGCTTTATTGCCTTATATTCATGTAATAAATATACAAATGCCAATCAGATGATACCTCCCTGAGACACAAAAAAAAAAAGTCAAGTATTATGTACAGCACATAATACTTGACGACAACTATATTGTATCTACTATGCACAACTTTTTATTGTTATTTAGGCTATACAATATAGCCTAGGTGTGTAGTAGGCTATAGCATCTAGGTTTGTGCAAGTACACTGTATGATGATGTCACAATGATGAAAATGACTAGCGACGCCTTTCTCACAACACTTAACCATCATTAAGCGACGCATTAAGTGAAACACTCGCGTAGAAGGTGGGTATACCTTGTGGCGTGCCGAACAGGATGTTGACGGTACAGGAACGGTGCACCTGGTGCTGCTGCGTGATGATGATGGCGAAGGGCGTGCGTGCCCGGCCCACATCCTCCAGGGCCTGTGTCAGCGATACCTCCGTGTTCAGGAAGATCAGGTCCACCACCATGCCCAGGTCACGCACCTTCCGGCCCACCGTCTCGGCGTACTCCCTTGAAGGGAGGATGAGAGCAAGGCGGCTCAGACTTTCCGCTGGCATTCAGAGGCGGATGCCTCTATACCTCTGGCTGCTGCGGGCAGGAGGAGCCCATGTCTCCCGAAGATCTAGCTGGTTCTGACCACGTGAGAAGCAGGGCGACAGAGCGAAGCACCTAATCCGCAACTGACGAAACTTCTTACAAAACTCACAAAATCACTCACTTTTGCTGCTTGTTCACCACGATCACAGAGCAATCCACGGGCCGCTCGGAGTCGTAGCGTCTCTGGAGCTCCTCGTAATACTGTCGGTAGAGCTCATTCCGTCGCCTCTCCTCCATCCTTGGCCGGTCGTCTGAAAGCAGAAGGGCTGAACAGTCACTGCCTACTACCAGCTACCAACGGGTGCTAACGGATACCAATCGTAAAGTTTGGCTCAAAGAGTGCCTTTACTTGCCTTCGTGCTCCCGCCTGCCGTTCCAAGGGTCCCTGTATCTCTCCCCGTATGGGTCCTCTTTCTTGCGGTAATAATCATCCATTCTGTAGTATCGGTCATAACTATCATCCCTAAGGCAATACAAACGGTTTATTGATGTTTCAGCAAACCGGTGTTGGTCAGGCAACCGGCCCAGGTCCCGATTACAGCCGTCTCCTCACCGAAAGCCCGGATCGGCTCTGGGGTCCTTCTCCCTGCCCTCGGAGGGACGGTAGCGGTCGAAGTCCGGGTCTCGGGGCACGTGCTCTCGCGGGTGGCCAAGACGCGGCTCCCGGCCGGGCTCCCTGTGGTCACGCACGTCGCGGCCATGTATAGGGGAGCGAGTGCGGGCTCGAGGCTCCCGGCTCTCCCCATAGCCACCATACGGGTGCCTGCAGAGGACAAAAATTGTCATCAGTGACGGGGCCATGCCCCCTTGCTACCTTTGTGAGCTTGTCGAACCCCCCCCCCCCAGCCTATGTCAAAATCAATTAAAACCAAAAAGTGTAAGAAACAATGCAAGCAAAGTTTTATGGAAAGTTAATGGATCAGCCTGAATCAAACTGTCCAAAGAAATAAATAAAAATAAAACCACAATAATAAAAAAAAAAAAAAAACTAGTACTGAGCCATTTACAATATGCAAATGGCTTGGAAATTAACACAAATTTCAGCTTGCAGTTTGCATCTTCCAGGAAAGCTCAGAATACCACTCCGCATGAAAGGCATCCTCAGAATTTATAGTCCAATATAGGCGGTAAGCATTCCCTGAAGATTCTGGTCTTGTGAACTTCTTCTTTGAAATGAAAGCAGCTTTCCACACTGGAGTAGCGATGCAACGTTCCTCCCATTCAGTAACGCGGATAAAAAATATCGAGTTTGAAATACTTTCAACGCTTTTGGTTCCATAGGCGAGAAAAGCTTTGCTCGAGATGCAGAATAAATCCCCACCATCATCCCGTGCACCTTTTTAATTTAAGTATATCAAAAGGACACTAGTCAAAATTTTTTCCTAAAGCTTTCAATTAAAAGGTTTCATATTAAAATTTGTCGAGTATGTCGTTAACGGCAAAATTATGTTAAGTGAGATTAATCTAAAATTAATAAACGTTAGCAAAATACACAAATGACGGCTCAGACAAACGATGAAGGAAACGTCGGCTTTGAGGCATAAACACATTTGCCACACACATTAAGAATTGCACATTTTATTTCCTAATAATTTTACCAGGTTTTAAATCATGTTTATTGAGTGAATGCTAGAACTGGTTAGGTACAAAGAAAATCACAACTCGATGCCGACTTCAGTGGTCATTTTATAGAAGAGCTCAAAATATTAAAGACAAATCATTTGTAGGAGGGTGTATAAATGTGGAAAGTGAAAGCAAAATAAAACCTGAGACAAAAGACAACACAGGCATAAAACTAACTGATTTACCCATTTATTTTTTGAAAACGTATCACTTGAATATGCAGCTGAAGTCCAGGTTCTTGATTCTTTTTTTATTTTTATTTTTTTAATTTAAGTAATAAAAGTTGTCATGACTCCAGAGTCGTTTATTCGTACGAAAATACAGGATTACCAGAGCAGCTGAAAGGATCCGTCCTCACACCCCACAGTGACTGTACATTACATTACCTTCTTGGAGGACTCTGCCGGGAGTGAGCTTTACTCTGTCGTCGCTCCGCTGCCATATTAATATCTGAAAATAAACCAATCCAGACGTTCAACATATCATTGGAACAGAAACTCATCAGTTCAGGAGAGAATCTCAACTGGCACGATGGTTTCTACCCACTTGCACTTTTGTTTTGGATCCATAAAGTGAACTTTCCCCCAAAATACTCCCCAGTTGTGTGCTTATGCATGTAATAACTGGTACTGAACACTCAGATACAATTGGCTGCACAGACCTAAAACCTCATGTTTAATGATATTTTAAATTCTTCTTTGACTGGAGTCCTATACTAATAAAAAAAAAAACAAACGGCTGTGAATTATCAATCTCCAACCTGATGGCAAAAAAGTAGCAACAATTATTTTAGCTTAACTTTATGAACTTGAAATTTGCAAATATTGGAATAGACCAACACTCATTAAGAACTACATCACCATGAATCAATTTTTAAATGCAAGCTATGCTAAGATTCCAGATCTTTTGCCTTTGGGGATTCTCCATTATTCTAGATCCAGAAGTCCACATAATTCAACGTCAACGGCTGGGACTCCAAGCAGTGCCCCCTCGGATTGTCGTCCCTAGAGCCGTTATAGGACACAGCTATACCACAACCAGAGCCAGTTAGAGAGGAAATTGCTGAAGATTTAATTAAGGTTTTTTTTTTTCTTTTTAATTTAATCACCACTCTGTTAAACACAAGTTTCATTACTCTCAAACCAAACACCCCCCCCCCAAAAAAAAAGGTATATCCTTAAGGAATGCAGCCACAGATTTACGATTTTAAACTTTGTTACTCATTAAAATATGCTCATAAAAAGGTCCGCGGATACATCTCCAGATCCCTTTATAACGACTCCTTGTCCACCGATAGACACGACCTTCAATGGCCTTTAAAGACAAACTACATAAAGCAACGTGCTACAGAATTCAAGATCTGCCCATTTCAATCCAAAACTTTCCAAAAGCCACCCAAAATATCTGCAAGTCGTAAGTCTGCATTCAAATTAAAAGGAGACTGCTTACGAGGTGCAGTATCTACCACATGACTCTGCTTCCTTCAGCAACTGGCTGTTCAGATAGGTCTATGTCAGTGGAATCTTACCTAGTTTATACCCTCTATAAAAGCGACCGTTTTGTCCCGCCTTTGCTGCCTCCGCCTCCTCGGCTCGCTCAAACTGCACAAATCCATACCCACGGAACATGGACAGGGCTGGAAAAAGGAACACGGGGTTTTTGGGAGATTCACTGAGGATACCCATGTGCCATAACCACCTGCTATGACAAAATTAATGCTCAATGGCCCATGTGTAAGATGTCACGTTTTTGCTGAACTGAGAGGTATCTTAAGCCAAATATTGCACTCAAAATTGTTTGTAAAAATTAACCTTATCCCTGCAGTTACCGCTTTTGTTTTTTTTAAAAAAAAAAAAAAAAAACCATGGTAGACCAAAATAGTTTATTGAACTTGCTACCATATACGCAAGCTGTACACAACAGACGTATTGGAGTGCTTGTATCAAGACATCATGTCAAACCGGTTGCCTACAAATCTACAGACGCAATGTCAGCATTGAAAATGTTTTTATTGTACATTGAACCATGCTGACTACTAACCATTTATCTTCCCATATGGACTGAACAGATCCTCCAAGTCCTTCCTGTCCATGAGAGTTGTTGGCAAATTCCCCACAAAAATCCTCCTTTCCAGGTCGCGAGGGTCATTGCTGTTGGTGGTATGGTGGGCGGGGCTTGCACTGCGGCTCCTCCTCCGAGACATGGCGCAAATACTCGGCTCGATCTTAAAGCCTGGTTTGTTTTTTCCTCTCTTTACGTCGTGTTTAAACTGTTTTGTGTGTTTAAGTTTGTCAGTGTTTGTGTGTACTGTCCCAGGCCCTAAAAATATCAGTGTGTCAACAGAAAGGAAGAAAAAAAGAAATCCTGTTCATAAAAATACCAACAGGAACACATCACAAAACTGTTAGACAAAGCATTCCTTTAATGGATGAAAATGGGCTGGAAAATGCAACTTCATTAGGAAATGTCTTCAGTTAAATGATTTAACCCCGTCTCGGGGGGAGGAGGTTGCTCTGTCTCAGTACGACTCAAAATCCACATCTGGATAAGGGAGTAATCAAAAAAAAAAGTTGCGAAAAAAACTCAGGCTCGCTTCTACCCATCTTGACCACCCATTTCGTCTCAAATTACACACACACACACACACACACGATAGATACTTAGCAAAGTTTGATGATCACCATTACACCATTAATCTCTTGAAGATAGCTTAAAGAATTAAACTGCTGTTTAATATAAGAATCTACTATGAAATTTATTGCTGGATTACAGCCATTTAAAGCAGAATAGTAGACAAAGGTCTTTAAATTAATATCTGTATACACGGCATTTATTTAAATATTATTTAAGCTCCTGCAGCTCAAAAGAATAAAGCATTGCGCTAGCAACGCAAATGTCTTGGTTCAAATTCCAGAGCACACAAACTGCAACCGCTCTCTACTGTAAGTCGCTTTGGATAAAAGCGTCACAAAAATAAATGTACTGGATAGAGAGTACGTAAGGCGCCTACACTTGCACTTCGGCAAGTCGGGCGTATCAATATAGACGTATGACTGACGCATAGGTTTACAAGTTGGTTGATCAAGCGTGTCTGAAATCACGTCCCCGCAAGCAATCAATCTGATCGGAGTCTCCGCTTCAAGTCGAACCTACTGAACCAGATCTATTTACCCAATTGAAACTATCGAAAAAGAAAAACGTGTGCATGTAATTCATGGATTTTTCTTGTGTTAAGTTACAGAATTTAAAAAAAAAAAAAAAAAGCAGCCCGCCTTAGATGATGAATGACGTCCAAGCAAAGGCAGCCAGATGAGCGCTTAAATTCGCAGCGTTCTAATATATCTTATTTTATTCCCATGCTGAATCCTTTGTGACTTGCCAAAGGATCTTTTACTCTTCCCACTCTCTATTAGAAGAAAGTTCAACGTTGATGTTTAAAGTTAGTATCAGACCCATCAAATATAGTTTAATAAGTTGACCAATGTTACAGGGAGAAATGAAACTTCATAGGAAAATTTCTTGCAAATCTGCAAAAACAACTGGCAGTAACGGGGAAGATTATATCGGTCGTGCCGCCATTTTCTGGAGCCTGTGAAATGATGCTCTGTGGATTTAACACCGCACACGAACCGGTCCAAAGAGTTAGAAAATGCAATGGGAATGACCCGCACCGGTAACGCGTTGATGAGCACCTTACGATCGCCTCACGTGGCACGAAACGTTAAAGAAAAGCAGCAAAATGTTTGTAACGCGCACCGGCGAAATCTGTTAGCTAGGTGGCTAACCAGCAACTACTAGCCGCCATGAACACAGACGGCTAATTAGTTAGCCTCGCTAGCTAACCTACAAAATGTCGTCGAACGACTGCACGGTTAAGCAAGCAACGTATATAACCAAAAATAAATATACGGCACCATAAATCCGTACAGAAATGATAAACCGTAGCATAAAAGCTACCGATTTATCATCCCCCAAGAGTCTTGTTGCCGTTAAAAACATCTACAATTATTAGCAAACATTTGCTACGTGAAGTACATAGCTGCGTGACGAAAGAGATGACAGGCAACCATAGTTACTGTACAACAAATAAAATATTCCTACCTTCACCGGGACAGTATCTGCGCTGTAGTAACTCCAAACTCCAGTATCTTGTAAAGTATATTGGTATAATTGCTTTTATGCAGCTTTTAGTCCCATTCACTCTCCACCGAATAAAAATACTACTTCTTTGGTATTTTTCTTTATTCTCGACAAAGTTAGCATATCTTTGACTAGCGACACCTGCTGCTTCGGAATGTACATTGCGCCAGAATTGCCTTCCCCCCCCCACCACCTCTGTATTTCACATGTTGGGAAGGAAAAACTGCTGCATCAGCTGACGAGGGGGCGGGGCTTACGCGCCGCAGTCTGCAGATCTCGTGCTCACAGCGATGCGGAAGTAGAGGTAGGTCCGCTAGTCATATGACTTTCTAAAAGCTATATCCATCCTGTGTTCGAGTTTTAGGTTTGACTGATTTATAGGATTGATCTCTTTCGCCGAGCAAGGTTAGTGTTGGAAGCAATGACCTTTACCGTTTCTCTGGGATATAGCCACGGCTGCTTAGTTCCTGTTTAATTAAAGCATTACCAGTTTAAATTCAATTTATTTTGCTTTTAGTTGTTATGACGGCGCTGATACGTAGTGGTACTAGATCTGTCCTGCTATGCTAGTAAATTGTTATTTTATAATAATTAAATAATTAGCTGGTTGAGATAACGTAACAGAATAACTTTGCTACGAGGCAGCTGTTGCTTGATAACTTTGCACTGTCGCATCGTGTGTTTTCAGATGTGCCGCTGGGCTCTGTACTTTCTCTGGGGAATATCGGGAGTTTTCGGCGCCCCAGATGCCGATGAGATTAAATACCTTCCAGGACTGCCGAAGCAACCAAGCTTCAAACAATATTCTGGCTACCTCAATGTTTCTGGGAACAAGCATCTACATTACTGGTGAAGAATAAGTTACTTTATTATTTTTTGCGCAACGATTGTGATTTAAATTTTACAGCTAGGTTCACTTTTATGCGACAACTCTCCTAAAAGGATTGGCCAAGGCACGCTATAGAATCGTAAGGCTATATTCTCTTGGGAAGATTTGGGGATGAAAACAAAGAGTAATGTCATGGTTATAACCGCAGTTATTGTTTGAAAGTTGGTGTGGGAAGAGCATTAAACTTCCTCTTGAAATCACATGATTCTTTTATCGGTAAGATGTGAAACAAATGGTTTGAAGTGTCTTTGGTTGAATTATATTCATTACATTTCAGTCTTTTTGGGGTTATAATAACGATCTTGTAATAGTTGTGGGGTTGAGAGCAGTTTGTCCTGTGATCTTCTGGGGCAGGTTTGTGGAGTCGCAGGATAAACCGGCAGTCGACGCGGTTGTTCTGTGGCTAAATGGAGGACCTGGATGTAGCTCCTTGGATGGTCTTCTTACCGAACATGGGCCTTTTCTGGTATGTTACATCAGTAAAATAAGGTGTTATATGGTTTATTGTGTTTTCCAGGGAACTTTTCAACTAGATGGAGATTCGTTCTAACTTTTAAAATTTCATTTTATCTGTTGCAGATCCAGGATGATGGTGCCTCACTAATATACAACCCATATTCCTGGAATAAGGTATTTTCCCTTTTCCTTGGATGTGCCAGTTGTTCAAGAATTTGCATGAGACAGTAAACCTACAGTTATTAGTTGCTGTGAAACACAAGAAACCAATGAAGTGCAAATGAACTGGAAAATTGTGTAAAATGTGCAACCACCTGAAGCAAATAATGTTGCCAAAGTAACTTAATGAATATTTAAGTCTGGTCTTAATCTATGACGTTTGAAGATGTGATTTCAAAGGCATTTTAATATGATCAGGGTCTTGTGCTTTATGGTGGTCAGCCTTGACCACAGATGTCATTTGTAAAATTATATCTAAGGCTGGGCAATATGGCAAAATATTTGATCAAGATGTATATATTTTTCATATTGGTTAATATAAATAATTTCCGCAATATAACGTAAGACATTATTGTCATTTCCTTCAAGGCTTGCTTTTTTTTTTTTTTTTTTTTGCTTTGCTTGAAATTCCCTTGAGTTTCCTGTTAGAGATTCAGAGCATGAAAAATTACCACAAATGGAATGGACTGCAAAGTGAATAAATCATGCAAGAATAAACTTTATGTTGTAGAATATAGCACTAGAAAATTTGGGCGGTAAGGTTTGTTGCTGGTCCGACTGCCTCGCTTCTTGTTCCCAGGGATGGGCTAGACATTGCTGGTGTTTGTGACTGTAAGCGTGTGTTATACTGGATGGCAATGCTTCAGGTGGTGAAATTTAGTTTGTAGTATTTCTAGTTTAAATTGGCACAAAGATTTTACAATACACAGCATCTGGGGCAGACTGGCAACAGAAAGTATCCCAGAAATTTGCCAC
Source organism: Mormyrus lacerda (assembly GCA_015163995.2). Taxonomy (NCBI): domain Eukaryota; kingdom Metazoa; phylum Chordata; class Actinopteri; order Osteoglossiformes; family Mormyridae; genus Mormyrus; species Mormyrus lacerda. The sequence goes on from JAABNX020000143.1 coordinate 10,749,798, forward strand.
CGGTCGGGGTGGGTGGAAATCGACAGACTGGCCACCAATGAAATCAAGCATGTGTACCCGATTTTAAATAACCAAAGTACTGCCACACTACCAACTAGGGCTGCACGATATATCGTTTCAGCATCGGCATTGCGATGTACGCACGTGCAATAGTCACATTACAGGACGTGCGAGGGACAATGCTTTGGTGTTTTTGCTAAAATGACAAATCTCACATGGTTCTTATTCTTAAACAGTCCACAAAAGTCTGTTGTATAATTTAGGTTAATTTTAAAGGTTTTTGGATACAAGGCCGACACGCAGCTCTGCACCAGCAGCTAAGAAACATGTCGATCACAGAACGAACCACCAATCACAAGCATTCTCGTCCCCGGCACTAACCATTTAACCCAGCGCTATTTTGTCGCTCGTGTTAACTCCCATATGCGATAGGCTTCCTTAGTTTAATGCTCATGCACTGTTTAGAACTGATTTAAGTAATCATTACCATTTTATTTGGGCAAAATCAGCTCAATCTTTCTAGAATGATTAATTATACTAATAGAATACATATCCACCCAAATTCGCCAGTCACAGCAGATGGCACATTTTTTTTTTTTATGTATATAAGTGGCCTCTTTGAATTTTGGTTGAATACCCCTGCAATAACCCTATTGAACCAATTAGATTTTTTTTTAATCCCAATATTGCAATATATATCACAGAAAGAATAAGTATTGCAATGTGATTTATTTTTATTTTTCCCCCAATATCGTGCAGCCCTACTACCATCATCTTATTACCTTATTTATCCACCATAGCTCCCTTTTAAAAGGTCCTGCGGCCGCTGAACTGTCACTTTCTTCTCCATGACTTTATATTTCCTCTGAGGGAGTGATCATGTGCATGTAGACACTGCCTTATGGATTCTTTTGATTTGGATGTTAGTTTGAGGATCAGTTCTAACGTTAATGTTTTTTAACTGGCACATTTACCAGCAATTTACTGTTAAATTTAATCGTTGGCTTCCGCACACCCCGACCCTACCTCAGCCCCAGAAAGGGTTGGGCTGGTATTGGATCAAGGATAAAATTGGTAGCACGGTGCATCCCTGACACGTTTTACCACGACAGAAGCATGTGGCGTACCGGCTGTACCCCTCTAACTTGATCGACCTCCGTTTATTGGGTGTAGGTTGTCCATTCTTAAGATGGCATATGATTGGCTGGAATTATGCTCATTTCTTTGATGTGATAGGCTAATGTGCTTTTGTCATTCCTTATCTACAGATTATTGGCTTCTTATTTTCATACGGTTTAGATTTTCTATCCCCCAGCCCTAATTATATCCATGTGAGGCTGGAGTTTGTATTTGAATGTTTGTCCCTCAGTCCTGTCCATAAAGGCTAAGCCTTTATGAATGTATGGATCTTTTTATGGTTCAGCAAGAAACCAACATAGAATTTTGCTTCCGTTTTCTGTCAATGGCATTGACTGCTAAGGTGATTTGGATTTAACAGATAGCCAATGTGCTGTACCTGGAGTCACCAGCTGGAGTTGGGTTTTCCTACTCTGATGACAAGATGTACACTACCAATGACACAGAGGTTAGTAGTAAGCCTACTCGTGAGAGAGAGATTCCCCCAATATCTGCACAATCAGAATTTTGATATGTGACATTTGTTTTCCAGTGTTTAATAACTAGACTCTAGACACTTTGTTTTTTTTGTTTGTTTTTTTTTTTTGTTTTAATCCTCAGAATCCTAAGAATCTTGCTTTGTTTAGCTTCTGCATTCACAATTTATTTCTGCACTTTCGCTGCTTAGGTTTCAATGAACAACTACTTAGCCTTGAAGGAGTTCTTCCGGCTCTTTCCGGAGTACAGCAAGAACGAGTTTTTCATCACAGGGGAGAGCTATGGAGGGATCTATGTTCCCACATTAGCGGAGCGAGTGATGGAAGATAGTAGCATAAACCTCAAGGTAGCTGGTTTTCCCAGTTGCATTACTACACCATCAGTTTGTGACTGTTTTATGTTTTTATTAACTTGGTTGAGTTTAATTGTATACATGGGAATTTGTAATTCAGGTATAGCTCTGTACTAATACTACCCTTTAAGAAATATCATGCAGAAGTACAGCTCTACAGTTCTGTGGCCACCACCTGTTAATTTGCTGACGAACTGGCATTTATTGTTTGGAAAGCATTCGAAACAGCCTAGTGGTATCTGGTTAGGAAAGACTTCATGAGTGAACTGGAATCTTACTGGGAAACTTAATGTATTTAAGCAATCCTTATCTCCCAAAAATGAGCAAAAAGATGATCTGAGTCAGTTTTAAAATTTTAGGAGAGTTTAGACTTGAATCTGTTTTTGCAAGTAGCCATATTGATATATTGAATGTCTCTGTAATTCTGATATCCATATTGCAACAAAAAAGACTTAACTTGCTTGAGCTAGTCTGTGTATTTTGAGATAATGGACACATCTTTCGGTCTCCCTTACAGGGCATTGCGGTTGGTAACGGCCTGTCTAGTTATGAGATGAATGACAATTCTTTGGTGTACTTTGCTTACTACCATGGACTTCTTGGAAGCAAGTAAGGATACCAAGAACAAAGATTTTAAGTTTTTTTTTTTTTTTTTTTTTTTTTTTTTTTTTTTTTTTCTTTTTTCAACAATTAAGTCAGTTTATAAAGTTTTGATGCAGAAAGCCTTTCTTAATGGTAAATCTGCATCTATAGAGCACTTTGAAATGTAATCATGATGGTTTTGCAGGCTTTGGATGGATTTGCAGACGTACTGTTGCAAGGATGGGAAATGTGACTTTTATAATAACCAAAATCCCATTTGTTCTGCAAATGTGAGTATCGGAAATTGAAGAAATCGAGTCCAATAGGTGCACCTATATAGTAATTTGGAGTTCTGCAGTGAGTTTAATTTTGTTAGCTGTAATGTGTTTGTTCACACATTTAAATTGTAGTTACTTTTATTACTCCTAATTTTATTTATTTACATGGCTGTTTCTGATGTAGCACTCTAATCACTGCACATGTTTGGTCGACTGCTTTTTATGGGAGTGGTATACGTCATGCACGTTTTTGGCCTTCTCCTTCATATCTTTTTACTTTGCTTGTTTTACGGTCTCTCTCCCTCCAGCTGAATGAGGTGCAGCATATTGTGTACGGCTCCGGCCTTAACATCTACAACCTGTATGCCCCCTGTGCTGGAGGTGTGCGCCACAGAGTGAGGTGAGGCGATGAGGAAACGCTACGGGGGGGTCAAATGTTTATGAGCAAACTGGCCCAGAGTTTGCGGTGATACTCCTCTATGCGGCCCCGCCTGTTATAAGTTTATGTTGTACAAATTGAGGGGGAAAAAACATGCAATTTACAACAATAGGACGGCTTGGCTAATGGTACATTTTTGAAATGCGAATGATTCTGCAGATCTTGTATCTGTTAAAAGGACTAACAGTAGAACAAAAAGCTATTTAATATTATGTTTTCAAACGTATTTCATGCAATTTCAGCATTAATTTTGAAGTATAGTCCTGCGCGACTATGACTAATTTTTGTTAGCTAAATTTGACTAATGAACTATCTCTTGTACCCAGCTACACTGGAAATCATTTGGTGATTCATGATCTGGGGAACAGCTTCACGCAGCATTATTGGAGCAACTTGTGGAGTCAGGTAAAATGGGAAACGTCTCCCAGATTAGCAGGACAGTCAGTAAAATGTATGAAGTTTTATTGTTCATGACAGCTCTTGTATAAGGATATATGTAGATATTCTCAATTTTTAGGTTTTTAGGAAAAAGATTCCCTTCCTTTTGGTGTTTTTGTGCCCCCTGTATGGTCAGTCTCAGGAAAGAGTTTATACAAACTCTACCACCACTACAGTTTTCGAAGAACCTTAAGGCACTTTCAGGTTGACTTTAACCCATGTTAAGGAGGAGTTCATTCGCCATTACATTTTTAGTGCTTCGTTTGCGTTTCATTACAGATGTAAACAGTGTTTCAGGTGATCTTAATTTTTTTTGCAAAGCTTCACAATCGAAGCATAATGCTTTCAGTGAAGTCTTCAGTCTTCAGTACGTAGCGACGTAGACCTGAATGAATTATTATTATGCAATGTGAAACGTAAGATAACTGTTGTAATAAGAAATTATTACAGTACATAGAATTTCAGAATGTTAATCAAGGGAGGTCAACACAGCAGAAAACGCACATTTTGTCAGAGTAGAAATCAGTTGCCATATCAATTAAATATGTGATGGATCAATCTGTTGGTAGAATATAATAGAAAGAACTTGCAGAAAATAACTCAACGATGATTTTTATCAATGCTTATACCATGAAGATGATAAATAAAACAGAACCGGGTGGTTAACCAAAGAATTCTGACACTTTTTTACTAAATAATCAATATAATGAATTTGCTTACATTGAAATAAAAATGTGTGTTCTGGTGCCACATAAATTGCCTGACAGTAATCGTACCTTTTCGTATGTGAACATATTACCCCATCCTTGCATAGGTACGACTTTTTAAAGTTTGTAACTCATGCTAGGCCACTAAAAATGCTTCTGACTCATAGAAATACAAAGATATCAAGACCAAGCACAAGTCTGTGAGGCTTGACCCTCCCTGCACTAATTCCACTGCATCCACCATGTTTCTGAACAATCCCTATGTGAAGTCGGCTCTGCACATCTCTGCTTCCGCTCTGGAGTGGCAGATTTGTAGGTGAGTCTCAGTTAATGGGATCCTTCCTCTAGACATGTTCAGGCAATGTGCACTGGGCGTTCAAGTGGTGAGTCGTACTAATAGACAACACTGGTATTTTGAATTATAAGAACTTACTGCAACTTTTAAAGACCGATTTTGCTGTTTATTGAAATTAAGTGGTTAATTAAATAAAAGTAAGAGATACATGTCACAGTCCAAGAATAACAATTCAAACATTTTTATTTAGTTGAATCCATCTAAGAGCTCTATTGCCTGGCTGGTTTTTGCTTTTGCAGTGCAGAGGTCAATTTAAATTACAAACGGCTTTACCTGGATGTCCGCACACAGTACCTGAAGCTGCTTGGGGCCCTGGTAAGTTCAGTGTCTTACTTTTCCATCTGTATCTTTTTATTTTTTTTAAAATCTGTTCTTCCTTGTACTGGGAGTAGCTGAATGAGACAAGGAAAGTTTTTATATAGCACCTTCCATACACTGCGGTCGTTCAAACTGCTTTGCACATAAGTAAATGCAGAATACAAAGAAAATTCAAATTAAAATTATATATCGGAATAAACATAAAATCATGATTAAAAACAGTAGATTTAAAAGAAGAAACATGAAGATAAAATGCAAATTACGGATGAATTGGGATACAGGACAGAAATGCACGCGGTTTAACCGAGAAAACAAAAATGTACAGGAAAAGTTTTACATGCCAGAATAAGGATATCAGAAGGGAACCAATGCGGAAGGAATACACTTATTCAGAGCTGATTGGAAAATGGATTGCAATCCAATATATTTCAAAATAGGTTTTCCACCCATATACTTGTATGGTGATGAATGAAGTCATGGCAGAATTATTTGAAATACATCACCGCTGCCATTGATCTTGGTCTACATTAATAATAACCTTGTTTTCCCTTTGAAGCGTGTCCTGGTCCATAGGCTACTGCCCTTTGTTCCGGGACTGCTAGCCTCGTTTCAGTTTTAAGTTTCAGTCCAAAGTGTGTGTTAAACTGAGATATGCCAAACAAGCCTTTTCATTCGACGACTTCTCTTTTAAAAAGAAAAAACGTCACATTACAAGACGGTAACACTGCATTAAGAAGCGATGAGGGGGAAAAAGTTATAGTAACAGGAGGAAACAGATTTAAACCTACAGGACTGAGGCATTTCTGACTTGAAAGAACATTTCGAAATTTAAAACTTAATAAGAGGGTAGAGAAAAGAGAACCATTTGATGTTGTATTGGGTAAACACTGACAAAGGAATATGGCACAACTGTTAAAAGAGAGAACCGAAAGACTAAACAGCGTAAAAGAGAACCTTGTTGTTCGACATTTTTGACAGGCGTAGTAGAAACCGGAAGTTGTTTTGCCAGTATACGAGAATCCGGAAGACATGAGTACACGGAGCCTGCAGCTAAGCACTGTTTCCTAATGATCTGAGTAATTGCAACATGTTCAATCTTGAATTTAACTCCACCTACTAATCCTCATGGTTGATTTGTCCCGCTACCTGCAGAAGTACCGCGTGCTTGTATACAACGGAGATGTGGACATGGCCTGCAACTTCCTCGGTGATGAGTGGTTTGTGGAATCACTTCAACAAGAGGCAAGTCTCAGTGCTGTTGCTCATTTCGAATAATGAAAATGTAAATATATCTGGAAAAGCAAAAATGCATCATAAATGTACAGAAAGAAAGGGAACTGTTAAATAAGATGCCAAAGCATACCTCCCCAAAACAAGTAAAAATCCTTCTGGCCATTGCAGTATGTGACCATCACTCAACTTACACTGATTGCAATACTCTCTTAGTTTGGTCGTTTTCTTCCCTTGCAGGTGCAGGTCAAACGCAGGCCTTGGCTCTACTACACTGGGGAGAGCGTACAGGTCGGGGGCTTTGTCAAAGAGTTCTCTAACCTGGCCTTCATGACTATTAAGGTAAGAACCACTCTCACCTCATTTTAGAAGAAAGAGAGAATGTTTGTTGAGTCTGGCTTCTGAGCATCAGTGCTTCATACATTTATAGTGAAGTTCTTCAACGCTAGGACAGGGCTACGTCTGAATTTTTGACTTCCTCCGGAATATGTCTATTAGACCTTTCAGAACGGCATTCCCGTTGATAACAATTCTCTTGTCGTTCAACAGGGGTCAGGTCACATGGTGCCTACCGACAAGCCAATAGCGGCCTATGCGATGTTCAGCCGTTTTCTGAAGAAGCAGCCGTATTGAGAAACGGACTGTGTGCACGACTGTCTTATTTCACTTCCAAGTCCTTTCCTGGCATCTGTCTGCACTGTGATCAATCTTTTGGCTTTATATGAATTACGCTCATGAGGGGTACCAGACGCAATATGCACTAATTCATTGTGAACAGCACTGGATTATCAACGTAATGGCACAACTGACTTTTTTTGTTTTGGTGATTTTGTGTGTGTGTTGAACGTCTGCTCATATGAATCCATGGTAAGATGCTGGTCATACTACTGTACCATTCAGACTTTTGTGTTTGTAGCAGGAAGTCAAGAGGATGGCAGTAGGTAGTGGGGGTCCCTACTGGCCAGTCAACGCCGTGCTGATAGTTACGATCGTATGTCTTATGTCCGAAGTTTTATTGGGTTTTAATACAACAATAACAGCACTTTTATGTATGCATTCAAAGGGAATGATCACTGTGTTGGGAAGTCCACCAATTTGCCTTTTACTGCGATGTATCAGTATGTCATTTAGAAACTTCACCGTCAATAATAAATTGCAGCGTCATCATTTAAGATGTATATATTTTCAGCCTTATATGCAGAATTGTATGAATGATGGACTTATTTGAAAGATCAGTATTATGTATTGTCAATTATGTTTCAGTTAAATTGGGGGGGGGGGGGAGCCAGTAATTGTGCATTACTAAAGTTTACTTTTTGTTAAATTCGTTTGCATTGAATCTCCTGTCTCTTGTTATTCAGAGTGCTGTACCTTGATTTCTGAAATAGTTCAGATAGTTGACAATAGCTTGTATTATAAATGCACTGAGGTCATAGTTTGCTTCTCAAAATACATAAGAGAAATGTAGAACAAACTTTGTGAAGGGGGAAAAAATGAATTTCCATCTATCTGCTATGAGAATTTGAAGTTTTGAAGTGGTTCCTATCAATGGCTTATTTATTGCCCTTGCAATATTAGACCATGTGCCTGTAATACAATGCTATCTTTTGTGTTTTAAGAAGATCTCCCATAAGCCCCCTCACACCGCTACTACAAATCCCAGCACAAACTCAAAGCACTAAATTTAACAGTTTGCACTGTTCATCACATACTATAGTAATATGATTTTTTTTTTTTAGAATCATACCTATGTATTTAAAACAGTCAGAATGAGTTTGTGCACCGTACATACAAGGGTTACACAGAGAAATGTGTTTAAGAATGCAGATAAATGAAACTACTTATGGAAAATGTAATAGTAGTTATTTAGCGATTATGACTCTGGTAGTATGTTGTATTTGAGAAGGTAAAGAATTATCCATTATCCCTCCTCCACCAAACTTTACAGTTGGTACAATGCAGTCAGGTAGGTAACGTTCTCCTGGCATCTTCCAAACCCAGACTTATCCATCAGACTGCTAGACAGAGAAGTGTGATTCATCACTCCACAGAACACATTTCCACTGCTCCAGAGTCCAGTGGCAGCATGCTTTATACCTCTCCATTTGATGCTTGGTGATGTGAGGCTTGCATGCAGCTGCTTGGCCATGGAAGCCCATTCCATGAAACTCCACTCACACAGTTTTTGTGCTGGAGTCAATGCCAGAGGAAGTTTGGAACTCTGAAGTGAGTCAACAGAGCTTTGGCGACCTTTATGCACTTATGCACCTCAAACACTCGGAGACTCCATTCGGTTTTTACGTGGTCTGTCACTTTAGGGCTGAGTCTCTGTCGTTCCTAAATGCTTCCACTTTGCAATAATACCACTTGCAGTTAACCGTGGAATATCTAGCACTTTCACAAACTGACAAAGGTGGCAGCCTATAACAGGACCACACTTGAATTCAATGAGGTCTTCAGAAAGACCCATTCTTTCATAAATGTTTGTAAACCTGACTGCATAGCTAGGTGCTTGATTTGGCAATGGCAATGGGTCTGAATGAAACACCTAAATTCAATGATTTGTGTCCCAATGCTTTTGTCCATATAATGCATAATGAATGTCTAACTAAATATACATTTTTATTTTATTTATTACAAATAAGCATCTCACAGTAAACATATCTTGATTAGAACTTTTTATTTTTTCATTTCATACAAATGTTTATTTTTTCCCCAAAAAAAATAACTGGTTATTCAACAATTATGTACTAGGACAATAGGAGTAGGAAAACCAACATACATTATTTCAGTTTGAAAACTAGGTTTATTTCAAAAAATGGATTCAGTATATATGATTACTGGTGTGGAAAGGAAATCATACTATGAAAACAGTTTTAAAAAATAGAAGATGAGCATCTGAAAGAATTTTTCATTTCTCAGTCTTAAGATTCCTCTAAAAACTGAAAAACCACTTCAACTGTTAAAATCATATCTTCAGACCTGTTTAGTCTTGTTTCGATTCTTTAATAAAGTGGAATGTTTGGGTTCTTTTTAGCTACGAAAAATGGAGTGGAGCGAAGTGTCAGAATATTTACATATCCGACAAGAATGAGATTTGCTGCTGTAAATATTTCCCGGTGAGCATTTAAGTGCACACACTGAAAAACCTGGTCTGGATACGCTTTCTCTCATAGGACCTGATGTGGTTGTTGAAGGGTTTGTGCTGTTGCCTCAGTTGCAGGGTTTGAATCTGGCTTTGTGGGTGTAGTGTATCGCATTTTTCCTCCGTTTACAGCCTCGATGCATGCAGTTTGAGCAGTGCCTCTAAATTTATCCCTGTGTCCTTGATATTATTTCTCCTGATGGATATCTGAATGATAAATTTTAAAGTGTGAGGTGAGAAACTGCAAGTCTGCGATGAGGCCCGGCGGACGGCAGAGGACTTTCCAGCTCAGGGGGACGCGGTGCTGTTGCTCGGCGCCTCCTGTCGATTCTTCTCAATCACCTCTCTCAGGCTTTCAGTGAAGTGGAGGTTGGCTCCAATGATGATGAACCCCTAAGAAAAAAGAGAAGAAGTGAGTATGCTGCTACCACTACAGAAATATTGACAGGAGACATGCAACACTATCAGCTATGCATGGTATCTGCAATCTGCAGTCACATGTTTTCCAGGATTTTTACTCAGTGACTAGAAGCAAGTGCCCCACAGAAATAAAAAAATAACCAATTGATATTTCATCTCCATATAGTTCTGAAAGTGAATGGAAAATTCCTGTGGTCCAAGGTCACCTCAGCCCTGGAATTAGCAAAATGTAGCAGGAGATAAATGAATCTTTCCAGCCCTGGCATGAACTTCTACTTGACAACAGATGGAGTTAAACTTACATTGTGATACTCCACCACCTCCTCAATGAAGTCCATCCCTTCCGGAAGCGGAATCTGAACTCCTTTCTTCGTTCGATCTTAAACACAAGATACGCTTCTGCTTATATTATCATGGACACTACATAAAAACACATTAGCAAGTGCATACAGAAGGGTTTTGGGGTGGTAGCCTGCTGCTTCAGGGTGGGAGATTTGGATCTAAACTTTTCTCTGGGTGGAGTATGCATGATCTCCCTGTGTCACGATGGTTTCTTCCCCGTTTACTGACACCCCGACCAGGCTGTACCTCTGCCCTGTGCTGCATGGGGGCGGGGGGGGGGGGGGGGGCAAC
>JAABNX020000143.1:10766973-10780907 GCA_015163995.2 Mormyrus lacerda
TGATGACTCTGGGAGTCTTTTTGTAATGCATTTCTCTGTTTGCACCCCCAGCCCCCCTTTCTTACCTTCTTAAACAAAGGAAACAAACCTATGGAAATGCATATTGCTGTAGCCCTTTAGAACAAAACAAAACTAAACAAGAGAACAAAACTCTCCCCTTTCACTTCCAGTTCCCTTTTTAAACTTCAAACTCGTCAATCCGGCTCAACCGATTTGAATGGCATCTTAGTTTAATCTAAATAACACCCCCCCTAAATCTCCCAAATTGTGAGGGAGTTGACACCGAGGCCTCTGCTGCAGGACAATCACAATGGATCGTTGGCTTCAGGGCGCAGGGTCAGCTGCCCCCAACCCTCGTAAAGTGAGCAAGTGACGATACAGCTGGTATGATGAGGTTAGGGGTACATTTACTATTAGCAGGTCAGCGTTTAGCTTTGGCACTCTGGTTTCGTAAGAGTTAAAGGGGTTAAACCACGAAGAGATACAGTGTGTACTAACGCCTGTCGTTTCCAGGAATCTGCGCTGCGATATTGTGGAACGCAGCATCCGAGCAGCTGTTTGTTCTGGCAAACAGCTTCAGGAAGCTGTATAACACTTTAAGACTTTGATAGCTTTTTATTTAAGTTATACACATTTTATGTTTTCAAATGAATTGTCTGCCATTCTTCTGAATACCATTCAACATTTCAACTTCCTAGTTGTTCCAGGTTTATATGGTAATGCTTTTGGTAAATGATAAACAGCATTCCTGTTGTGAATTATACCATTAACCAGGCTTAAAATAACCAGGCTTAAAGTGTCTCATCTTTATTTTCCCATCTACATGCTTTATTTTTTTATGCCAGATGAAGCTTCCAGAAACACACATCCGTTAACATTTGGCAACAAACATCCTGGCATAAACGTTCCCAAATCAAAATTGTTTATATGCAGAAAGTTTCAGTGTAGAAGTATTTTGGTGCTGAGCAGCATAGAAAACACACCTCATTGTTCCATTAAAAGGGAACAATGATCAAAGCATAAACTAAACAATTCTGAGATTAAAATACTGGGATGATCAAAGTCATGCTTTTATTCCTTTGGGTTGTAAAATGGACCAAAAAAATAGTTCATTTATCATTTTATTGTTGTTCAAAAACAAATTTTAAAAAGGTTATTTCCATCATAGATAATAATCACAATAAATATTAATAACTATAACCTTCTACATTATTATTTATAAAACATATCAGTGGTTATATATAATTTACACTGAAGAAATTGTGTATTTATTAAGCAGAATACACATATTATATTGATAGGCCTACAATTAACGTGCAAAGCAAGCTCACTTAACTTGTTGACGCAATACAGTTTAGTTACCGGTAGATGGCAATACTCTACCGACATGCAAGTTTGCAAACACAAAAAAAAAATCATCCGTGAATTTTTAGTCTGTTCTTATTAAAACGTTATGCCTTATACGTAAACGTTGGCCAAGACTAGTTAAGACGTCAACAAGTAAAACTTTCAAAAGTGTAAATACTCCAAAAATAACATCCATACAAAAACAGTTCACAGTAATCAATCAAAAAGTAACAAATATGAAAAATTTAAAAATCTACTGAACCTATCAGGCCAGACCATTACAAATAAATTTACAGAATCATCCACTATTAAATCAAAACAGCTTTCAAGTTTCCTTGTTACATGCAGTTTAATTTCTCATGTTTAATCACCATTTCTTTATCATACAACCTTCTGTTACTCTTTCAGGAAAAGATGGTTTTGGAACAACATGCCGCTGTAACCTTTGTTACATGTGTCTGGCTTCACTTAGCAGCTGAAACAAAGCCAAATTATTTATTCAAAATAATTATATTGTTCCAAAAATAAACACTAAATGGCGCTAACTGTAACTTACCGTTGCCTGTGCCATCGTAGAGGCAAGAGGGCTGTTTTTTCTCAGTTTCGGCTACAAACACCAAGCCTAAAGTACATTTAAGTGCTGTTGCTTACCTTTGTGCAGAATTTGAGCAACAGTGTGATGTATTCCATTAGCTCACTAGAGTTACTCAATAAAATGAAATACTTACAGCTATTGCAGAACAAGTTGGCGAGGTTCAAGAACTTCTTTCCAGTCCTCCTGGTTCATTGACCTTCAGTGACTTCAGAAGGATGGTTTGACTCGCTCTGGCTCACCTCTTTCTCTCAGTCTCCCAAGAGATTAAGTACTTATATAAGCAGCTGGGAACACAAAGGGGTGTAGCCCAACGCAATAGTCGCGTGACTGTGTGGTCAATATAATGACAGCATTTGACTTCACTAGCTAGCATGTACAGCCCAACACTCACACAGCAATGCATCTTGATGAAGCAGGATGAACTAAACCAGAGTTTGCCAAACATTACATGTAAATGTAACCTTACCAAAAGCTTTGATTTAAATTACTTAACAAAAAAGAAAGATGGTTGATTTTATGAACCTCCCCCCCATAAAAAAGGTTTCTGACAATTTTCCCCCATGTGCAACAGGCAGTGCAGTAGTGCAAAATCTTAAATCTTTTATTTACAAACTTGAATTGGATACCATTAATCGAAAATGGTTGACATGATGGCAAAGGTTGAAAGATACGAATAGTTATAATTCATCTATGTAAATAAGTACTCCCTGGGCACTGCCATGGGTGGCTGTTCTTCACAGACAGCTTGCTTACAAAGAGCAAGTTGAGGGAGGCATAAAAAAATAACTTCCCATGGGATCAATAAAGTGATAATTATAAAAAATTATAATTATTTTGTGAGAAATAAAAGTATGTAATCAAACAATAAATACATGGGTTTTGTGTGTGTCTGAAAATGGTTAAAGGAAATAAGTAATAATCACATATAACAATTTCAGAACTTTGCCCTGGGAAAGACTAAACTGGCCACTTATACTTAAAAAAAAAAAAAGTGCGTGTTGGTTTTTGAAGTATTACTAGGAAAGACAACCACATGACTTTACCACAACTTAAGATACTACTTATTCTTTTACTATAAATTCAACACAGGTCTTTAATTTGTGTGCAAGAGGACATGTCGCTTAAAAAATACCTTTTGAAAATCTGCTTGAACAACCACAAGCACGTGACTTCTCAGCAGTGTGGTATGGTGGAACACAAGACTCACTGTGCTTCTTTTTGGGAAATGACATCACAGGACAGCAAGGTTATTTTTTGTTTAACTTTTATTCAATGAATGAATCATTTTTTAAAACAAAACTTTACTGCGACTGGTACCGTAGGCTAAGAAATGCATATGGTCTCCATATGCAGTAACTGGAATTAGGTCACACAAGGCCATTGAAACAGACTACAAAAGTTTTCGTGAAAGTGGACTCAAACAGGCACCTGACAGATATCAAAGATGATACCAAGTGGTATAGCAATCAAGATTCCATCAAATACAAATAAGGGCAGACACATAATAAGCAACTCTCAAGGCAAGATGTAGACATGCTATTTGGTCCATTGACTGATTTGCTAATTGCCATATTTGAGCAAAGTTCTGGGATGGAGAGAGCAGGATAGGTCTGGAGAACCATACAAGTCAAGCAGAGCTTTTTCTGTGAACACTATCCCACATCATTTGATGGATCTGGGTGGAGTGTATCACTCTAACCGCCAAACCTTTCATCAGTGACAGGATTGAATCATGTTGAACTGAAAATCTTTAACTGTTAGAATCGAAATCAGCTCTTTTACCAAATGTACAAGTACACAGGAATTTGACCTGATGATACAGTGCAGGAAAACTTGAGATTAAGAACAAAAATGTTTTTTGTTTTTTTTTTTTTTAAATAAAAAAATAAATAAAAATCACATTTTCTGTTAGTCAGTCTTTTAACGTTAATTGTTTTTTTTGTGGGGGATGTTTTGTGGTTCTTTTCCGTGTTTTGTTATCGTTTGAGCAACCAGCCCTCCAACAAGCATATTTTATTTTTTTTATTTAATTTAGCGTTATTTGTGTATAATTAAGGTTATAATTAAGGTTTTAATAATTAAGGTTTTTAGTCTATATTCTTGCTCACAGAAAAACAATAAAAAACGGTAAAAAAAAAAAATCAGTGTTTCAGAGATTTAAATAATTATTTCTATTTACATTATTTTAAATGGGTACAATTGATGCAGGTCGCGAACTTTTCGGTATCACGAACTGAGTCCTCGAACGAATTAAGTTCGTGAGCCGAGGTACCACTGTAAATACAATAGCAATGCAGAGGGCGCCCTTTCATTTCCATCCTCTGGCTTTTGGTTGACGGCATCCTGAGTTCATCGCCAGAGACCTTTTTCTTTCTTAACGATAGAAACAAACAGCTGAGATCTAAATCACACAAACATCATTCCATTAGGAAACAGTCAGATCGCATCTAGTGTATTTTCCCATTAACGTAGACAAGAATGAACACGGCAATAAAAAAAAAATTAAAAGAAGCAAATTTGTATATTAATACAAGGCACATCTAATTCATCAGAGACTGCAGAATTAAATGCAACTGGGCAATCTCCGACAAGATCCCATGTTAACTGAATCAGAACATTCGCTTCATTATGCGTTCTGAACTGAAAATGATGTGACCGTTAAAGTTCCTGTATGGATGCAGCGAGTATCAAACTCACAACGTCTGGAGATGTACTACTCCATACTACAACACCCTTACATAATAAATATTGAACTTTAGTTTGGTTAGTCAATTGTCCTTTTAACAAAACATAAGTGATTTTCGTCCTTTGATGAGGTTAGACCTCTGGTTTATGTATATTCTCCATCAGTGGGCAAAAGACACGGCTTGAAAAACTGAATCTTGAATCTTTTGTTTGTAAAGTAGGATAACAATTGCATAGTTAACATTAAATAACAATACAATACAAATAAATCACAAAAATACATAATAAATATTAGATAAAATAGTGACTGAAATGCTGAATGAACTTACAAATACGATCTTTGAATTACATTAAGGTAAATAATTATTTCCCATTTATCGGTGGCATTTTTGCATGCTCATAGTACATAATTGCATGCATACTCTGGTTGCCACACTTAACATGGCTACTTACCCACGCCGAAAACGAGTGGCGCGTCGATTAAACTGGTGCATGCGCAATACCCCGGCCCGGGTCCCCGATACAAGATGGCGGAGACGGTGGGGAGGGAGAGGCGGAGGCGGGTCTGGATTGAATAGAGTAAAGCCTGTACCGGATTCCCAACAAACCTCTCAAAGGTAAGGGAATTAGGCATGTAAATCGGATAACGACTGCAAGGACGTGTGGCGGAATGGATGGGGTCTGGGAATATCTGGTCGGATTCTGCACGCCTGTGCAGCGTGCGTAATAAACAAGAAATATGTTGTGCGGGGAGCGCGGCGGCTCTGCGCGAAGCGCGCGCGCCATCTTGTTTACACTTCCCCAGAGCAGCGCGCGCGCCGAAAACCGGCCGCCTTTTCGAGGAGCGGAGGCGATCAGCCGCACCTTTTTTGAACACCTTTTCCACGTTTAACCCCGCGTACGGCTACTCGCCTCGATTCCTCTCCTTTATGCGCCTTAATCTGTAAGATCGGGGCCATTTCCTACCGTAATTTCGTTCTTTTTCGCGTCTTCCCCCCCCGACTGGGGTCAGTGATGTTCCTGTTGCCTTTTGTTGCGCGGTGCAGCCGCCCAGGGTTTTTCCCCTCCTCCTTTGTATTTGTTTTCGGGCGGCTCGATCTTCTGGGGTGGGCGGCGAAGCAGGCGCATGCGTGTCCTCCTTACCGCTGATTTGTGTTAGCAATGAGGAGCAAAGCGAAAAAGGCGCTTTCTAATGTTTATAAATACGTTTGCCATATACTGCTGCATAAACCGAAGAGGATGGCCTCGATTTTCCTCATGTCAAATCTGCACACCAATTACAAACCGATAACAAGCATCGAAGTTAAGACGCAATTTTGCTAACAACCTAGCTAACCCGTTTAAAAAAAAAAAGATTAGTTTATTAAAATGTTCTTGTAATAAGAAATTTCCCCAGTCATCCCATTCCCAAACGATTAATAAACGTGGCACGAATGCAGTGGTTCGCAATTCGTCTGGATTTTTCTTTAGGATGTTGTATCTGAGTTGGATTTCAGCCGTTGCGGACAATTAGTACGGACGGCTTGACAATGCAGTTGCTAAACTGGTTCTCGAGGGAGTTTTTTTTACGACTTTACAAGATGTCTCTTAGCTTTCCAAAAGCGAGTAAAACATAATGGCAGGATGAATAAAAAGAAGAATGTTGAGGCTTTAGAAACATGACAGCAAATGATTAAGTAATCGAAATACACAGTGACACGATAATTGCCACACTCCAGACTAACTTTCTGGCTCGATTTGGAAGTTCTTATTCAAAGTTTCTAACGTTTGTTTTACAGTGGTTACTTTAATTCTCAGTGAACCGAGATTTCAACTCGTTTATAACGATGAAGATTTACCTGAAGCAAATTGGGTACCTTGCTGTGGTCCCATCCAGGGATCTGAACCATCGACTCAACGATATGTTTGTCGTTTAACCATTATGTTTCAAATGCCAGTTTAAAGAGATTGACCGCTTCGTTCAAGCCTCTGGATGTATGCATGTACAGGACAGATGAGGAGAAATGACAACTGAAAACCACGGCACTCTGAAAGGAGACTCGGCGCTGATGATGTCTCCGTCTGGCTCTTCCTCGCAAGGGCATCCCCACCTGCCCTCCACCAGCAAGTCCGTGCAAGAGCTCCCAGGTGGCTAAACGTTTATCCTTCATCACAGGAGTTCCCTCTCATCACTTTGGATGTTTTCAACAAGGGAAATAGATATTTTTATTTATAAATTATTTAAATTCTATTAATTGTCCAGTAGGGCCACATCGTGTGTAATGCAGAATAATTGTCAATTTAGGATGATTTGAAAATTGATTGACAGAGATTGAACAATGTAGTGAAAAAGAAACTTCGTTTCAATTGCAGTAATTGACCAGTAGGATTTTATAGCTACTAGCAACAGGGCAAAAGTGATAGCGCAATCGGCTACTTTAGATGATGATTGAATGGAGTTTTCCATGTCTTTGTAGATGAGCTCATCCAGGCTGGCTGGTCCAAATGCTGGAGCAAGCGTGAGAATCGACCGTACTACTTCAATCGCTTCACCAACCAGTCCCTGTGGGAGATGCCAGTGCTGGGGCAGCATGATGTCATTGTGAGTGCCGCCCCTTTCGCGTCAAACCACAATAGCCAGAACTGTCGATCGGGTACATTGGAGAACCGCTGCCTGGTGTAACGTTCCATGTGGATTCGCCGGTGATCCTGTCGCTGCCGTCTTTACAGTCTGACCCGCTGGGTCTGAATGCTGCTCCAGCCTCTGGGGAAGGGGTGGGAGACTCCGGGCTCGGTAATGGACAGCGCAAGAGACGCTTATCGGAGGAGACTCCCCAGGGAAACCCTAATAGTTTCAAAAGGCCTCGAGTGAGTCATGCATTGCCTTATGGATAAGCTGTATATACTGTCTGCCTTGATTTGTTTATTGCTATATTAAATGTGTTAATTTTAAACACCCACCAAAAGTTCACGATTTATTTTTTCAAATGTGAAATAAACTGTAGAATGCAACCCAGTGGACTCTTTCCAGGTTGTTGTTTTTGTTAAAATATTCCAACAAAATATCTCAAAAGCCAGTGAGTCGGTTCCATGCCCTACCTCATTGCCTGTTTTACGGTTTTCATCTCTGTCCCAATATGACCAGGTTGACGTTCCCGTCACTCCGACAACCCCCACGGTCCCCATTTCCCCCAGTACGCCTGGCGCTAAGCCATGGAGCTCAACAGCGGAAGACAAACAGATGCCCGTCCCGCCCGCACCTTACCGTCCAACAGCGTGCGTACATCAGCGTCAGAGGGCTGCCTCGCATAAGTGGGGGCCGTGTGTGGCTGAGTGGGCGAATGGGTCGTTCAGCGAGGCTCTTGACCCCCAGTTGTTCCAGAGACTGGTTGCCCCTGTTTTCTGAATTGTACATCGTTTCGGATAAAAGTCTACTAAATATATGTAAATGTAAAAGTGCACTTCCCGGAGTGCTAATGCAGGAGTGATTTGCCCTAATTTAGGCTTCAGTGGGTCCGAATAATTAGCCCCCATAGTGTAGCACTTGTCTGCGTTTTCCCTGTCCCGCCTGCGAATACTGTCGTCGCCACACGTCCGTGCAGAGTGTACTGGGACCTGGACGTGCAGACCAACGCCGTGATCCGGGAGAGAGCTCCCGCCGATTACCTGCCTCCCCACCCGGAGATGGAGCTTCAGAGGGCACAGCTGACCACCAAGCTCCGGCAGCACTACCATGAGCTCTGCAACCAGCGGGAGGGTGCGTATGCTCCAGGAGAGCCAGGAGAAGCCTCTAGAGGCTCATTCCGATTATGCAAGTGCTTTTGTTTATTACGGTTTTATTAATGGTGCTGACATTTTATGTTTTTATGTGCTTTTATAGATATGTATCTAGCTTACAGTTCAACTTTCATCCGCTAAATATTTGAAGTAAAGCAGTTGGTTACGTAGGTTTTTACAGTAAGTTATGTCCAGGTTTAAATACTCTGCAACCTTCTGTCCTGCATTTTTTTTTTTTTTAAATAGTTATAGCATTTTCCTCTTAATTTTTATAGTACCGTTTTTTTATTTTATTTTAAATAAAATAAAATAATCAAAGGCAGCTTCTAGGTGACATTGTTGCTAAGGCTACTTTGATATTTTCAATATTTTAATGCATAAAAGCTTCAGACATGACTGTGCTTGATCCACCCAGGGATCGAGCCCCCGAGAGAGTCGTTCAACCGCTGGTTGCTTGAGCGGAAGGTGGTCGATAAGGGCCCCGACCCCCTGCTGCCCAGCGAATGTCACCCCGTCATTTCCCCGTCCATGTTCCGTGAGGTCATGAATGACATCCCCATCAGGTCAGTACTGCCTCTGACCTTTTAAGATGATTTGCAGCAGGGCTTGTTTCACCTGCTTGACCCTGCCCCTGTCATTGCCCCACCCCCTTTAAATAATCCTGTGACATGCTCAGCATTTCAAAGCCATTGTCACGTGGATGTATTTCACTCATTATAACATTTAGTAAGGAAAAATGCGTTTTTTTATGTTAAATGCATTAGTTCTTAAATTCTGTTTCAGGTTATCTCGCATTAAGTACAAGGAGGAAGCTCGAAAGCTGCTGCTGAAGTATGCAGAGGCTGCGAAAAAAATGATTGAATCGAGGTACATTTCTGAAAAATATGTCTGTCATGTTAGAAGACTGCTAGTCATGTTATGTGCAAAACCAAACTGGTGGTAATCATAGGTAGGACCCGAAAAACTGACATCCTTTAACGGTAATGTGGTTAGTTTGTGCTTGGAATTCATCAATGTAACTGTCCATCCATTCTCTCGCTTGTCCTGGTCAGGGTCGCAGGAAGCATTAATCTCAAAGCGTTTTTAGAACAGTATCGACACGTCGGGGTTAATCAGGATTAACCTGGTTGCTCCTACAGAAATGCCACACCAGACAGCAGGAAGGTGGTCAAGTGGAACGTGGAGGACACCATCAACTGGCTGAGGAAAGACCACTCTGCCAGCAAGGAGGACTACATGGTAGAGTCCAACCCCCGATCTGCTCTGCCGCTGGTACAGTGGTTAAAGACACATCTGTGTCTGCCAGTTCAGGTCTCAGGTTGGGCACTGTCATTGCACCCCTGTTATTCTGTGGTACTTCTTGACTTCTTCCAGTTAAATACTCGGCTATATAAAAACATAAAAATTCTTAATTCGGTTAAGAATCTATAAATCGGTTAATGTTGTCGGGGCTGTGCGATATGACGACATGATCCTGGTGACGGTATAGAAACCTCTCGTTTCATATTATGCTCTATTGGTTATTTCGTGGTGTTGCAAAATGCACTGTTTACAGCAACACCACATGGAACGAGGCACTAGAATGGACGTTTTTATTGGACTTATTATTTGTAATCCACAAATATGTACCATGATCCACAAATATTTAACTATCCACAAATATGTGTTTATTTATTTGTGTTGTGTAAAATCATATCCACAAAAATAGAGCGATTTGTACACGTGAAACGTGTTTTGCCCATTTTTTGATCAAGGTCTGTCTATTTGTGGATCGTGTTGCATTTGTGACGTCCCTCCTATTGATTTGCAGATTTATTGTCCAGTTCGTACCGCTACAGAGCCCCTAAGAGGTCTGGCTGGAAAAATATTCTTTGAAATCGTTTTGTTTTCACTCGCAATATTTTTCACTCATAATGGTGTCCTCCACTACACATGCCCACTTGCTATTTGCTGCAACATGACAGCATGGGGGACAATGTACACCCCCCCATATTCAAATCTGGCCCTCAATTCCAAATCCAGGCCTGTACCATTCTCCCTGGTAGTTAGCTTAATAATTTCGGGCTCTAATTGGCCAGGGGTTTCACAACTGGCTCTGAGGTAAAGGAAAGCTGGAAAAACAGCAGTGCTCAGCCCTCGTGCACACCATGTAACTTTTAATATAATGTGTTTTAAACATATTAATGATTGCACTGTTGAAAAGTGGGTTTCACACCGCGGTAAAGTTTGCTTTTGTTGAAAGACATTACAGGTGAAAAATTGAATATAAAGCTTCCAGATTTCTTTATGGGCAAATTTGAATGAATATTTCGATGTTCGGTGTGCGCGCGTCACATTCAGTAGCCCGGCTGTCTTGTTTAAAATCACTGACGGTGAATAGACACAGTGCAGTTATTAGTATATACGTTTAAAAACACATGTATGAAAATTATCCATGAGTAGTGCATTGTCCCCTATAGTGCTTAGAAGCATGCTTAAAGCACACTTAACTCCTAACTGGACATGTCTATATCGTTTAGGTTTATCCTAGTCCATTAATTCCATTTTTTACCTTTTACTTTAAATGGATACAGTGCAGTTATTAGTAAAGGAAAAGTATTGCGAGGGAACACAAAACTATTTAAAAAAAAAAAAAAAAAAAAAACTTTCCCCCCCAGACCCCTCAGGGGCCCCATATATTGCAGCTAATTCGTAGAATCGTATCGAATCACAAGTTGAGGGTATCCTTACATCTCGTTTTCGGGATATCAGATGACATATCAGGGTTTGAGATTTTGATCATATCGCACAGCCCCTAGTGTCAATTACAGTTCCACATGAGTATACTTTCAGCTAATTACACAGCTTTATATTTCACTACTTTTCTTGAATTTAACTGAAAAAACGTGGGTAGTCTCGTGTGAAAGTTTCCTTTATTGTCAGGTTCGGATATATCGTGCATGGAATCAAACAATGAGCTGAAATATTGTCCTTGTTCGAATTGTAATATAGTAATAAATATAAATACTAAGGCATAGACATAATATAGAAGTGATATTTATATGATATGTTAAGACTGCTGAAGAGCTACAGTTGACCCAACAACGATGTTTGCCATTGAAGCAGAATGTTCAATAAATAAATGGATTTAGATAGTTATCAGACCTTTAACGAGACCTCGTCTTAGCCTGGGTGGACCCATGCTGTTCAGCAGCTGAGGAAAAAAAAAAAAAAAAGTTTCTAGCTTCCCTGTCCTGGCTTTGAGTCTATGGAACCTCCTACCAGATGGCAGTGGAGCAAAGAATCTGCAAGTGGGGTGGGATGGTCCTTGAGGATGCCAGTGGCCTCTGGCTTCAGCGGTCATTGAAAATGTCTAGCAGAGTGGTCCTAGTCCTGATCTCCACTGCTGTTAGGGCTGCGTGATATCACATTGGGATTATGTGGCACATGCGCAATAATCACCAGGGCTTTAGATAAGGGGGTGAAGCATATGTTCGGATACCAGTATTTTTACACTATATGGACATTTACGTCGGCCTACAATTCGGTAAGCAGTTTAGTAGTGCACCTAAAGTATTAAGGAGATATGACCCCCAAAAGTTAGTATTCTATATAAATTCGGAGTATCTTTGTTTACTAAACGTGTCTGACTTCAAAAGGCAAAAAGTACCACTACACCACACATGTCTGTTTACCTTGTTTATCCACAAAATCTTCTCTCTTCAAAGATGTTGTGGCTGCTGAGCTGTCCCTTACTTCACCGCCACTTCAGTGTTCATCGCTTTCATAATATACCAGAACACCATATGGAGTGTTCCGCTAACCAAATTTAATAAACATGCATCTGCTTACCAAATTGTGGGCGTAAGCAAATGTCCATAAAGTAACGAAAAGCCATCGTCTGGACCAATGTTTCACCCGTTATCTCAAGCCCTGCTGATTATTGTGCATGCGCCATATAATCATGATTACGTCTTGATGTGATATCGGGGGGCCCTATCTGCTGTTTTAAGCACCTCCCGGAGGGACTGATGGTGTTGCAGAACCTGCACCAGGCTGTTTGTAAGGACATTCTTTATGGTGCCACTGTTTATTTTATTTATTTTTTTTAAATACAGTTGTTGATTCTAGGGATGGGCTGATCCACATTTTTTTCCGTTTCAATTCATATACACACCTGCCAATACTAATACTGATTCCGATGCCAGAGCTCTTTTTACTTTATATTTACTGTATTAAAATATTATATATTTATACTTTATGTATTATTCATATCTATAGTAAATAGAGATGGAATAAATGTATTTTAAGTAGACTATTAGGAACGTACTGTTCACCTTGTTTTAAGCAATTTTTGAGGCATTTTGCAGTTAAATTTGAATATCTTTATGTAAGTTGCGAATGCTTAAAATGCCCCACAGTTTTTCTCCCACTGGCAACAGCGTCTCTTTGTTGTAATAGCGGCCCCTTGTGTATCATAAGCTGCAGCGAGTGCACAAAATAGTCTGAGCTAGCGACTTCCAAATCATCCATTGCTCTTTTCATATTACTCATGTTGTCTCACAAATTGCATGCACTTTGTTTAATGGGATTTTCCAGTAAACACTGCTTTTACCTCTTAAAACTTAGTTTTTACAAAAACTGCAAATTGCTGTGCTATTAGTTGTTAGAAACGTAAAATACATCCAGATTGTCACCTGTCACTGTGATGTATTTATGCTCCTCCTGCTGCAAAGGGTATGCGCGTGACATAAAAGCAAGTCAATGCACAGTGAGTGGCAGTATTAGCGTTCAGCTTGAATGCTGCAAAAAGCACATCTAGAATGGGAAAGAAGTGTTAAGCAATTGATTGTACAAATACATTTAACATGATCTACAGACTGCCAGAAACTAAATAAGTATCAGACGTAGATCAATTTGCATATGGTCAACACCCAATCTGTCAAATAGGTCTGGATCTGCACCGATGGTGATCTGAATATCAAATCGAGCAGATTCAGTGATACTAATCGCGCTAATCGTGTGCTGCTCTGTCTTATAGGACCGTCTAGAGCACTTACGCAAACAGTGTGGCCCTCATGTGGCCGCCGTTGCGAAGGATTCGATAGAAGGCATCTGTACAAAGATCTATCACATCTCCACGGAGTATGTACGCCGCATTCGGCAGTCACATCAGGCCCTGTTGAAAGACTGCAATATCACCGGTGAGTCACAAAGCCATTTATGCAGCAACTGAGGGTAATTGAGTAGGCGAGCCAAGTGTTGAGGTGGTATGAAGTATTAGCATTTTTTTTTAGTTCAGTAACTGATGCTTTGGACTGTTGTGTACAAGCATGTGTTGTAACTATGCATGGAGTTTGCTGGTTCTCGCAGCATTTTCCGGGTTTTACCCAGGAAATTCTGCAGTCTTCCTGGTGTGAGTGTGCTGTGTGCGCTGAGATGGACAGGAACCCTGGTGTGAGTGTGCTGTGTGCGCTGAGATGGACGGGAACCCCGGTGTGAGTGTGCTGTGTGCGCTGAGATGGACGGGAACCCCGGTGTGAGTGTGCTGTGTGCGCTGAGATGGACGGGA
>JAABNX020000143.1:10781007-10798441 GCA_015163995.2 Mormyrus lacerda
TGCGCTGAGATGGACGGGAACCCCGGTGTGAGTGTGCTGTGTGCGCTGAGATGGACGGGAACCCCGGTGTGAGTGTGGTTTAGGCTCCAGATTCAGTACTGGCCATTGGATAAGGGTTCCCAGGGGAAACAAATGACGATTTAATTAAGCTTAAGTACTTTGTACAGGGTAAAAATCGAGTGACCCTCCAAACATTAACCTGCGACCAGTTTAGTTACCCTTGTGGTTCCTTAATCACTGAAATGCTCGATTTACAGGGTGGCCAAGAAACTGTAGCACTGTTTTTGTACAATGACAAATAACATACCAGCAGCAGAGTATGGTCTTCTTCTGTTTCCAAGAGCTTCTGGGAAATGTGAAAATTTGGATTTATTTCATAAATCCCTATGCTGCTACAGTCCAAAACAGGGAACAAAATCCCTGCTGGTTAGGATCGTGTGTCTGTGGTTGAAGGGTCTCTGGTTCAGATCCCAAGGTTGGCAATGTGATGCCACTGTTGGGTATTTCAATAAGGGCCCTAACCCCACTTTCCCCAGGGACGCTATTGTACACTAAATAGTCAATCAACTAATAATATATTGTCACACATTCTTGTCAAGTGCCTTGGAAGCAAGTGTTATGAACGGCACCGTATTAAAATGAGCTGAATGTGATGTGAAGTGACCCTGCTCTCTGATGCTCTCCGTGTTTCTGGACCAGAAGATGGAGTGGAAGCCCAGGAGGTGCAGGACAGACTTGTGTACTGCTATCCTGTCCGACTCGCCCTGCCCTCGCCCCCACAACCTCGTGTCGAGCTGCACTTTGAAAACGACGTCGCCTGCCTGCGCTTCAAAGGCGAGATGGTCAAGGTGAACCGGAACTACTTCAATAAACTGGTGAGGAGCAAAAAAGTAGGGAATCTTGTTAATGTGAGCCGTTTAGTGCCATGTGGGTGTATTTAATAAGAAACCAACTGTTATATTAAATATTACAGCTTTCATGTAATCTGCTTATGGTGTGTGTGTGTGTGTGTGTGTGTGTGTGTGCGCGCGAATGCGAATGCACGCACGTGCCTTTTTAACACTTTTTGAAACTCCTACCTTTAGGTTTCGCCTCACCCCGTGTCTTGCACGCTCATTGGCTGTAGCGCTGATACTTTTCACACCAACAGGACTTTGAGTGGACGATAACATCTAGATATTTAGCACGCCAAATATCTGGCGGGCATCTGCAGCACATCACACATAGCAATCAAGCGGCGATTCGCCTCTGATCTACCAAATCCTGAGTGGGAAAATAAGGGGCTAAAATCATGTAATGTGAACTTAGCTTTATGCTCTTAGACATGTCTTGACATCAAAACGCAGGATTAGCCAATTTTGTTTCACACCAGTGGAGCCGTTTTTGAGGGCTAAGGGTCATGCTGAAGGGTCGACAGCGGTACATCAAATCTGCTGGCCATGGGATTTGAACTGATGATCTTCCAGAATGTCCTAAACCAAAACAACACAGCTATGGGCTCTTCATGGCTTAAATTCTCTTGTCTTTTCTTGTTTGGTTCTTGTCTTTAGGAGCTTCTATACCGGTACAGTTGCATTGATGATCCAAGGTTTGAGAAGTTCCTCTCACGAGTGTGGTGCCTTATCAAGAGATACCAGGTAATCGGAGGTGTATTTCAGCAGTGTTGCTATTTAGCTGACGCTAACTGTGAAGAATGCCCCTAACCAACGTGGACTGTACTTCCACTGCAGGTGATGTTTGGCTCCGGCGTGCACGAGGGGACAGGCTTGCAGGGGGCCCTGCCCGTGCCGGTGTTCGAAGCTCTGAACAAACAGTTCGGGGTCAGCTTTGAGTGTTTTGCATCACCACTCAACTGTTACTTCAAGCAGTTCTGCTCCGCTTTCCCGGACATTGATGGCTTCTTCGGCTCACGAGGGTGAGATTTGGCGCCATTGCTCTGTGTGGCAGACCTCGCTCTGTGACACCTAGCTGCTTTTCTAAAGTACGGCATTGTTTTCGGTTTACTCCCTGTTACTTTGTAGCTGTGCTTTATACCCGTTTGGGTAGAGATGCGCCAGGTGCAATTTTCTTGGTCGATACTGATTGTTTTGCCGATTCTGAATAGTTTTCTTAGAACTAAAATTAGCAGCATATACAAACAAAAGTAAACTTTTCTTCAAACTTTTTCGTTAAATTTTATTTTCATAATAAAACAAAATGTTAAAATGTTAAACTTTACAATTCCCCCCAAATTGAACTAAGCTACCGGATCTTCTCTCACTTCAATAGCTCTCAAAATAAAGTGCTCTGTGCCTGAAATGAGGAACAAATAACGATTAACTAAAAATTAGCTCCTATGCACCTATTTTCTCTAATTTTTTACTTTACCGAACAAGAGCAGGTGCAACAGATTTACATAACAAAAGTAAGTTATTTATTTTCCAGTATACAATGACAGTCATTTTTTTAATAAAATGAAACTGAAGTGTTATTAATGATTAATTGGTGATTATTATTAATACCAACGTTGCATATTGTGCACATACAAATCTTACATCGCTAGTAAGTAGTGTTGTAGTATCAAGACACATTGAGACTGGTCTCAAAACCCCTTTTTTAGGCCTTAAGCTTACTTTGTCTCAATCTCTGACATACAGGACTATTTTGAGACCAGTCAAGACTCAATATTCTCAATATTCATCACAACTGCTTAATATCCATGTTTAAGAACCCAACAAAATGCGTTGATTTTCGCACCTGTTAACCTCAGGCTCATAACTTCATTGACTGAATAAGTATGACGCACAGACAGGAATCGCATATGTTTGCAGTCAAGAGAGATTACTCGATCCGGTCATCCAAGTTGCACTGTGTGCTGAAATATTTTGAGTAATCCTGTGCGTAATAAGGCATATATTTTCCACAAAAAAGCACCCCTAATAATCCATAAAACATTGATGATATTCACCTTATTCACATGTTTGCGTCTACAGTGATCTACGCACTACCCTTCTGGGGTAAAATATCGGTAACACTTTAAAGCAGTCGTCACATTACATTATACATACCTAATTATACATATTGCGTTATGGATCTTGCATTATACATTCATAAAGTATAAACACAGCTATAACTATTCATAAAAAGGCATAATGTTAAAAAAAAAAAAAATTCTTCCCAACAGAGTGTTAGATCGCGGGTACTCATAGCCTTGGTTCGAATGAGCTAGTATCGACGAAATTTATAGCAGTCTTAAGCACTTATGTAAGTCGCTCTGGCTAAGGGCGTCTGCCAAATGCTGTAAATGTAATGTTATAGTTGTGTATTATTGTGAATGAATGCACTACGCATACCTTCTTAATGCAGCACAAAGCATCCTTCATTGTTATACTAACAGTTATGTGTTATGAAGGTATTCATAGTGCATTATAGATAAGACCTTCATAGAGCATTCATAATGCATGAGAAACATGGCTATAATGTATTATGCCTTTTTATAAATATTTATAGCCCTGTCTATAATACTTCATGAATGTTACAATGAAATATAAGAACAGTTATTAGGCTTTATGAATATGGGCTTTATAAAAAGTGTTACCAAAATATTAATTTTATAATTCATTTATCATGAGCCTATAAATAAAGGGATAGAAAAACACTCAAAAAATGGAAAGGGTTAACAGTGGGTGTACAACATACTGCTTCAAAGTTCAAATGCATAATAAGGTGTGTCTTATTTGAGAAATTGTTACATTTGTACAGAAGAATTTTTATTGAAATTTTAAGCAAAAACATCCATGGTTCAAATGATACCGTGATACAAATTTTAGGTCATACTGCCTAGCCCCAAGATGGTACCTATGCTCCACATTTTCTAATGTGTTACGTTATGTAGTCCGTTTTTGATCTTGACTTAATTTAGCCCTGTCTCGGTCTTGATACACTCTGGTCTTGGTAATGACTTGGTCTCGGTTTAGGTGGTCTTGACTATATCACTACTATTAAGCCTAGATTTACTTTAAAGTTTTCTTCTGTTTCACTGTTTTTCATGCAAGTATATCTTAACGTTCAAACATACCTTATGCTGTAATATACATTAATAAAACATTATATGATTAATGTTTATTATATGATGTTTATGTGTATTAAAGCTGTTACGTTACCATAGTAAGGTATTCTTGTATACTGATTATGAACGATCTACGAATGTATTATAAAGGCATTATGGAGTTGCGGCTTAAAGCGTTACCCAATGTTCTACCCTAACTCTCCATTTCTGTTAGACTGTCCATGACTCACAGATATATATTAATGTCCTTTGTACCTGCCTCCTCAGGCCCTTTCTGAGCTTCTCGCCTGTCAGTGGCTCCTTCGAGGCCAACCCACCTTTCTGTGAGGAGCTGATGGATGCCATGGTAACCCACTTTGAGGTGCGTCTGGTTTCTCCCTCTCTGCAGTCTGCATGGACTCTACCTCTGCCCTGTCAAGTGTGTCAATCTCAGTCACTCCACTGATCAAGAGCATCTTGTCTGTCTATTGTGATGACACACCAATGCGAAGATGGTAACCATGCTAGCTAGATCCAAGTTAGTGACTAGATCTAGACA
Source organism: Mormyrus lacerda (assembly GCA_015163995.2). NCBI lineage: Eukaryota > Metazoa > Chordata > Actinopteri > Osteoglossiformes > Mormyridae > Mormyrus > Mormyrus lacerda. The sequence goes on from JAABNX020000143.1 coordinate 10,785,594, forward strand.
GCTAGTGCTGTTAACAGTTATTTCCAGGGTGCAGCCCAAACAGGTGGCTGAAATCGGAATGTTAAAACCCGTTCTTGTTGTTGCCACCACAGTCCTCATGCCTAATTCCCTGACTTACCTGTTGATTGCCCCCCCGGCGCAGAACCTCCTGGAGCGCTCCAGTGAGCCCCTGTCCTTCATCGTCTTCATCCCAGAGTGGCGTGATCCCCCCACCTCAGCTCTGACGCGCATGGAGGCCAGCCGTTTCCGTCGGCACCAGTTTACTGTGCAGGCTTTCGAGCACGAGTACCGTAGCGGCTCACAGCACATCTGCAAGAGGTGCCCCCCTAATTTATCGTAATCAAAATAACTATAATCATTTATAAACGCATTCATAGCACATTATAATGCATTCATAAAACATTATACACATGGCTATAAATATTTAGAAAAAGGCATAACACATGTATGTATAGACATGTTTATGTTGCATTATGTGTGCCTTATGAGCTATAATGTCCTATACATACTTTTATAATGCAGTACAGAGTTCAAATGTATCGGTCGTGCATTGTAGATGAGAGGTTCATAAAGCATTCATAATGCATAATATAGATGCCTATAATGTGTTATGCCTTTGGATAAATACAGCCATGTTTAGAATTTTTTATGAATGTATTATTTGTTTATAAATTACCAAAAACATTGCCTTAAAGTGTTACCAAATAGTTACATTAAAAAAAAAAAAATGCAGTCATACACATATGCAATAAATACACCTATACAGAAACAGAAAGGCAACTATGAATTTACAGAAATAAATAGAATGTCACATAAGCTTAAAATCAAGTTTAAGCAAGATGTCTTGGAAGGTATCAAATGCCCAACTCCAGGGAAACTCTGCCTTATCTTTCCCAGAGAGGAGATGTACTACAAGGCAGTCCACAGTACGGCGATCATTTTGCTCCAGAACGCCGCCGGCTTCGCCAAGTGGGAGCCCACCCCTGAGCGCATCCAGGAGCTGCAAGCCGCCTACCGCGTCTCCGGGCGCACCCTGGCCTCCCCGGGGCCCTCGACCGGCTCTGGCACGGGTGACAGAGATTCCAAAATGAGACCGGTGGGGAGCCTGGACTCCCCAGGAAATCAGGACAGTTCCAGCCAAACGGAGAAAAGCACCCCGGACACTGGGAGCGTCTAGGCTGCACACGGGCAGAGGGAGTGCTCTGAGCTTAGGCTAGCTAGGGAAGCTGTTGGATGGTTCTGGGGTCTGAACCCAGACAGGGTGGCATTGCGAGGTGCCTGCATCTGTTTACTCTCTTTGCCTGGACTATTATTTAATATTAGTTTAACTAAGTTGTCGTTCCTGTTGTTGTCGTCGTCGTTTTTATAATTGTAGTAATAGTAGTATTAGTAGCTATTTTTTTATCATTGTCGTTATTAATCTGGTAATTCTGTCAGTTGTTTATCGGCCTTTTAAACTAGTGCTATGATATCTGGCAGTGCTCTCTGATCAGATTAAACAAAAAAAAAAATTGGGAGTTAAACCTGGTTGCTGGGAGAGAATCCAGTTAGGGGTGAGTTGGCAATCTTGTTCAGCTTCTCTTTTGCCTTTGTCCCAGTTTTAAGCTTTCTTTCCCCAGCAGGGCCCCCCCACGCTGGTCCTGTATAGCAATAATCCAGATATTACCCAGGAGGGAGAGAATCCCTGGTCCTTCAGTGGTTGGGGTGTGCTGGTTTTTTGGCTCTAAGAGTAACTCGAGTAGAGGGGGGGGGTGTGTTTCTGGAGGTGTAAGCTGGTTACCAGTTTAAAGGAAGCCTGCATTATCCCACAGCTCTCTACAGACCTGGGTTGTCCAGCCCTATTTCACATAATTAGGTATTTCTTGTGGATTACTCACCTGTTGTTCTCTGTCAAATGAAAAAAAAAAATCCCATACTTCCATACATATGACTGATCTTTGTCCAAATTTCTGGCCCGTTTATTCAAATTCCCCTTTCGCAAAATGTATTCATCAAAATGATTGTCACATAGCGACAATTTAACCTCTTCAGCTGACAGGTGTGTAAAATCCTTCCCGATGAACCAAACACATGTGCTCTTCAGGACCAGAGCTGACAGTGGACGTGCCATTGGAAATGGTGGGGGCTCGTGTTTTAGGCAGCTATGTTTTCCTTTTCATTTTAGACACCCCCTCAAGTTCCCTCTTTATGGTAGAGTAGAAAAGGCAAAAGATGCGTTGCTGCCTCTTCGAGGGTTCAGTATAATCGTGTGACCCGTAGTGACATAGCCCCAGAATTTTACAATTTACGAGAAATCGGATTGGATTAGGGAGAAGACAAAGGCGTTTGGTATTGCTGACATGTTTTGAAATAGATGGACTTTTTATTTATTTTTTTCCTATACATTCATGTGTCTGTAGTTAGTTTAAAATTACACTAAGCATTAAGTCCCACAACAGCAAGATAATGTAAACTGAATGCCTTTCCCTTTGCTTTGTGTTGGTGTTATTCACCGAAATTCAGCTAAAGTAGATGATTTTCATTACGAAACACTGAGCGAAAACTGGCTTTTTCATGATGCCTTCCTAGTACCCTGGGTTGGCAAAATTGCAAATTACAGTTTCTACTTAACTTTGGTTGCAGTAGTTACTCCCTGAGGGATTCTCTTTCGGCTTTTACTTACCCCCAAACTAGTTTGTCTGGAAATAGGTCAAAAATGCTGATTTCATAAGAAATGTGGAAGGTTAAATGCTCATATGCCTTAAATTAAGAATGAATTGTATCTCCATTTTCAATTAATTATTTGAAGTAGGAGATTAGCCTGCATCCTTTTATGATTAATGTAAATGACCCATATTGACATAAGAACCCAATGCAATTTTTTTTTCTTTTTTTGAGTGCTACACGCTTTTCTTTTTGATTTTTATATAAATGTTTACAAAGGCACGAGATTATCACTGGGCAGCATTATGAATGTAAATTTTTAAATATTTCGTGTTATTTCATTAGAAGGCATTTATTTTGTAATGGGCAACCTTGCTGTGGTCGACAAGTTAGAATCATTAACTGAATCTTGTCAGGGCTCACCTGGTATATTGTAGAATAATTGTTTTGTGTGTGTGGGGGGGGGGGGTGCCAGATGCGGCAAAAAATTATTTAGAACGGTGTTGTCTGCAAATATACTTGGAATTGATTTATTATTCAAATGGATCAGTTTCAAGGAGGGGAAAAAGCAATGGGAAAGGCTTACATTTGTTAATGCTGTCGGAACGATGCGTCGTCACAGTGGCCATTTTGATTATAAGCTTGTACTCCTCATGTACGTGTGCCGCGCTGCCCCGTTCGAGCTGGGCCTCATCCTAAGCATGCGTCACTCACTGCAGCTACAAGCACCAGACAGCTGTCCTCCCAGTCTATATCGCTGTCACCAGCAAAGTCCTGTAGATACTGTACAGAATAACTTCCCCCCTCTTTGCTACGGTTTTACCAAAATGTGTAGAAAAATTTTGCTGTTCCACTGTTTTCTTTTTTTTGTGTTTTTTTTTTTTTTTTTTTTCTTTTTCCCCAGAATTTCACATTTGTGTTAATTTTACAAAAGCAAATTTTGAGTTATACAATTTATGAAATAGAAAATGTTTTAAACCAAAGTGTTACGTGGGAAAAAAAAAAATCTATGTGTAAAAGTATAATTGTTTATGAATGCAAGAATACACAGGTGTAACCAGCAAAAAATACCCCTGTAGTTTATTTTTATAATTTTTTTGTTCTGGTGAAAATATGGATGTTTTCTTTGGGATTTATTTTGCATGATCAGATATTTTTCACTTACAAATATAAATATATGAGATTTATCTTCATATAAATTTAGTTTTTAGGGTCTATGTACATGTTAATTTTTATCATATATTGTCTTCATCTTTTTTTAATGTGTGATAACGTGTATATATAAAGTTTAAAGTTTGAGATTCCATTATTTATCACTGTCCACTTCCCCTTAAGGTGTTATATTGTAGATAATCTAATTGCCATATCTTTTTTATGTGCAACCGACGTGCACAGCTGGTGAAAAGAAATATGTATATGCATATTAATCCATTCTACCCAGTCTCCGACCATAGATTATCAGTGTTGTGCAGTTATTTCGCTTTAGACCATTAAAAACATGTTGGACCACATTTGCTCCACGTGAAATATGTCACCTATAGACCCTTATGTGCATTAACAAAATTAGCTTACAATAAGTAATTTAAATTAGCTCTCCCAGACACTGCCTTAATTTGTGTTTGTGTGTCAGTTTTCAGATCTGCTGACTTGCGGTAAATGGCATTTATAGCATTATGCGTTTTGATAATTTTTGTTGTTAATGCTCATCAGTACACACAAATTACAGATTTCAAATCTCCCTACACAGACTTGCATCTCTAGTTGGCAGCACCGTGTTGTACTGTTATAGACGTGTTTTGAAATAATACTGAATAAGATGATGGAAATGTGATTGGTTTCAGTTTTCTACTATCTACAGGAAGGATTGGTTGTGCATTGTAAAATAAAAGGTAACTGCTTTTCCACATTAATAAGCCAGCAACATCTTGACATAAAACAACCATTAAAACAATCCTAATGACTGCTTCTCTCTCCCTCTCATTTTGTGGATGTGTTGTGACCACCTTGTATGACATTTCAGCGTCTTCATTATTAAATAATTGTTCTTAAGTGGGTAGCACTCTTGTCTTTCACCTCCAGGATTGGGAGTATAAATTCTGTGTGAGCTCTCTGCTGCCTAAGATGGGCCCAAAGCATCACCAGTGACCCTGACAGGGATAATTGGTTGGAAGATAGATTGATTATTAGCACACAAAGTATGCATGTTTCAAGAGTAAAAGTCTTTGAGCATTTTAAGAGCTGTTTGATATGTTAGTCATTTTCCCTGCATATAATTGAAAAATATTTCAGATTTGAATTGGAAACTTTCTGAATTATGAATATAAATTTATATCAGAAACATTCCTTTTACATTTTTGACTGGACACAATTTTTCAGAATGTTATCTTGACTCCTGAATTTAATGTAGACTACATCTATTTGGATTCCTTTGCAAGAATTAATAATGGCCAGTGCCATCAACGTGGTTTCATAGGTATTGTTTCAACTTTTGAGTATAGTTTATGCACACAAGACCCAGATTTGAAAATTGTGGAAAGCAAAATTACAAAGGCCCCAGCGAGATTTGAACTCGCGACCCCTGGTTTACAAGACCAGTGCTCTAACCCCTGAGCTATGGAGCCTATATGTGCAAGTAGCGTCGAACTATTCCTAAATCTAAATGATAAAAAGGTAACTTCTTAATCGTTTATGTTTAAGATATAGATTATATTAATAATCGGGTAATCTACCAATTAATATGACGATTTCGTAGAGTACTGATTTACATTAAATATAAACAGCGCGAAACAGGAACCAACTTTGTACCTACTGTAGCAGGGTTCACACTCAGTCACACATACGGTCAATTTACGCACTCTAATTCACTTAAGTTGTATGTTTTGGAGACTGGAAGGAGACCAGAGGATCCACCGAAAAGCCACGCACACACAGCATTAACATGCGAACTCCACAAACACAAAGTGGCGGTGTGCGGCGACAGCGGCACGATGTGCGATGCTCTACAGCATTTCATGTGCAATTGTCCCATGGCAAGGACCGCGATGGTCTCCTGCGTTTAAATCATCAACATGTTGCACTAAAACATTTTTGGATAGTTCCCTCACTAAATAGTTTAGTATATGTACAAAATCAGTTTACCGCCGCTGCTTTCGCGTGAGCTCTGCATGAGCCTTCCGAGACAATCACAGGTCTCATCCGTGAAGTTGACAACCGACAACTGATCTCGAAAATACATTTGACTTTTACTTTATTGTTGGATATCTTGCAAACCCTTGCAGACACTCGGAAAAAGGGTAAAAATGTGTACCTTTGTTTATCTCAGGGGCCGTACCCTTTTACGGTACAGATCGAAATGGACTCTGAGGAACACCCCAAAAGTACAAACAGCATTAATGCAATAAATTGCACAGAACTGTTCATCAGAGTCCATTTGTGTACTTTAAAAGGTACAATCACCTACATCTAAAGCTACATTTATCAGAGCCTTGAGGGTACAGCCCCAGTGACTACAAAGGTACAAATTTGTACCCTTTTTTCGGAGTGATATACAGTATGAGGTTTCATTTCGTGCAGAATGAATTCAGAAAGCAGCTGAATGCGAAGCATCTGTATGGTGGCATGTAAACCATTCACCTCCTATAGACAAGCGATTTCACAGACACTGATTTTTTTCTCGAAGGTTTTAATTTCAATTGCAAAATGTTTTAGAATTTGCTTCCTTATGGCTTGCCTTACTAATTGTTCCATACAGAGAATGTAACATACCTGATTTTTTTATGGCGCTGTATTTATATACTTTATTTATATATATTTATAATTCATACTAGTCAGTTTCTACTAACTTCCGAACTATTGTCATTTTATATAATAGTTTCTGCATCTATCCTGTGGTTGACTCAGTATTGGGGGTAATGTTTCCTTGCCTGCCCATGACTCGGCATTTCAATTCCACATTGCTGTGTGAGTAGTGCTCTGTCTGCGTGGCGTTTGCACGCACTCTCCCCCAGTGTAGCATGGGTTCGTTTCCTTTCACCATCTGCAGTCATGCATCTCTAATCATCATCTCTAAATTGCCTGTAGTAGTGCACGATTACCCTGTATGTGTGACCTGTGGTAAACTAGCACCCACCCATGGCGTATAACCCAATCTTGTGCCCTATGCTGTCTGGAATGTACACCATGACCAGGATAAGTAGTCAAAAGATGAGCAGATGGTCCCAATAAACTTAAGTGCAAACAAATTCCTGGTCACAGTCTTGGTAACATTAAAATAGAAAAGAATAGTTTGGAAATGTTTTTTTACAAATGAAAAAAAAATCCAAGTGTAATATGCGTTTGAGCAGTACTTGAACTTGAGCAGTGGGTGACTTAATTGAGTTTTTTCGCAGGTCCAGCAATTACTCTACGGAAATAAAATAAACCGAAGCGTTTTTGTTCGCGTTGTGGGTGTTTAGTTGTTTAAAAGTTTTGCCCTTATAATCATGGCCGCCATAGCGGAAGCGATGCTGGCAGTGCGGCCGCCATGAGCAGGCAGTTCTCGGAAGTGATGATTCATACTGCTTTGCGTAAGAGGGGATCGGCGTCCTGTGTTGTTTATTAACTGTTTTTCTGGTTGTTTGTAACATGTTAAAATCGCACACCGTATTTTTCAAAATAGGCATCTTCTGAAAATTTTAAAACTGCTTAATTTTTGCCGTCCGTGGTTAGCGATTAAGATAAAACTTTGCGATTTCAGTTCAGGAAATGCATGCTGGACGTAGTTTGATATAAATATACAGATCGATCCAAACAACAAAGATCGATTTATTTCATTATTATAACCGGCTCGCATTCAAAAATAGAAGTATTAATAAAATACTTTAATGGGTGCTCATCGGAATGAGGGGAGAAGAGACTGGCTTCAGCAAGATGTTCCAGAGCATCACGTAAGTTAATTAAACCATGTGCGGCTTCTGATCAAAATATACATTGTGATAAAAAAGTGTAAATACGATACCTGGCTATTACTAGTTTGTTGATTAATACAATGTTTATGATTATATCTCAACGCGACATAATTAGTGTTATAGTACGCAGTGGATATGGATGCTCTGGGGGTGTGGGGAGTTCCTGTTGTACGAGAAAGCATGGGCTTTAGTTTACATTAAATAGGGATTTTAATCAGCAGACTATTTTTGTGAACAGACAGTTGGGTTTAGTGCAGAACTAGAAATGTTTTGACCGGCTTGTTTGGTCTGGGGGTTTGATTTTTGTTTTGGATGCAAAAAATTAAAATGACTACAATTGCATTTAATAGCAAAATGGCAAGAACAAAACTGAATGAGTCAGTCAAAAAAAATTGACACTTAATAAAAAGAAGATTCCTGTGTGGAAGATATGTTAAACATTGCTTGTCAATGGACGTTTGTTATGAAACCTATAAATTTGCAACATTTTTACGAAATGAAGTCCGTTCCAAGACTTTCTGTGAGAACTGCATTTGCAGTTAGCTCACTCTGGCTTAAGGCTTTTCAGCAAGACCCTTAACTCCAAATGCACCATGGACTGGCTGAGCCTGCTTTCTCAGTTACACAGATAGAAATGTCTTTTAAATAAATAAAATGTTAATGTTTTGGATGCAGTTACTCTGAAGGCAGTGACACCAATGTTTGCTCAGTGTTGCTGGATAGGTTTTTCTTGGAATTTCAGAATCCCTGGAACATCATGATCAAACACAGGCACGTGCAGCGCAGAGGTCGACGGTCGCAGATGACTGTCAGGTATGCACCTTGCATCCCGCCTTCGGATCTTCTGTTGGGCCTGATCAGTCGCCACCTACAGACTGGTTATTTAAGGGTTAGATAGTTGTCCAACAAATTCGAAATGATCTGCTGTATCTTTTTGGATAACTATCACTCAGCAGACGTAAGCATTAAAAGTTCCCAAGGTTGCTCAGCTCAACACAGCAGGTTAAACAAATAGTGGGATTAACTGCATGCAGTTATCCTGGAACAACACTGGATGACTGTGTAACCATTTATAATGTGTTTTGCACCTCTCTGTTACCTGCAGTGTAAGTGTACTGTACAGTATGCTTTATGTGGCTTCAGCTATTTTTAAAGCACCATGTCACTTGCTAATAATGGTTAATTATAGTACTTTTCCTATGGCAGTGATTCTCAACCCATGGGTCTTGACCCAAATTTGTGAAAGGGTTGCGAGGCAGAGTTGAAAATGTAAGCATTTTAAAACCAGCAAGCTCCTATGCTGATCCACGATCAGATTTCCCAGCCCCAGTCCTAGAATTAACCTATATAAATGGCTCTTGGGTCTGCAAAGCACAAAGTTAGTGAGCACCCAACCAATCCAAGAAGCCAAACCGCAGATGCTTAAATTAAAATTGACTGGCACATCCAATCAGATTTGTGTGATAGGCATTGATTGGCATAAATTGCAGAGTGGACTGCATGCTTGCTCATAGAGTTCATTTAAATCTAAACTTGATCTAGGGTAATGACTGAGCGTTATGGTAAAATTTGGGTCGTGGTGCAAAAAAGGCTGAGAACCACTGTCCTATGGTATAGCTTTAAATGATATACCTGTGATATACCTTTAAAAGTCCTCCACTGGCAAAACATGTTTCCAGTTGTATCCAAACTAATTGCTGCATGCACTAAATACAATGTACTACTAATGCAAACGACTGATTCTGCCAGGGCTTTCCTGTCCCTCAGATGCCTCTGCGGTTGGCCCTCTCTTTTGTAATCTTACATTTACTATATTTGCATCAGGAACAATACCAGATACTTGTAAAACTGCTGTCTGTCTTCAAATGTCTTTCAAATGTGCAACTTAAGTTTAGAAACCTTGTTTGCAACCTGTTTCTGCAGTGGAAAATTTATCAGAGCATATTTTCCCTCCTTAAATGTAAGTACTAAAGCTGTCCACCAAATTCTGTAGCTACACAGACCCTGTCATTTCCATGGACCTCTTACGAACTGTACTGCAGCCCAACTTCAATGAAGACATTTTAGCAGTCTTCAGAAAGTACATGAAGGTAAATAAGCCGTGCCTGGATTTTTTTTTTTCCCCCCATCGAAACAGATCAGGCCTTGTTTTCAGTTTTCCTAGGTAGTTTAATAATTACTGATTCTGATTGGCCAGAGGCTACACACCTGGCTCCCAGGTAGAGGAAGACTGGGAAATCGCCAATGCTCGGTGCTTGAGGTCCCTGATTTTAATAGCTCGGCCTAGGATTAAATGTGATGTCTCAAAAAGCCAGAAGATAGCACTAATTAAATGAAATTATGGGGAGTGGCTAAAAATGTATCAAGCAGACTGATATTTTGTGAAAAATTACACTTAGATTTTGCCGAAAAGGTTTTTAAATATTGATCATCATAAGAATAGGATTTTTGTTTTTGTGAAAGTTGGCTTCCTAAACAAGAAGTTTCTTCTGTAGTTTTTTGAGAAAGCGGCCAGCAATGTAAAAGAGAATGTTGGTGAGGAGGTACAGGCGGACCAGCTGATCAGAGAGGTGTGCCGAAACTGTCTGGAGCAGGTGAGAGGGTGAAGGTCTCTTGCGGTATGATTTCAAAGAAAATCGGTTAGGGAACCACTTTGGTGAACTTTCATCTGCATGCTTCACAGGCCAAGCAGCTGTTTTCTGATGGCGAGAAGACAACCTCTCGGCCAGTGTTTGAACCTCCGGTAAAGGTATGGATAGGTATTAGACTGCTGCTTCAGTCTTACGGCCAAGTCATACTTCAGTTTTCTGTGAGCGCTTTCGGTCCATGCACAGGGTGGGTGATGTGAATTACTTCATCACTGGTTTGAGCATTCAGCCCAGATTTTTATGTCCGGCGGAGATCATTCATGTCGGGTGTCTGCTGTAGATGGCAGCACTGATTTTCACAGAGCAATCGTCAGCCAAGAAAGAGCAGAAGAAGAGGAATTGTTGTTGTAGGAGGTGCAGAGGTACCAGCATATCTAATTTTTCATACTGTCCAGAAATCGTGCTGGTATTTTGAAAAGTATTCCAAGTATTTCAAAATTCCACTATTGCAGAATTTTAATATCTTGGCCATAAAATTCACCGAGCTAGGGGGAATCCTGTCTAATTGTGTCTCAAGGATTTTAAAATAGTCTACGCTTGGGCGGTATTAAGGTAACAAGGCTTACCGTACTAACTTTAGAACTGTTCACTACATCGCTTGTGTTTGTTGCAAAACATCTGCCCTGTCCTGGTCTGGTGGAGTATCACTGCTGTATGCACTGACTGCAACCATCTGCATGCACACTCAAATATCGTATGAGCACACGATTTTGCATGCATGACCATCCGTGGACCAAAAGCTCCTGCCGAAAATTGAGGTATGAACTAGGCCTTAGAATAATCTATGACAGTGTTTCCCAACCCAGTCCTTGGGGAACCCCGGACAGTCCACGTTTTTGATCCCTCTCAGCTCCTAGCCAATCACGAACACCGAATACCTGGTACAGCTGCACTGGGAGCTGAAAGAAAGTAAAAACGTGGACTGTCCGGTGTTCTTCGAAAACTGGGCTGGGAAACGCTTATCTCTGAAGCTGTAACATATGTCTACACTTAGTGGCTGTTATTGCGCTTGCACTCTGGGCCTTGTCTCAGTCTCTTTCCATTCACAAAGCGTGCACGACACATGGAGGATGACTCCAGCCAGAGGGGAAGTCCTGTCCCAAGGAAGGTAGCATACATCTCGGCAGTGATGACATTTGAGGGGAATCTGATAATATGGGTCTATGATAGTTCATAATTTATTAATGTTGCCTTGAATGTATTTTTGTCCTGGGTTGATTTTGCAGCGAAAAGGACGCCCCCCGGGGCCTGTAATTTCCTGTGATCGACCGGTTTCCTTTGGAAACCCGTAAGTACAAAGTCTTTTTTTTTTTTTTTTTTTTTTAATTTTCTGCTGAATTGGTACCAAGTGGGGCGTGGCCTTGTGGATTGGGCAGGTTGTTGGTTCAAATCCCCTGGCTGGTGGTGATGTCATCATTGGGCCCCAGAGCAAGGTCTTTAATCTCCAGTTGCTCCAGGGACTGACTGACTCTGCATTCTCTATAATACATCACTTTGGATAAAAATGTATGCTATATAAATTAAAATAGAGTTCAACATGGCTTGAAGGCAGTAGTTGTTACAGCATTGTATTTGAATGATCTACTGCTGCATTTATGACACAGCCTTAATAGATTGATTAGATAATAGATTGTGGACTGGCACATATTTCATAACCAAAATGGCTTTTAGCATTGATATACTTTAAGGAGTCTCAGGATTAAATACCAATATTGATCATGCATAACATGTTCAGCGGGTATTTAATTAAAAAGATAAAACACCTTAATGAACTTTTTTTTTTTTTTTCCCCCTTAAGCCCCAAGCCAAAGACATCAGAGCCCATAAAGCGTGACGGTCCCAAGGTAAGATGAATTCCTGGAAAAGCCAGACTTCTATGTCTAATTTGAGGTTATAGCCACCAAATGAAGATTAGGCTATAAGGTGCCTGCTACAGTACAGTAATACTGGGCTAATATGTAAAAGATATTAGGGTACAGAAATATGAGATTTACCAAGATCTCTGTACAGTTTGGTTTTCGGGCAGTTTTAGTACAGTAGGTACAATATAACTTCTAACTTTATTCGAACAGAAAACATTGACAGATCACAGATCAGCTGAGTAATTTTAATGAGGATCCCAGTGGTGCTCAGCTCTTGTCCGACTCTATCATTAAACCCCTTGGTTTTTCAGAAGCTCTAGTTATACTGTACAACCTCTATTTCAGTGGGATCCCTCCAGGCTGAATGAGAAGACTACGTTTGTCCTGGGATCAAGAGCAAATAAGTATGAGCAATGAGTATGTTGTTTGCTCACAGTGCTTTATATATACACACACAGACATTCGTGCAGACACACGCGCACTGATGAGCCAAAACATTATGACCACCCCCACATGAAGGGAATAATGTTGACCATCTCATAAACACTGTCAAGGTACAAGATGTATTAGATGGTAAGCTAATATTTGGTACCTGTAGTCAACATGTGGAATGCAGTAGAAATGGACAGGGCTAAGAATCCGAGTGACTTTCATAAGGCCCAGATCATTACGGCCAGATGACTAAGTCAGAGCACCTCTGAAACCGCAAGACTTGCGGGGCGCTCATGGTCGGTCGTGGTGAATCGCTA
>JAABNX020000143.1:10805932-10830469 GCA_015163995.2 Mormyrus lacerda
TTTTCTGACAACAATCTGTATGTCAGAACCCAGGGTGTCAAACTGCTTAATTGTTTTTGCCTAATCAGTGTCTTAGTAGCAGTATTTTGTAGATGAAACCCAAATCTCTGAGGCTAAACTGTAATGTATTGGCAAATAGTATGGCGGTCTAGTCTGCAATAAAAGTTGCTCTTTTTAAATATTAAGCCCCTCATCAGGACTCTTGCTTTCTTTCATTGGGTGGAATGGTGCTGCATGAAGTTGTTCTGTGACTAGAACAGACCATTCTGTGTGATGCCTTTTCAGCCTACAAGGCCCACCTGCGTGCGACTTACAAGAATTGACCTGAGGGATTCACCATCATTAATGTCGTCGTCTTGATTTTAAGTGTGTGTACCCCTGTGCTTGTGACTATAAATTATGTTTTTTTTGTGTGTGTGTACAGTGTGAAATTTTTGTATGGGGAAAAATTGAAATAAAGCTCTTGTAAATCTACTTTACCACAGATTGTATGGCAGTATTTAATGCACATCATAATACTCCCAGTATAATTTCCCCAGTTTTGATACACTGTTACACTATCTATAATTCTGCAGTACAAATTTCAAAGTCCAGTACAAACTGACTATCTTGATTCTGTATAGCCACCTCCATTTGCAGAAGCACTCTTACTGTATGCTTACCTACTATGCTGAAACCTGGGTGTGGTTGTACCTCTTGTGGTGTTTCTCAATCCAGTCCTTAGAGACCAAGGTGGAAGGGAACAGAAATGTGGGCTGTGCAGGGCCCCCGGTGGACTGGGTTGAGGAAACGCTGCTCTGTGGTGTTCAGTTGAGCAAGCAGAGGACCCGGCAGCCAGGATAGTGACAGCACCCATCAAGCCTCTGGGGTCCAGCTGCCACGTTCTCCACTGACACGTCCTCCACGGGCTCATCATCATCTTGCTCTGTGTCAACGCTATCTGCCCAAGCTTCCTGTGTGGCCTCTACCGACCAGAACGGTACGTTGACCTTGCGCAGCATCTCCTGTGCCATGGCCTCCAGCTGGGAGATCTGCGTGCTGAGGTCCGGACAGGGACCGCCTTGGTCTTGTGTCTTTGGCCACGGTATCTGAGACGTGGTTACCCGGCCTGTGACTCCTGTCCCGTCACCCGAGCCCCCCGTGTTGACCAGTGACAGTCGGTCACGGGGCTGCTTTAGGGAGAAGAGCTCTTGTAGGAGTATGACCTTTTGCAAGTACTGCTGGAAGATCTCCAGCCCGGACAGGAAGAGGACCCACAATCGTTCTGCTTCCGCCCTTTCCTCGTCCAGCAGCTCTCCTTGAGTCAACAGCGTTGTCAGCCTCTTCTGCAGCCCTGTCCGTGCAGTAATAGTGAAACGTCTTTTGTTATCATCCTGTTTTATCTGACATCAGCTAGTCAACGTTAACCCTGTGTAAGGTAACCGACCCATTTTATACGCTAGCATCTTATGAGGAATGCGTAGATATTTGGAGGTGTTACCTATGCAGAGGCTGTGTGCCAGTGCCCTGGTTTCGTCCAACTCCTCTCTCAGGCGGTTGCAGTCAGAGTTGCTCCCTAGACAAGCGGCCTGCAGCTGGAGACATGCAGTCACCTTGACGAAGGCTGCCTGTGCCCGCTGACATTCCAGCAGCGGGCGTCGCCGGGCCTGGATCTCTCCCACGGACCGTCGCCATCGATTCATCTTCACCTACAGACAGACCAAATACTCCTTGTATCACCTCTCCCCAGCACCTTTCCAGGATTTTTGGCAAAAAAATAAGTACAGTTCCACACATATTTCAAATTTAATAATGCAAAGTCTTTGATTTTTTACTTACATACATTGTATTTGCCAAAGAAATTAAACTCAATATGAAGCCAAGAGCATGACATGGTAGAGTTTTACATTGCGTTTTAAAAGTAGCATTTCACAAATTGGGAGAAAGAAAAGCAAATTACCTTTGCTTAGACGACCCAATGTGTTCTCATAACTTCCAGAAGCGTTGTTTGTAATGGCGCTCCCAAGCTCCAAACTGAATATTTCTTAAAGATGCTGTCAGCTCCAGCCAATTCAATTACCTCATTCCCCAGTGTTATCCAATCCTCTTCTCCTTTAGTGTCTCCGCCCATAGATTGCATCACTAAGTGCCATTCTACTGAGAGCCTCAATGTTTCAATTAACCCCAGCCTAGACAGCTGATGCTCAGGGAAACCCATCTCCTTTGTGCCATATGTGTGTGCATCCAACACCTGGAACAGCAGGTGCAGACTACTTTGAAGGCTAAGCTCTTAACTCACACGAATTGCTCCTGATACAGTTTAGAGCAAACGCGAGCTGGTTTATGAGATTGGGAAGCCTTGTGAAATTCAGATGCGTTCTGCTCAATGAGGCTGGTGGAAGGCAGATGAATGCTCTCAGCACATCACTCGTAATTGCTGTGGCTCGTTGAAAGCTCGCGAAATGTTGCTGAGGGGGACCTTCCATGCAACAGGGTGAGATCCCAAGTGCCTCATCTCCCAAGCAACAGCACTAAAATTAGCCTATTTGAATTGTGGGCAGTCAGATTTTGTTGCACTGATACAGAGGGTGTGGCAGCTCTCACAGTATATCATCAATATCATTCATTTCAAGACCTGTCTGATTAGAAAAAATATATGAATTTCTGTAAAATTCGTTCCTTGGTTTTTGGTTCAAAATTGTGTCTGTTTGTGTGTGTGTGTATATATATATATATATTATATATGTAATTTCTATTTGATTTTCAACTTGTTTCGTTGGTAATTTTTACTAAAGGGATCCTATAATGAACCATATGTATCCAGGATTTGAATGATCATGCTTTGTACTGAAAAGGGGTGGTCTGACCTCTCTAGGGGCCCTAAGCCGACATCAGAATGGACAATCGGCTGCTGCCAATTTAACGGACCGGAGGTTTTTCCTTTTGGGAAACACACACGGGGCCTAGGCTATGGCCTACCTATGCAGTAATCAGTCCCAGATTCTGAGTACGGTTTGGATCGAAGGATGCTTTGAAATGACAAGCTGCAGGTGGGTGATATACAGGGAAACGAGTCCAAACGCATAATGCGTAATGAATATTTATTGAAATCTCGTTAACAGTTTTGACGGATTTCTGGTCTGATCTAGTCCCAAAAGTTGCATCTGGGTCACATATACTTTACAATAGTAAACCTTTAAAAGAAAAATAAATAGAACAGGTATATGTCTATGTCAGTTTGTGTATGCTTGAGTTTTGCATGATCTACTGTAAGTTTCTGTAAGTCCAGAGAGGAATTCTACTAAGCTACTTTCCACTGTATGAAATGGGAACTGTAGATGTACTTTTTCAGTCTTCATTCTTAACACAGTAAAGTGATCACAGTTATATCTGAAGCCTATTTAGTGAGGAGTTTGGCTACAAATTTCAGCAATTTGATACAGCCTGAGTTATGTATATATGGTCTTAGTTTCTCACTAAGAATAAACCTTGACTGAAACTTCGATCCCACCAAACAAACAAACAAACAAATAGGATTTCATAACAACTGGATTGCATGAAGGGTGAGACTTTAAGAAGTAATTACAGAAGGGCCACAAGTAATCATGCATCTTTTAGGGGTTCCTGCCAACCAGTCACATAGATAGATAAATTGTCTACTAGTACCGGTAAAGGAAGAACCAGGACAGGATAGGAGGATGAGAAGGACAGTCAGTGATGGTACGTATGTCTTTCCAGCAAGGCCAGTTACATCGCCGGATATACACGCGTGTAGGAGGATTATGTGGAAATTGACTCCATTATTTCATGACACAGGCACTGGCAGAAGCCATAGAAGACGCAGAGGACTAGAGTGGAGGGCACCAGGCTGACAAGGATGACGCCCAGGGAGAGCTGCTGAATCATCAGTAGATAGATGCCCAGGGGGAGGGAGCTGAAGTAGATGAGGCAGAGGACACCTATGAGGAAGCGAGGGAAGGCGTGCGATGTCCACATCCGGCACTTCTGCACAGGTAGGTGGCAGGGCAGCGAGTCCAGGCTGGGTGGACGGTAGAGGCGCACCATGTTCAGCATGCTCATCGTCTCCGAGGACTGCGACTCCCCCGGCACCTCCATGATGGTGATCACCAGGCAGTCAGAGGAGCTGTGTGACTGGTCCCCGCCGGTGCAGCCCTCGCCGCTCAAGCCGTTGGGCGTCAGCACTACCTCACCAGGGGCTACAGAGCCGCTCTTCCTGGTTCGGTCCTGGTATGCCAGCAGGGCGAGGATGTTGCTGTCATCCTGCAGGAGCCAGATTTCCTCCTCGGGCACGGGAGTCTCGTGGCGGCAAAAGGGGCAGCTTATGATGCTGGGTGACGAGTCGCCCATCTCCACTATCTTCTTCAGGCATTTGGCGCAAACGCGGTGCAGGCAGCCGAGCACCTTGGGCCTGCGTGCTCGGACGTCGTAGCGGTTGTAGCAGATCTTGCACTCAAGCTCCTCAAGGGAGTAAACTAAGGGCTGGGTGCCCTCTGTCTCCAAGTCCAGCTTCTGGCTCATCTCGATTGATGGTGCAGCTAGGCTGGGGGAGTCAGTCGCAAACAGGTAAGCTATGGGCTCTGCTGACTGGCGCTGATTTACCACGTCGGCAGTCCTTTCTGATGTATCTCAAGCTTCAGTAATGCTTATGTTTTTAGCTCACAGCATTACAGCACAGTTTAATTTTGGGGGCAAAGTGATGGCATGAGCACCGTAGGAAGTTGCATTAAACTAAGCTATACTAACTAAAAATAACATGTTTAAGTAGCTTGCCCTGATTTGAGATTTTTTTTCCTGGTTTTCCAAGTCTTCATCAAATGAACCTGAAAGCACAGTTGTTGCTGGTATACACGCTGCTTTTGCAGGGCAAATGAAATGAACGGTTCTCTGTGGGGTGTTAATGATGACGGGAACAGAAGCTGGAGGGTTTCCTACCCAAAAGCCTGCTGCCCCATATACAGAGACTCATCCCACAGTAAACCTGGAACCCTCTTCCAGCATGCTTGCTTTGGTCAGTTGCTTAAACTTTGACAAACTCATAACTGGCATTTGCCACTATTGACCTCCATATGATTAAAAAAAGTTTGTCTACAAGATGCGTAAAAATCCTTTAGGTTTGATTCAAAATTCTGGAAAGGCAAAAATGTATTTTGAACTGGAGATCTGCACCCATTTACATCTACTGGAATATGAAGACGAAGACTTCTTCCTTCATTTTGAACTTCCACAAGGCTCGTGCTCCAGCCGAAAAGGCTAGTTTCTGGCAGCGTATTTCCTGATGAACTGCAGCCGCTCTGAGGACCAAAAAGCTACAACAGCGTCCGCAGATGGCAGTTCCCGAGCTGGCTCCTTTTCTGCATTAAAACGAGAGAAACGCACTAAGTCACAAAAAAAACAGCATCCATTCATGATAATTAAACCAGAGTAAATCTCCAGTAGTAATACTCTAAATATGATTTTTTTTAAATCAATTTTTATATACATCTGATGTATATCATATCTACGCTGTATTCAATTACTTTACTGGAGCTTCACGTAGAGGCAGTTTTGATTTCTTCTACGCATCAATCGAACATTATTTTGACTGCCCTGGTTTAACAGTGATTAGAACTATTAGATAAGCATATAAAACGGGAAAACAGCTTTTTTACTCTTTCTGACAACAATTATATTTATTTATTCAATCTCCATCGTACAGGAAAGAAAGTCCGATTATCCGGCATAAATATCATTTATAGGGATGAACGCTGTTTAGATTTCCATAACAGGAAGCAAAGTAGTCACCTTAAAGATGGGATACAACTTTACTGATCCCGGTGAAGAAATTTCTCTGTCCAGTAGCACAGAAAAAGAAATAAATATACCGAAGGATAATGTAAGCGAAAACAGACAATAAGTATGTCAACGGAAATCTGTACTGAAATTAAAGATAATACATTTAAAACGAAATAAACAAAATGCTGTGCAGACAGTGTAGCACTAGGAAGAGCAATCATGATTCCAAGTGAAAATGTGATGATATTTCACATATGACGCGTCCAGCTTCCTCGGCTGAGCAGAGATGCTGTGACTGATGTCAGTGTGGCAGCGCGCGAGTATCTTCCAGCACACAAGCTCACAGCCTTACTTCCGTTTTCAATGTGCCCCTATTATGCAACTTTCTCTTCTTCTCTGTGCACAGGCTGTACAAAATCTCCGCCACGTCTATAAATAGAGAGCCCCGATCGCTGGAGGATGAGCGGCTAGCTTTATATAATACTCCCCTCGATAGCTGTGGCTTCCGAAGGCATATCACTCCCCCCTGTTTCTAATGATTACGAGGAGATCGGGAGGAAGGTGGACAGAAAAAAGAAACATACAAAGATATGATGCGACTTAGCTGGCGGGTGGGGGTTGGTTCAGCTAAAAATTTACATTCATGTGTCTTTTTTGCAATTTTATATTATCTTTTTGAGGGTGACTGTATAACAGGCATATCATTTTCCTTACAGGAAAAGTCCACATATGTTCTTCAAAACCCATTGGTCCATTTCCCATGCTTACCCAGAACAGACTCACAGTCATATTAATAACCTTTAGGATGTTCCCCTTGAATAAGCTTAACTATCTTTGATTGTTAAAGTTAGTTATGAAGAACAAAAATGAATGCATAGGTATGCACACAGCGCACACAGGGATGGGATTCAAATCCAAAGAAATGGTCTCTAAATTGACCTAAGTGTTGGTGTCCTTTGATGGACTTGGCATCCCATCCAGGAACTGCCTGGTAAGGTGTCCAAGATAAGTGACTGGCAGATGGACGGAAAATGTAAGTGTTTAGATAGCTTAAGAGGGAAAAAAATCTAGATTACTGATCATCTAACGCTAATATTAACACATGGTAACACTGAACAATGGGACAAGTTATAATTTATTTCCACTACAAAACACCTTTTATAACAAATGACAGAAAGCCGTGATCTAGATTTGTGACAGTCTCATCTAAAGTTATTCCATGCAAGGTGCACCTATGGTACAGAGATCTCACCTCTGGGACCTGGGTTTTGTGTCTCCCCATGCCATTGGGGGGTTTCCTCTGGGTACTCCAGGTTCCGCCACAGTCCAAAAACATGCTGAGGTTAATTGGAGTTCCCAAATTGCCAATAGGTGTGCATGTGTGAGTGAATGGTGTGTGTGCGCCCTGTGATGGGTTGTTCCCTGCCTTGCCTGCCCAAAGCCTTCCAGACCCCACACAACCCTGAATAGAACAAGCAGTTACAGAGAATGGATGGATGAAAACTACAACACAAAGTCTCTAAGTTTTCAAAATGATCAGTTAGAAAGAGAAAACTGAACAGTAACACCACCAACAGCAATTTCAGAAAAATGTCAGAACCTGACAATCCTACAAGCCTTTAAATCGTCATAGAAACCATTGTAACAGTGGAAAACCAGAGTCAAGTATAGAAGACAGTAAAGAAATACTGTACATTCTCATATCATATGCAATCTTTATGTTACACACAGCCGATCCAATTACTTCTGGCAGCTAGAATTCCATATCTACTGCATTATCCAAAGGAAAAGATAAAACCCATTTTAATTTTCGTTATTGCTTCTTGGTATATGGTCCCATTTCGGTGTATTTGTTCCCAGCATCATGCAATACTCTGTAGAAGTTGGCAGGGAGGCCAGCATGGTAGAAGATAAACAGGCAAACACCATCTGTGCCTCAGACCACTGCCAAGGACAAACAACCACTTCCAGAGTCTCCTCTTCTGCTGGTGCAAAGTGACATCATCACATTCGTTGCCTAAACCAGACTTCAAATTCGAATGGGGGGGGAAAAAAAAAACGTCAAAAAGGAAGTTGATTTGAATGAAACCCCAGACCAGGCTTGGTTGTATAAGGCAGGAAGGCCAATGATGCACCATAATATAGGCACCATAGCTAAATGAAATACCAATCAGCATTAGAGGTGCTGCCTACGAAATCATACCGTATGCTTTCATCTTGGAGCATGAAACATGGTGAATAATTGTCATTACAGCTTAGACAACAGCATTGTGTTTGGTAATAATTTAAGTTGCTTAATATTTCACGCAAATCCTAATCGGAGATTAAATGACAAACAAAATTTAGCTAGGTAGAGGTTTTCATTTTAAAAATGAGCAGAATGATTGGAGACTTATCGTAAATATTGCTAGTAGTTTCGAAAGTGGCATATGAATTCATCTACCTGACCAGGAAAAGCAGCTGGAAGATAACACAATGTCATCTATTGTTTTTTTCGGATACACTGAGCTGTTCAGGGTATCTGAATATTTATTATTCAGAAGGGGACAAGGTTGACAATATCTGATCGCAGCATCAAAGCCTTCCAAGAAAGCCATATTTTTCCTTGTTTGTTGGATATGAAAATACGAACAGTGCAACACTGTTCAAAATACAGATTTACATAAATGTTAGGCAGTGTTTGTGTGGGTGTCCTTGCATATAAGTTATTTACATAAATCACTATCTTCCCAGAAAAGGCCAGGCATTTTACAGGGCATCTGGTCTCTTCCCAATATTCAAAGTCTATTTACTGTGTAGCCATATATATGTAATCAAAAATGTTGTCTAGAATTAGTGGTTCACTTCCTTATTTATTTAATAATTTTTTTTCCCTAAATCTTCATGTTAATAGGTCCCGAAAGTAGTATTTTTTATTGAAGCTCAGTCTAAAGATAACATTAGTTAACATAAGAGTATAAAATGTTATCCAAAAAAAAAATGGTTCATTTCAGATTATGTGCTGCCATTAATTACCCATGTTTGGAACTCCATTTAATGGACTGAAATGGTGTCGGTTGACTTGAAATGTACCCCCCCTCCCATGCCCCGGACTACGGACCATCTATTACATTCCCCTTGATCACTGTTAAATTCTTCTAAGTTGTTGATCCAATGATACACCCAGTATACAGAACAGTGTTACTAATTCATGTTGACTGTAAGACGATCGCAGAATCAGCAAGATCAGTCTAAAGTGTAAACTGTGGCAATAGTGGGTAGACACTAAAATAGACAGGAAATCATTCACAAAACAGGATGACCACTATAATAACTCTATAAAGCCAAAATAAGTACCTTAATAAATCACAATACCACACTATTATGCACACAACATTTGGTTTTTCAAAGCAGTTTATCAAAACCCAAACAAATGCCACACCTAAAACAACTTGTGCTGTTACTATAATAGGCAGATAACTATGACCGTCTAGAACTGAGGCCGTTAATATAATTACACAAATAAATCAAAGTTTATAAATCTGTGATAAAGTAATTCTTGACTATGGAAAATGTTCACATATGACACAATACTTGGTTTGCTGAAATTTCAGACACCCATTCTTCACAGTCCCTAGGCCAATTTCACTGAAGCATAAACATGGATGTCAAATGAATGAATGAATGAATGAATACGCACATTAATTAAAGGAGTCAAATAATCTCAAACATAATATTTCTGGTTTTTCCCCGTGGGTAAAAATGTAAAAATAACTTCGTGGCCAGCTCAACACTATCCAGACCAACCTTCGAGCTCAACCACCCTTCCATCAAGCCCACCAGTATGCACAACCCTACCTCATACCCCCATCACATCCACCTGACTGCATTCTAACCAACAGAAACCAATAAAACTTAAGTTAATAAAAAACGAAACATCATATAACTGACGTAGTTATAATTTTTTTTTTCATTATATAAATGAGTTTGGTTTAGAAAAATGCAGCAAAATGTTAACTGGACCACTCGACGCGGAAATTTTATTTGCTGTCATATAAACAGATGCTGTTATAAAATTCCACTTTCCCAAATTAAACTTACACTTTCCAAATTCAGACTTATATATTGAATAATCCATTCAAAATGGACTCCACATCACATATTTGTTGGTAAACAGTGCAATGTCCTATCAGAATTTATTCACAAATTTTGCTGGTCCGAGTAACAGGCATGTAGGTTAAAACGCGTTCGCATGATAGACGATAAATACTGTTATTCTAACAATTCATTATAACAAATATCCACATGTCTTCCCTGTTGCATTAGTTACATCTCAGTAAAGACCGATTTTTCTACCACTTTTACGCGATTGCAGGGACCTAAATTTGCGGGGTTTTGATGCAAGCAATTATTCAAATTGATTTCCTTTTAAAAAACGAAATTAACATTTCAAATTTTGTGTATATATTTATCTCTTTCTAAGGTCATCTAAATATATTTTTAGTGTTTTGTAATCGAGCGGATCTGCTGGATGGGATTCCGTTCTGCACTGGAAATACGGAGATAGTTAGGAACTGCCCAGCATACCAGTACCCAGCAAAGGACGTGCAGATCAGTCAGTGGCACTTACCCTATAGTCTTTGGTTTCAAAAAAGAAAAAGCTCCGGAGCCGTCAGTATCGTTCAACAAAGATTCAACATCGCCCAGGTTAATTTCCCCTCATCAGATTTCTGTTGCTTATAGTTGGTGAGTCACTGCCGATCATGAAGTCCCATCTCCGGGCTGCATCCCTCTCAATGCGCTAGCATCAGTATCCGCACTGATTCTTCTTTGCCGGTTGCTGTGGCAACGCTGATTTCAAGCTGCGACCAAAAAGACTTGACCGACAATATGCAATGGCCTACAAGCTATGGTTAAATATATCCTTCCTTTACAGTGTGTCATATAAAAAATGACACCAATTGTCATTTTTTGATAAGCATCCATGTAAAACACAAAAATTGTTATAAATTGCTATGATTTTAATGTATATTGACAGGTTTACTTATTCAAAAACAGGCATAAATAATTCAACTTGCTTATCCTGTAACTGATTTTTATCCACTGCATTATAAACCAGGGTCACAATCACAAAGTAAATTTCAACATATGCAAAGCATTGATAATGTAACTGCGGATTACCCCAAGAAAGATCTGATTTTATTTTTTAATTCCTCACATCAAAGTTTGCAGATTTCTGTGCAGAGGTACACACACACACGCACGCACGCACACACACATACACACACGCACACACACAAATAACAAGTGAAATAAACTTCACCCTTGTCTGAATTAAATTCATTACTTTGAAGCACATATTTTTCAGTTTGCTTATTTTTTCCCCTACCTGACGTGGCTGTTATGCTGGCCTCCAAAATAGCCACAAGTCTGACATTAAGTCCTCTACAAAGTATAGCTTCTAACATGGCTATGAATGGTACTATTTTAGACATTATGTTTAAGAATGTGCTTAGGTATACAGGGTTAGATGCGGCAATATAATCATTTCTTTTAAAATAAAAAGAAAATTATGGTTTTCTTGCTTTTATCATCTGTAATCCTTCCAACTGCTCATCCATTGCAGGGTGAAGGTGAAATTGGAGACTTTCCCAAGCAGCACAGGGCCCAACACCAGGACCCCATGGAACACAAAAAATAAAATTCTAACTTCAGAGAGATTAAAATTTCTATCTTTGGATGCATCAAGCCAACATTCCATCCTCCCTTTTAGTCAAACAATAAAAAACACTGTAACGCTTAGCATTTTGTGTAGAAAACCAAAATTCCATGTGCAAAATCCACGAGAATCCAACTGATTTTTATTAGAAGCATCCGATTTGTATTTCACTCCACTTACTTTAAGCAGGTGATTGATAAGTAAATATTGACATTCAAATGTACTGTAGTTCGTCGGTGACATGATGGCTGTAATCGTTCTCCAACCTTAACATTTTAAGAGAGAATGGAACAAAAAGTCATGAACCATAACTTGATATGGAATGATGCCTTCAGCCTATACTGTAAACCAAAAAGGATCACAAGACCTAGAAGGACCCCAGTGTTGAAAGGGAGCTACAAAAGCATCATGTAGAATTTACTTAATAATCAGGGTTTATTAAAGTCTTTCATTTTTTAATGGGTACTGTGCAGTGGATCAAGTAAAAAAAATATAGATGCCCGGAAATGCCAATCACCTTTTTCTTTATGGATGAGAAAATGGGGCCTTTAGGGAAACAAACACGCCCCCCATCACTCAAACACACTGGAGGTCCCGTATTTGCCGCAAGTCCTTGAAAGTGTGTACAATGGCATCTTGAAATCTAAATATTATCCTTGCATTTTGAAGGGTAATATTAATCACTGTGTCTTGACACTGACTCTCCGCCAAAGTTGTTGGGTCATTCAGCAAGATAATATTATAAAATACATTGAAAAGGAAAGAGGACACATGTGATATGATTTAATACAATTGATAAAACAGTACTGACATTAAGTCTTGTAATATTATGGACTAATATGATCACCCCTATTAAAGATGAGAAAAAACCTTTTCTGTGTTATTTTAACAGATATGGTATTATTTAGATGACAATGCATCTGTACATTGCGGCATACTTACTCATTTGACCCTTTCTGTTAATCATTTTATATTAAAAAAAAATTATAATAATAATTACATAGAATCTAACCGATAATGCACTGTTTAAAGTACCATTTGGCATGTATTTAGAATATATAAAAGCAAAGTAACTATAATTTCTAAAGAGCAATTGACAGAATATTCCAGAATCTGGGTATTAGAAGTTGTATTTTAACGACTCCTTATGTTTCTATATTTCTTTAAACAAACTATTCATTATAATTCATTACATTAATATTTGAAAAGGGATGTGAAGCCATGTGGCAATGTTTCATGCTACTTAAAGTAGCGCACCGAAACAGCTCTTTCACATATACCATCCTGCTTATGTGGGAGCCGAGGAAAACATTAAATGCTGTTTTTACCAAACCATTAATCGTGCCTGATGACTTTACGGTCTCTATGATGAGTAGCCAATCTTGGCATTTTTTAAAAATACGGCTAAATGTTACTTTGTGTATCTCACCTATTTATCTGTTCAAGTACTGTACTTATCTTGAAAAAATATAAAGCGGTTCCTGAAAATAAGCGTAACTTATAAAATAATTACATTTCGTGTAACATCCATATTGGAGCCGCCTTTATATTAACTGTTCAGGTGTATATCGGCACACATTTAGCTGTGGTTAGTAAAGACGTTATTTTCAAACTAAAAAAAAACAGTCATCAGAACCAAAACATGGATTTTCTAATTGACCCAAATGAATGATTTTCCTACTAGGTTCTATATTCAGATAGCATCCCTGTGGTAATACTGTTAAGAACAATAATGACAGAAAAGGTTATATATGCCCAAGACCTTAAAGAATATTTAAATTAATATTGCACATATCGTTAAATTTTCTACGTATGCTACTCCGCCCACCGGCACATACGAATGAAAAACGAAACGGAAGTTTCTTTAACGCCCTCTTCAGCTTCCTGTGTTACATTATATAATTCCTCTACTTATTAATTATGAAATATACATATTGACGTACTTATTTGTAGTAGCAACTTCTTAGAGATATTTATTATATGTATAGCAACTACATACGTAAAATCTATGTATAACACTCCTTTCACTAATAATAAACGAATATGATTTACAAATATGAAGTACTTGTGTCCCGGGGACAAAATAACGTGACACAACACTTCCGGTTAGTGTAGCTCTCCGACGGTCCTGGCGGCGCTTAAATTGGAAGCCCGCGGGTCAATTTTTTAAAGATTCTGTTTGGTGTGATCCGATTGGTATCGGAGCCATCAGAACCGCAGCCATGGTGAGTGCTTCAAGTTGTGTTTTTGTGTAATCGTATCCGTTGAGGCCGATGTTCATTTTTCGTGTACTTTGTCGTTCAGTCTTTATTCTTTCGTTTAATTCGACGATGACGAAGGCCGTTCCGGGTAGGCCTTTAGCTGATTTTTCCCCCACGGTTGCATATAGGTTATTGTTCTCTGCAGTTAAAAAAATTATATGATAATGTTTAGTATATGTCTATCTTTGAGGACGTTATTTTAAACGTCAAGATTCAGCCAGCAAGTCCATTGTAGCTGCTAATTGGGATTGCCGCTCTCTAGCAAGATGCTATGCTCAATAGCTTGTGCGTGTTTCTATGTACTATTGTACAGTCGTACCGGAGAACGTTCATATCAAACAATGTACACGCTTTCGCATTATCGTTCATGTGGCTAGTGGGTTTTTGTAATTTTGTATGCATCTTGACTTGTTTCGAATATTTATTGAACCGGTTAAGTAGTTAGTCAATGAATGACTTTTACCTGCCGAGCATACGGTAGGATATGTACAGCATTTGTTTCGAGTACAGGTGCGAACTGGTGCTTTCATTGTTTAATTTTGATTTGCTTTTGTAGACGGTGGGAAAAAGCAGCAAGATGCTGCAGCACATCGACTACAGGATGCGCTGTATCCTGCAGGATGGCCGCATATTCATCGGAACCTTCAAGGCCTTCGACAAACACATGAATCTTATTTTGTGCGATTGCGATGAGTTCAGGAAGATCAAGTAAGATGTCTGTGTATTAACTTTGTGCTTGACGGACAATATTTAACGTAGTGATTTTAAGTATCAAGTCTTATGGGGATACCGCAGGTTTGATGTTGAGTGGTAACCTCCCTATTGTGTGTGTGTGTGTGGTTCTGCTGGTTTGGATGCTTTACCTGGGCACAGGCTGGTCCACTGGAGCTAGGGACATAAAGACAGGGTCAGACATTCTCTGGGGCAGTTGGGGAGGGTAGCTGTCTTGCTCAGGAGCCCAACAGTGAGGTCAGTGGTAAATCTCTCAGCAGGCCAGGTCTGAAGATCACCGGTTTGAGCACCGGCCTTAGCAGAATAATCGCATGCTTGTGGGCCCTTGAGCAAGGCCCTTAACCTCCACTTCTGGGGGGCTGACCCTGCACTGTGCCCCTCATTTAATATCGTCACCCTGTCAACCCTCTGGTTTGAACTGGTGAGTATCGGATCACTAGCGTAGTGCCCTAACCCATTGCATGGCAGACTTGAACCACACACTGCCTCACGATTTTAGGTCAGTCTCAGACCCAGGTTTTAGCTCCCATGAATAATCACGTGCTGTTGATGCTTCCATACTCTTGTCCAAAGGACTGATTCAGAGTGTAGGTCTTTATAGAGTGAATGCCAAAAAAAAAAAACTTGCGTCTTCTATTGCAGCTTTCATGGGGCATCACGATCATAAAAATGGTCCCTGCTGCCGTTGTGAAGCTATGATTTGGCCTTTTACAGAAATCTGTCCTGGCCTGATGTGTCAGTTAGCCGGTGAATTGAATCTGCTTCGATAAAACCTTTTTTCCTCTCGGCAGGCCGAAAAACTCAAAGCAGCCAGAGCGTGAAGAGAAGCGAGTTCTTGGCTTGGTGCTTCTCAGAGGGGAAAACTTGGTGTCAATGACCGTTGAGGGCCCCCCACCTAAAGATGTAAGTGCTTGTAGTTTGGTGAAAAAGAAAAGTGTTTGAGCTTGAAACCTGGAGTAGATGCTCTTAACTCAGTCTGCAACTGAACAGACCCAAGTGTGTTTGGCTCTTGTGATGAAGACGATTGGTGTTCCATTTGCAGACTGGCATCGCTAGAGTGCCTCTGGCCGGTGTGGCAGGGGGACCAGGCGTGGGCCGTGCGGCGGGCAGAGGCGTCCCTGCTGGGGCTCCTATGGCTCAGGCGCCTGCGGGGCTGGCTGGGCCCGTCAGAGGAGTTGGCGGTCCTTCACAGCAGGTGAGGAATGTGTTTGTGCGTCTTGTCTAGGAGGAAGTCTCGGTGGTTCTTAAGCAGGCGTTACCCATTTATTTTAAAGTGGGTAATAGATGTGAAATGTAAAGATCCGCCATGAAGATCCTTGGATGAGTTTGAGTCTCTAAACTACGTCTCCGTGCCTTCATGACTTCCAGGTGATGACGCCACAGGGCAGAGGGACTGTGGCGGCTGCGGCGGCTGGGGCCAGCATCGCTGCCGCACCTACACAGTACCCACAAGGCAGGGGAGGGCCTCCACCACCCATGGGCAGAGGAGCACCCCCTCCAGGTCGGTTCAGAATGCTGTGTGAAGCTCAACTGGGAGTGTGGTGGTTCTACAGCGGTGATGAAATGTCATTTAAGCTGAGCCTGATGCTGAGCCTTTTTGAAGCAGGATTACTCTGAGCTCTGAACCACATCCAAACAGGCTCCCAGTACCCGGATTTAAGCCCCATTCATAAGAACTGTAGTTTGTATGAAATGTTATCCTTGGTATGAGGCTAATGTAGTGTGTTGGTCTAATTTACTAGATTCCTATACTGTGCTGATTTTGAATTCTTTTTTAGGTATGATGGGCCCCCCTCCAGGCATGCGGCCCCCGATGGGACCACCGATGGGAATGCCCCCTGGCCGTGGTGCCCCCATGGGAATGCCCCCCCCAGGAATGAGGCCACCACCCCCTGGTATGAGAGGTGAGCGTTGAAGTGTTGAAGAGCAACTTATGGATCTACACTCACGTTTTTTATAATGTCTGTTTCCTCTCCCCCTCCCCCCCCCCCTTCTTTGGCAGGTCCTCCTCCCCCTGGGATGCGTCCCCCCAGGCCCTGAGTGACCCCCCCCTCGTCCCGGTGTGAAGTTTGTGACCAGAACACATTGGAATTTGGCTTGTCACATCAAGCTGTTGTATAGTTCTGTTTTGTATTTTTTAAATAAATGTCTTTTGGACAATACTGTGTGTCTGAAGTTGCATGCATGGCTTTCTCAACCCCTGCAGTTCTTATCACAGGTCATCTAAAGCTTAACTGGCGTTTGAGCCCTACTACTCATTACATGTTTCATGTAACTACTGTATTGTATATCATTAATTAGCCACTCTGGATTTTCTGGAGTGTGTTATGGCTAAATATGTGGTCCAAGGGGAGCAATCTTGAATGATTACAAGACCAGTCCTTTACACCCTGACCTGTGGAGCCTTGTATCGCTTCTTGCTAAGGTGTTTCGATGCAATGCAGGTGAAGTGGAAATAAGATTTGTTTGGCGACATCCTTTATTTAAAAAAAAAAAAAAAGTTGAATAACATCTAGGTACGAATAGGTTCCAGTCAAATGTTTCTGCATGGAGCACTTTAGCATTTTTGTTCTAGATCCTTCCCTGTGTAAGTAGGCCTGCTTTTTTTTTTTAAAAAAAATAAAAAATTACACATCAAGAGCACATAGTCCAACTAACCAGCATTTGGTGTGACGAATTTTGCAGAAGAGGAGGTAAGTGTGAACAGAGCACATTGCTGAACCACTTCAGGGAGGAGAACCAGAATGCAGTGCGTGATGCCTCAGCACCACAAATGAACCAGTGGCTAGAATGCCAATCCTACCACCACCCCCAAATTTCCTGGTAACTTGGAGGACTTCCTTACAAAGCTGGATGTAGATTAACACCATACCTTAGCAATTGCAGGTAAAGGGCCTTACTCGAGGACCCAACGAAGTAGAATCACTCACATGGCAGTTACGACTTTTCGATGCAGCAACTTTCCGATTGCTGGGCTAGCTCCCTAGCCTCAGAACCACCAATCCGTTTTGCAGAAAGAGTCCTGATAAATTCGAGCCCGGAACGTTAGTTTAACAGTGAGCAGCGGCGGAACACTAAGTAGGTCGGATTTCCGGTGTTTCAAACACGTGTGTCGAATGGAGGAGGAGCGTCCCATCAGAAATATTCCTCGAGTGGAACACATTTGGTAACGAAGTATGAATCCAATTTAATAGTACTATATTGCTTCATACCCTTACTATTCCGTTGTCACTTGAAATTGTTTAAGGTTCTTAGCTAAAAGTCTTTTAAGCGACTTTACGGACGGAAGTATGCTGTCCGATTTGGATCTAATTGGGACCATTCAAGAAGACGACGATATCCCCGAAGAAGATGATTCTGCGTCTGAAGATGAATCCGTGAGTCATGCCATCGTTAATTCATTGAAATGCAACTTTAATGAACAGTTTTTATTCAGCTAGGTATTTGATATTAACGATTGGAAAATACTTTTTATTACTCATTAAACAAGATGCTTTCATTCTGGTGCCTGGTGTTGGTTGACCTGCCATGTGGCGATCAGCCGTGTGTGTTATGAATTAAAGTGTGTCTATTGAACATCACTGCGACGTTGTATGGAAGTTCTAAAGTAAAATATCCGTACATCCTCCAGCCAATGAAAAGGGATAAGGTTAGATCCTATCACTGGCAGAATAGAGCAAAAGGCAGGGGGACAACCTGGATGAGATGCCAGTCCGTTACAATTGTACTGTAGGCATGTGTACGGTATGTTCTTGACTAGAGTGACAAAGTGGTTCAGAACTAGCCTCACACTTCCAGGGTTGCTGTTTCAAATCCCATTGAGATGTTTGCATGCTCTCCCTGTGTTGTGTGGGTTGCCTCCCGAAGTCCAAAGGTATGCAGTCAGAGGACCTGGTGTTCACGCATGGTGTGTGTGTGTGTGTGTGTTTCAGAGCTTGTATGCATTTTTGAAACTCTACTCCACCTCTGATAGCGTGATGATAGCCTAACCCCCTTAATACTTCTTTGCTTATCTTATGTAAATAATCATGTTCCAGTTTATTGCAACTTCAGATGTAAAAAACTTTGCTCCTGCTCTCTCACTGAGTGCTGCCCTTGTGTTGCATTCTTGGTTCTCCTATCCCATGGAAAATAACCGTATACCTGTGTATCTGTTAGATGCAAAGCGAAACCGCGTTAGAAAATGAGAATTGGCTCTTTCTTTTCAGGAGCAGCCCATCATTTTGGGACGGAAGCAGAAACAGCTGAAGCGGCGTGGCGCTGGTGACTTTGCGGCGGACTTTGAGTTTGGGGAGCGCGATGGGCTGTACAGCGAGGACTGGGCCATGGCAGACGTCTTGGCACAGCTAAAGAAAAGGGTGACGTCCTGAGCACTGACAATGCACTGTTTAAAACATATTTATTCAATCCTTTTATCCTAATGCTGTGTAGATTGTTGCCATTTTCTTAAACAATTCCCTTTATGAGAATGTTTACATGGTTTTGCTTAATGGTCTTTCACTCTGTATATGTGCTCTGTGATGATGATGATGACGTTGACAATTTCTATAAGTACTTTTATGTTTTTTTGTTAAAGAAAGCTGCCACCACCTTGGACGAGAAGATCGAAAAAGTCCGCAAAAAGCGAAGAACCGAGGTGAGGTCTCCAATTGGACCTTAAAGCGATCGCGATGTTGCGGGTGACGTAGAATTGCCTACCGAGTTTATGCCTGTGATGTATCATGGTGAGATAGGGGTGTTAATTCTACATCGCCGTAGCTATGTTAGTTTGTGTTTTCGGGGAATTGGCCAGTGAAGACCTGGGTGTTTGGGACTCACCACAGGAGAAAACGCTGAAGGAAGGGAAGGTAAGCAGTAAGGCAGGAGCTGGAGGCGATGAAGACACGAAACGGGAGGTGAAAGACGAAGTGGAGGCAGATGGGGAAGATGATGAGGGGGCTGATAGTGGGAGTGGAGAGTCAGACGGCGGCGACGATGATGGGCTGGATGGTTTAGGCTCCGCAGATGAAGAGGTCCTCACTAAATCAGGTGGGAGCAGAATCGGTGGGTCAGGCTTTAGATTGAATGGAGTTTGATTGTGGACGTCACTGATGCGGCGTCATGCTCTGGCTGCAGATACGCTGAGAGAGAAAGGCAGGAGAGGCAAGAAGAAACAAGATGCGGGAGAGGTGAGTCGCAGAGACTTTATACGAGATCAGACATGTACCCCTTTTACACAAATAAATGATACCCTGGCTTTGCAAAGCTTTGTGGGGCTCAGGTTATTTCACACGAGCACTTTAACCTTCCAGCCATTCATGAGCAGTTTCTGCATATTTAACATTAAACAATGTTGTCTAACTCATGCATAGAAATAACTTGTACTCAAAACGAAGGATTACCTTCGCCCTGTCGAATAGGTTAGAATTGATTTGTCTTTATTTTCCACGTATTGTGGTTAGAATATTAATTGCGATATTGAAGGCCTTTGTGTTGCTGACCGCTGCTTGTATACAGGCACTGGAAGCCTTTTATGAAGATGCCTCAAACTACAACGAGAACCTGACGTTCGAGGACATGAATCTGTCCCGGCCGCTGATGAAGGTTGTGCAGGGGTGACGTGGGAGTTTAACGTTTCTCTTCCACCCCCTTTCTGTCCCCCAGCTGATCTTGTG
This sequence comes from Mormyrus lacerda, assembly GCA_015163995.2. Classification (NCBI taxonomy): domain Eukaryota; kingdom Metazoa; phylum Chordata; class Actinopteri; order Osteoglossiformes; family Mormyridae; genus Mormyrus; species Mormyrus lacerda. The sequence goes on from JAABNX020000143.1 coordinate 10,826,050, forward strand.
TTTTCTCACAGGCGATTGCAACGATGGGCTTCAAACAGCCAACCCCCATCCAGAAGGCCTGCGTCCCCGTGGGGCTGCTTGGCAAGGACCTCTGCGCATGCGCAGCTACCGGCACTGGTGAGAGGCTGCGGCCCCGTGCGTGCTTTTGCGGTTTCAGCTGTCAGAACTGCCTGGGGAGAGAAGAGAGAGACAGTCATCTGTGATCTGATCATTCAGTGCATTCATGATAAGTTGGATTTTGTAAGAACTTTTTTACACTGAGTATCTGTGTTAAACTGTGGGGAGGGTGAAGCTTGGGCGGGAAAATCAAGCGATTCCAGTGAAAATCGAGCATCTCGAGATTTTCTGTAGCAGAAAGGCTGCTGTTAACCGGATAAAGAGGGATGTCTTTGGCTGCTTGGACTTATGGGAAATAGTACTGTGGTTCCACCCATGTGTCCATCCCGACCCAGGCAAGACTGCAGCCTTCATGCTGCCCGTCCTGGAGCGACTCATTTACAAGCCCCGGCAGGTGCAGGTCACCCGCGTCCTGGTGCTGGTGCCGACCCGCGAGCTGGGCATCCAGGTACACGCGGTGGCACGCCAGCTGGCCCAGTTCACAAGCATTACCACGTGCCTTGCTGTGGGTGAGTGCTCGTCTTGGGCAGCGGGTCTGTTGTTTGCGTAGCCTGACATAAATAGTCACTTCGGGGTCCCCGGCAGGTGTTTTAGAAATAAAAAGCTCGTGAGTATTCAGAAGATCGTAGGCAGCAGCTGGTGAATAGAACATTGCTGCTTAAGCACCTTTAGAGTTACAGGCACTTTGATTTAATATTGTAGTGCACTGACTGTTTGTGGTCAAAGAACAAATGCGTGGTTTAAATGGTGCTTGTCTTTCTGGAATGAAATGCATTCCTAACAGCACCCTGACTTTGACAGGTTGCTGCCATACACGTTACCAAGCAGCGCTTTAATGAGTAGCATAAGGACTGTCCAAACCTGTCTTTAGGGTAATTGCAGGGTCAACGTCCACTGAAGCCCATATTCGACGTGCTGTGATGGTCCCTGTTGGAGCTTTTCGTTTGCGTTCATGGTGACATGTCCTTTCTTTATTAAACATAGCGAAGATTTAGGCTAGCGTGCATTTTAGGGCAGCACCATACTAGAAAACGTCATACCTCATAACGTGATTCTTTTTTTCTGGTATCTCAGACATTTTCTGGTAAAGATTGATGTATTTATATATAAGAAAGGAGGTCCCAGAATTTATTATCTACCAAATAACTTGGTGGTGTTGCATGAAGTTGTGTCGACAGATCACTTGTTTTTCCTCAAAATTGACTCTGTGGAATCCCAGATATTTCTGTATAGAAGGAGCCTAATGCCTTTTGGTTATCAGTTCTTGTTCACTTTTCTCCTCTCCTCATTCATTTTTTTTGTGAAATTTCTCGCAAACACAAATTATTCACTTACGACAGCAATGATGAGAATGATTATGATTGGCTCGGAGAGCTCATGCAGAGCTCGGGCAAAGGCAGCGGCGGTTAACAGGCTGATATTTTTTGGCTTAACCTAGATAATCTTGAAAAGGAAAAATCATCAGAATTGCAAGGGTGATTGGCTGAACAGAGATCATCGAAAAGTCATCAGTCTTATTATGAGGGACGTTGACCTGCTTAGACAATTTTATCGGCAAGATTTCAAAATTCTGGAACTGTATTGCCAAATTGAAAATGCCATATGCCACAGTATAATGTATGGTGTAACGGTATGAAAATGAAGTGATTTGATTTGAGTCCCCTAACAGATGATAATCCGTTTAATACTAAGTGTAATACTGAGATGTATTCAGTAATAAAATTGTTGGCAGTTTATGGGAAGCTTATCCAGAAGCACTATAGCCTCCCTGACCGCGACACGTATTTCAGGTGGTTTGGACCTCAAGTCTCAGGAGGCGGCTCTGCGGGCCGGACCCGACGTCCTGATCGCCACGCCGGGCCGTTTGATCGACCACCTCCATAACACACCCTCCTTTGAGCTCAGCCAGATCGAGATCCTCATTCTGGATGAAGCTGATCGGTACGTAGTGTTGTGGAGTTACCATAATAATTATTGTCATAATATGATTTATTATACTTGTATAATCAATTGAAATATAAATGAACTGTAAAAAAGGGTAAATCGAAGATGGTAAACAGAGTTTTTCTAAATGTCTGTTTTAAGTTCTCTAGGAAGACAGGACTTGTTGCTTGTCGCAATATTTAATAGCCAATTGCATAATTGTTCATTATACATGGAGGTGTAAACAGAAACTCCAAGCGTATAGATATGACATTACATATCCTTCCGGTAGCTTCTGGTGACGGGAGCGGTGCACGGCACCCTGCCCAAGCCAAGATCATCTGCAGTCCCACATTTAACTCCCTCTGGAGGCTCTGAATCGATTCCAGTCTAGCTTGGTAGAAGCCAGTTCTGAGTTTGGTCTCTTGCAGGATGTTGGACGAGTACTTTGAGGAGCAGATGAAGGAGATCATCCGAATGTGCGCCTACCACCGGCAAACCATGCTGTTCTCGGCTACCATGAGTGAAGAGGTATGAGTGGCCTTCATTTTGGGAGAGCATCATACACAGAGCCAGGGGAGGGACGGACCCTACAGCCCAGGAGGTGTAACGGCCTGAGGCAACTCATGTTGTTTACTTGGTGCTCTTACTCTCTCTTTTTTTTCTTCTTCAGGTGAAAGACCTGGCTTCTGTCTCCTTGAAGCAGCCCGTGAAGATCTTTGTTAACAGCAACACCGACGTGGCACCTTTCCTTAGGCAAGAGTTTGTGAGGATCAGGCCAGCTAGGGAGGGGGACCGGGAGGCCATTGTGGCTGGTGAGTGCCGCCTCCGGGGTTGTGCGCGCGCCCGGCCCTCTCGGGTTGTTTTTCTGCAGCAAACTGTCCTGAAAGGGAGATCCGCGGTGTCTTCCATTCAGTTCCCTCGCCGCCTCTGCCACTTGTGAATGCGTTTTTGCACATATCCATATGTCACCTCCCGAAATCATTTACCGCGCGCGATATCTGTCCACCTGACATGAGTCCCGCTTCTACCACAGCCTTGCTGACCAGGACCTTCCAGGATCACGTCATGGTCTTCACTCAGACCAAGAAGCAGGCCCATCGCATGCACATCCTGCTGGGCCTGATTGGCCTGAAAGTGGGTGAGCTTCACGGGAACTTGTCCCAGACCCAGAGGCTCGAGGCCCTCAGGTACCCTCATCACTTGCCATAGCTTCAGTCATGCCTCTGTAATTTTAGCCTGTGTGTAAATGGACCGATTCAAAGCATTCCTCGGTGCAGTGATTTTCAGTTCAGTGCACGTTCAAATGTCTTCTTTTTTTGTACTTAAGTGCCCCCTGGTGGCTAGTGTAGGTGATGCACCATTAAATTGATTATTGTAGCTAGTCTTACACACGCATCACAGCTCTGGTCCTCAAAGACTGCTTAATGCTGCTGAGCTCAGTTAATTAACCCCGTTGTTATTAACTGACAAAACAAACTGTGTCGTAAATCAAAATATTTAATTACTAATTCTTACCTGAATTTCCATCCAGTAATTTAGCACCTATCCTAGTTGGGATCTTGAGGTTAAGCCAAATTTTTAAAGTATAAATAAATGATACAATAAAAATAAGCAAAGCCCCATCAGATGAATTGCTGTATATTATTTTCATTAATCACCAGTGAGTGACTTCTTAGGCTTTGAATGATTTTAGCAGGTGATAAATAAATGATGAATTTGATTCTTTGGTACTTCATTGATCCCAAAACTTGTTTAGGAAATTGCTCTTACGCCTAAATTACAGTTGAAGTCTCAAAGATGCTTTTGCTTAATCTTTTTATTAAGAGAACTTTCTGCTACCAGTAAAACAGAATAAGATTAAGGTGACTGATGATAGTCAGACGCAAACAAGCCGTTTTTGCAAAATTTCTATGGTGTGATTCAGAGAGAATTATTAAGGAGCCCCGCTTCATGATGAGCGTGACTCCTGCAGATCGCAGGGGCCCAGGATTGGGGTCTCCGCTGACCCATAAGCTGCATTATGGTTCTCCTCATGCACTAATGACCAATTAGAGTTTCGATGACTCATCGGATTGAGTATAAATATGCTGTGTGTGCACTGGTGGTACGGAGCCGGCGGCTCAGGACTGTCGTCTCGCACCTCCTGGGTGGTGGGGGGGGGGGTCGAATGCTGCCCTTCTGTCAGTGTGAGGGAGTTTGCACGATTCCCCTGTGTTGTGTGAATGTCCTCCTGGGACTCTGGTGCCTGCAGCTTGATCACTGCCTCTTAATTAAGCAGAGAGTTTGTGTGTGTGTGTGTGTGTGTGTGTGTGTGGGTGGGGGGGAGGGATCGTGTGCTGTCCTGTGTAGTCTGAAATAATGTGAGCCTACAGACCAC
>JAABNX020000143.1:10833427-10856622 GCA_015163995.2 Mormyrus lacerda
GAGAACATGCAAACTCCACACACATGTAACCCAGGCGGAGACTCGAACCCGGGTCCCAGAGGTGTGAGGCAACAGTGTCATTTTTAATTCTGTTCCCTGAATTGGTAAAAAGTTGGTGTTATAGTTTGTCAGATTTGTACTGAACAGTATAATGTTTATTTTTGTTTGAACGTTTGTTGAGTAGAGCAGAACAAATGCTCCTCGACGTAAGAAGAGGCTTTACTTTAAATGTAGAACTGAAATGCACGAGTCACGTTAAACACAGCAAAGACGCGATTAACTACTCCTCAAGAAATGTTAAAGAACTGATTTCCATTTTCAGTATTGCAATATATTACATATATACCAATATATCAAATCAGGATAGTAAATCATAAAAATAATATGATGAGTGAAGGATATAAACATGAGAATATCTTGTATAAATCAAGTATGTGAATGTGTACTTGTGTTTGCACTTGTACAGTGGTACCTCAGAACTCAAACTTAATTCGTTCAGAACTCTGGTTCGAATCCTAAAAAGTTTGAGTTCTGATCATATTTTCCCCATAAGAAATAATGGAAAACCCAATTAATTGGATCCCATCCCCCCAAAATTACATCTAAATATTTTTTCTTTTTGAGCATTCTGAAACACAAAATGAATAGGATAAAACAAGAAGAGCATATACTGTATTAAACACATCTAAGCACATTTATCAAAATAGTAATTTGTAAAGTAAGAAAAATGTATCCAAACAATGTGTAAAGTTAAAAGAAAACAATGTGTCCTACCTCAATTGACTGTTCCTTCTGTGTGCCACGCCCCCTCGTTAACCTCGTGTGGAATCCCCGTGTTATCAGCTGTTTCTGGTTGTTGTCATTAGTCCTCTGTATTTTGTCCGCGTTTCAGTTTGTTTCCCCAGTCCGGTCATTGTATTGTCCGTCTGCGTTTTGCTTACTTTACCTGTAATTAAACCTTGTACGTATTCCCCGATACCCTTTGTCTCCGTTATGTCCCCGCTCTACACGACAATATTAAATATATTAATGGTTTATTATTAATTATATGAAAATAATTAAGAAATCTTTATTTTTAAATGTTTTTTATGATATAATATTTACTGTTACTGTCTATCATTGTCTAAATGTATTTTTACTGTCTAAATATATGTATTCAGTTAGTGTAACATGCTATCATAGCGATTGCAAGGTTGAGACTGAAGCTTTACCCCTTGTTTCTGCTGAGACACATGCCGTGTTACTCATATCCCCGCGCGTACAAGTATCTTCACAGTTTGACTTCTGAGATTCAGATCGAGTTCTAGGTCATTTTTAATTTTAATTTTTTTTTTACTGGTTGGTTCCTTTATGCACTGCTGCAATCCCTGGTCCTACCATGCATGGTGACACCTGCTGCCTGGGTGCACAGACTGACCTCCAAGCTACACCCACTGAGCAGAGCTTTGCGTAGTTTAGCTTGAGTAAAGCTTCAGTGTGATTTCCATGTGTCCTCCACGCAGAATTATTACGTGCTGCTCATCATCACGGACGGAGAAATCACCGACCTGGATCAGACGCGGCAGGCTATCGTCAGCGCCTCCCGCCTCCCTATGTCCATCATCATCGTTGGTGTTGGGGCAGCCGACTTCAAGGCCATGGAGTTCCTGGATGGCGATAATGGTGTCCTCAAGTCCCTCACTGGGGAAGCTGCTGCCAGGGACATCGTGCAGTTTGTGCCTTTCCGGGACTTTGCCAAAGTAGGTCTAGTGATAGTCGATAGCATTGTGTTTATATTGCATGCTGGTTCGTTGTGCTTTATTTGACACAAACAGCTGTAATATTGAATTGTTGTTGGATTTACTCTCGAGGAAGTGGAGCCGTCTGCAAGGCCAGTCTCTCCCAGTCTCTGAGTCACGTTCAATATCCCTGATGCTGTAGTCGCACCTCGTATATATTGACCTGGTTGTCTGACATTCTCCAAGTCTTGTGGCTTTGTCTAACATCCACTCTTCTCTTTCTCACTGCAGGCTGCCAAGGAGGCCCTTGCTCAGAGTGTCCTGGCAGAGGTGCCTAGTCAACTGGTGTCATATTTCAAGATGCTCAACATTCCTCCTATTAACCTTCCCCCAACCAAGTAGTCCATGCAGGATTGCTTCCTGCCACAAGAGGGTGCCACTGCTACACCTTGAGTACAATCTGTAGCACTTGAGCCTTTACCCTGAGTTCTAGATGCAACATTTAGTTTACTATGTGGTCTTTTTTTTTGTTTACTCCTTCATTATCAAAATTTGGAATCTCTTTATGACTGAAAATGATGTAACCCAATTTGAGATCATATTAATCCTATTACTCCTGAGCGTTATAGCCAATAGACTAGAACCTGTTATACAAATGATGTAGGTCCAGAGCGAAAACAAGGAAATACATTTACAAGTGTGAATGCCTGCATCTGCGTTACATAAACAGGATTGCCATCTTAGGTAAGAAGGTATAATACGTTTAATATCTGTGTTTCTAGCAGAAAGCCATTGGAAGTCTTTTGAAGATTGTCGTGAATTGTAATCGGTTGAGGTTCTGGCGAATTACTCAAGTCAAATAGTTCTTTCGGTAGGATAGTGTGTAAATGCATTCTTTAAGGGAAATCATTCCAAGTTGTAGTTCACCTGCACTTATGTGGTGGTGTTGACGCCGCAGAGACCATGTAATATACATTTTAGCCAGTTAACCTTGACTCACGTAGCATCAAAGATTGTGGAAGTTTCCCATTAATGTCCTGTGTTTTATGTACCATCACCTGGAATTCCCCAACTTATCTACTCTTCATTTCCTGATGTCTGAGTACGTTTCTGAAGGACTGGATTAACAGTGAGGATTGATTTTGGGGAACCACAGATTGACTTAACGCTGCTCTGATTTTATACGTTATGCCTACAGTTGGAAATTGAGCCGGTCATTTTACAATAGCCTTTTACATGTATGAAATTATATGACCACACTGTTAGTGCATTTTGTGTCCATCGGTCGGGTCCATCTGTATTCTAGAAACAAGCCAGATGATGCCAGTGATTTGATTCTTATTCCATAAATCTCCTGAAAAAGTCAGAGTAATGTTATAGTTACTTTTAGCACTTCCAGGGTCTGCCAGCGTGTGGTTTTGGAAGAATGGGAAACAAGAGTCACCAGCCCTGATCATTAATAAATGGCAACAAGCTGCTGGTCCACTCAGAATTTATATGCAACTAATATCTCTTGTGAGCTGTCAAAACACAGTGTAAGATGCTTTATTCCCCCACAAAACTTTAGTTCAGATTCTCATAATGTCTTTGCAGTTTCTTTTCCCCGTTGAACTCACTCATATCAACTTAGCAGGGTTGTAGAATATCTTCTTTTAACATAATGAACTCGACATATGCTTTACTTGCTTGTGCCTTATACTCAACATTATAGCTTAGCTGGAAATGCTTAATTGCACAAAATTTTTACCTTTTGCTGTACTTTGTCTCAGTAGTGAGAGGGGGGTTTGAATCCCTAATCTACATAACTTGATATTGGTCAGCCTTAATTTGTGCCAAAGTTTATTTTAGAGGGAATGTCGCTGTGGATATTATACAAGTTTTGTGTCAAATGCCGCCCCCTAGTGGGACATCAGCAAATAACCCTGTGGTGTTTTTGTGTAAATGTATTACATTAATAAGGGTTATTGCTAGTCAGATTACCCAGCACTTTTCTCTTTTCTAACCCATGTTAAGCCCTACGTTTAGCCTCACTAATCTATGTGGGATCATTTTGCATTGTTTTTCTTCTTTATTTTCCCTTTTAATGGGACACAGTTAACATAATCCCTGATAACTGTTTACATCTTTTTCCTTGTGTGTTCCATTGTGATCTTCTGGTATTTGTCAGTTAACTTCCATGCTCATATATGCTAAATTTCTGCCTCCTTTCAATGTATTGTGCTGTCACTGCATTATTTTGATTGGTAGTAACCCTGAAGCAATTACAGACATCAAAACTGCCTTATTGCACAGTGCTATATAGATTTTATTATGTATTTTTTTCCACTATAAATAAACTGGTTCAGTGTCAGAAGTTGAGTGTATTCCTTGCTCTTGTGATTCCTCTATGCCCACGTGATGCGTTTCAGGACTCTTAAGATGGATCCCGACTCGGTCACGTCTGTCTTGAGTCCCTAAATAGGTCAGCTGGGAGAGTGTTAGCCTGAAGCTCTATAGGTCCTTGGTTCATTCCTGGATTTTGGTAGATGGTTCATATGCCTCCGAATGGCAGTGTGTGGATCGCTGACCTTAGCCCTCTGTCACTGTAATTTAAAGGTTGCTGGTTTGAAAACCATGCTCAACCGAGCAGTCATACTTCCCTTTAGCGGAGTCCTTAACCCCCCCGCGCTCCCCCATAAAAGATGCTCCAGGGACTCTGGATAGACGGTGACCCCCCCCCCCCCTTAAGCTTCTCTCTCACTTCTGTAAATATGTGTGTGTGTGTCTGTTTATTTAAAAAGTTGAGCCAGATGAAATATATGAGCACCCTCCAATGTTCCTGTCCTGTTTAACTGATGAATCAAGCCTAGTTGGATTCATCTGTCTCCTTTGTGCTTTCACACTCTTTCGTAAAGAGAACCTTTGTAGTCAATTAGCCATTTTGATAACAAAATATGGGAAAACAACATCCGTGTAGCATGATTCCACATGATTTATCACATATCGTTCGTTAAATCATTATTTTACAATTCCGAAATGATAAACGTTTCCCTGTTTCAAATGATTGGTGGTTTATTTAGCAGGCCTTTCTGGCCAAAGTGCATTTTCATGAAAACCACGACAATGTTATTCACAAATATCTACATCCTCCGCTGCTGCGTACCACACATACGAGGCAAGGTAATGGTTCACCTGATCTTTGTAAATAATACCAATCTTTGCTGAAGCATTTAGCCTAAATTTATGATGATACAGCAGACAAGCAGAATATGGATGGGTGATCTACTCAATGTAAACTAGGTGTGTTCCATGACCACTGTACACATCTATGTTGGGGTGTGGCATCAAACTTTGGGCTCCAGGCACAGTAGTGTGCCCTGGTCGTGCCCAACCACCCACAGAACCCGTTCTAAGAAAAATATATAATGTATTTATTATTGTTTAGTTTGATGATAAGGTTGGTTGATATGCATTTAAAGCTTAAACAGCTGACAATCATTAAGTGTTTTATATATCTTGCTGTAAAAGGATTATACTTAGTCTCTGTTTGAAACAAAACTTTTTGAATTAAAAAAATAAAAATAAAGTACAATATAAACATATAAGGTGTGCATGCTTCACCAATCATGTTGTAGTTAAATGAGGACTTTACGTTTGGAATCTGATCAAATTTTGCTCGTTTTCAAGGTAACATGGTACTGCGCCGTAATCACTGGCACTTTAGGGTCACCTGATTTCTGAAAGAAACCTGTCAGCGGTTGCCTGCCCTGGTTCAACTTTACCTTTCACTCTCTGTGCTTCAGAAATCCTGATTTTAGCTCAGGTTTCTGTAATATTCTCTGGATGCAGTAACAGGACAAAATGGAGTGCTGTTAATCTTCCTGAGCTTTTATTCACAAGCTCATGAAATGAGGCAACATCCTTGTATGTCTACCTGTCCGTCTCCACGTGCGACTTTGCAGGATACAGGATCAGTTCCATGGGAAGACCAAATCCTCGTCTTCCAGACTCCTGCCCTGTCATTTCAATGCTTTTGCTTCTCCTGTTTTTCAGTGCTTTTTAATGAGTGTATGTGGTTGCGTTGACTGCAGCCTCCTGCCACACAATAGCTTGGCTGCTGACTTATTAGTAGTTCAAGGTGTAATGTGGTAATAGTGCTCTTGCCGTTTTGGTCTCTCTGGAGTCCCCAGTGCTTTTCTTCATGAGTGACTTTAAAGTCAAAACCGCCCACTTTTCTTATCCATCACGATGGTACAGCTATTCCTCTCCGTGGTTTCTTGGAATTCTTCATTGGTGAAGCAGTTACCATTATCAGAGACTACTACTTCAGGCATACCATGCTGACTGAACTTACTGTAAGCCTCAGACACTCGGTGGTTAAGGCTGACGTGGATCACCTCCCTGCATGTGCCTCTATCTACTTGGCGTATTAATCTACCAGGTTTAGGGACATGCATGGATCAGCATAGATCCTTTTTACGGTCTGTCTGGAACTTCCCCCAGGTGCAAGGTTGCCCCCTTTGGCTGTCTGTTCTCCTGATAGACAGCACAAACACAAGGTAAGAGACTTAACCTCTGCATCCATGTTTGGCCACCACATGTAGTTGAGTGCCAAAAAAAGTGAAGGCTGTGCTTAGTGTTTCCCTTTCCTGTTCATTACAGAATGACTGATCTCTGGCGACACACCAGCAACCCCACCCCACCCCCTTCGGTCAGGCCTCAGGGCTTCTACTTACCCTGAGGATCGCGTACCTCACATCCTGTAATCCTCAGAGCTGAGAGCGGTTGTGGCATCTCGGATGATTGCCTCACCACCAAAGAGGAAGACACCGGATGCCGCTCGCAAACTGGTGGCAGACCTCTGTGCTCATGGATGCCTGTTTAGGGCTCACCCCTACATCAGATCCCTGGGAAGCAGCACAGATCAGGGACACCTGGATGGAGATACAGAGGCTCTGTCAGCCACTTTCCTGCAAAGAGATCCCACTTCGCCCACTGCAGCTGGGAAAAGCTGCTGCACCCGCCACTGTCCTGCAAGAAGAAGCCGCTTCGCCCGCCACTCTCTCACAGAGAGAAGCCGCGTCACCCGCCACTCTCTCACAGGGAGAAGCCGCTACGCCCACCACTCTCTCACAGAAAGAAGCCGCTACGGCCGCCACTCTCTCACAGGGAGAAGCCGCTTCACCTACCACTCTCTCACAGGGAGATGCTGCTCCCCCCATCGCATTTCCACTGGGAGAAGCCACTACCCCTGCTACTGTCCTGTAAGGAGAAGCCGCTTCACCCACCACTCTCTCACAGGGAGAAGCTGCTTCGCCCGCCACTTTCTCACAGGGAGAAGCCGCTTCACCTACCACTCTCTCACAGGGAGATGCTGCTTCCCCCACCGCATTTCCACTGGGAGAAGCCACTACCCCTGCTACTGTCCTGTAAGGAGAAGCCGCTTTACCCACCACTCTCTCACAGGGAGAAGCTGCTTCGCCCGTCACTCTCTCACAGGGAGAAGCCGCTTCGCCCGCCACTCTCTCACAGGGAGATGCTGCTCCCCCCACCGCATTTCCACTGGGAGAAGCCACTACCCCTGCTACTGTCCTGTAAGGAGAAGCCGCTTTACCCACCACTCTCTCACAGGGAGAAGCTGCTTCGCCCGCCACTCTCTCACAGGGAGAAGCCGCTTTGCCCGCCACTTTCCCACAGGGTGAAGCCGCTACGCCCGCCACTTTCTTAGTAACGGGGGCATTCAACAAATTTATTTAATACTGTGGTACGTGGGTGACATGGCCAGATACGTGATCATCTGTGAGTTTGTGTTAATACACAACTATACCTTTTAAAGTTATAATATTATACATCATCATTTATGTCTTGCTTACACACTTCCAAAGGACCTCAGAGCTGTGTGAGTCAAGATGCTAACATTAATGATAAATTTGAGTGACATCTAAATAAATATATTATGTTTCACATAAATATTACAATTTATATGTGTAAAAAAATTTGCGTTTTTGGATATTGACAAGTTGGCTGTCAACAGTTTTTTGAGTTTTTGAGTATTTTTGAGTTTACCAGAAGACAATGGTATAAAATAATTGGTTTAAAAATGATCTTGGATCTACACATCTTGGCTTTAATTAGGCATAAGGTTGCTGCTGTTATGGAAGGGCATGGAGATGCACATGTGAACAGACAAAGGATCAAACATCAACTGAGCCTGGAAAACAAGGGCGACTGCACATTACTACAAAAACTGAACAGTGAGCAAAAACAACAAGCAATAACAGAAATACACAAATACATAATTAACAAAGAAAATACTATAAGAGAACGGGAGGCCTGGATGACATAGCCGCCTACACCAGGGAACAGGAGAAACACAAGGAGCACCAAACGGGATGGCCAGCGACCCCTGTTGACTAAATAGGGAACTGCCATATATAAGGGGGCAGGGCAGGTTGTGGGGTATGTCCCCCCATGCCCTATGTTCCTACGCCCCTGGCTGTGAAGCACAGCTATTATTCGCAAATGTTCATATTCATGGGGTGACTGTACATCACCCTTACAATAAAAGACCTATCAGGGTAAGGCATCTTGGCCGTGATGTATGTTAAGGAGGTGGGGGGGGGATTCTCTGTACCCAATTTGGACACAGTAGTTAGTAGCTGCAGGAGATGTATTTATTGTTTGGAGGTTTAAGCTTACCTGTTTTCTGAAAGAAAACCGCCTCTTTTATGTTTAGCTCTCTGCTGTCTTTGCGCTTCTGAGATCCTGATACGTTTTACTTTTTATTTTGGATTCAGAGTTAGCGAAAGCCACTGGCTGCATTAATTATTTACATGCACAGGAGGATCAAACTACTTTTGTTTTTTAGGCGGGGGAGGCGGGATGAGGAGGCAGGGAGATACGCAGATAAAGGAAACAGGCGAACGAGCCGAACATATCATGTAAGATATTCTTTTTTTTCTATAATAACAGAAAGAATTAATGAAATGAAGTTATTTCTGCTGCTTTTGGAGCGTCTCTTACCCGGCCAGGGCCCTGGTTAATCAGGCCCGCCATTACTCGCAGTATAGTGCTCGATGGCATTCTTTGTGATTAACTGGGACGTGCTATGCAGCCAGCTGTACCCCTGTCAGAAACAATAAAATGAACCAAACTCTGCACCCATTTGTCAGTCTCAATCCATCATTTAGGTTTAAGCACGTTTTATCTCCAATCTCATTTAGCTGATATTTTAGCGGACTGGAAAATATTGTAAGTCAACCAGAATTGGCCTGATTCTGATTATGCCTGATTGGCATATCTGGCTATCTATAATTATTTTTCTTGGGGTAAGCATTTGTTTATTAATATGTTTCTTACTATATCAGTATTATACTGGAAACTCACCAAGCTACTTGCAGTACATCATGATGTTAATTGTAACATTAGTTGAAGCATGACATGTTTAACAAAAAAAATACTGCCACTACTGTAAGTCACTTCTCCTTATAGCTGTAGAATTGTTTGTCTTTCATTATATTGCATGACTTAAGGAAATTTGACAGCATAGAGGTAAAATACCTATAGGTACTTTCAAACTGACCTGCTCTACTAGTACAAGTGTTAATGTTTACAGCTAATCGTGTAATAATGATTATGTATCGTCTTTTCAGCTAAATGTGCTCTTTCCTGAGTTAAGATCTTCTTTTTCTTATTTGAACCCTGAGCGATTTCTAGAAATTCTTTTGTAGACCTTGCTAAATAAAGTATAGAAGGGATCCTACATAAATCTGTCTCTGGCTATTTCATGAGATTCGAGTAAATCCAATACTCAAGCTTCGGTACAAAAAGTCACAGGTATATAAACATTCACTGTAACAAATTCACACTGGCAGCTGAGATGTAGAAACCATTCATCACGGTTTGTAGCCCGAAGAAGGGACTGCTGAGGACAAAAGCAATTTCCCCACCGAAGAATGTCTAAGCACATTTCATAAGCATATGGTAAACTACCCATCCGTCCACCCATCAGAAGCCTGGCGCCAACCAGATGGAAGCACCAGATGCAAGGTTCCTGGGGTGGGTGGCATTTCATCACGGGGTACGAACACTAAACCCTATCGGGCAGGAAACCTGGAGAGAGCTCCAGATGCAAACATTTTATGAGTTTGAACCCCTAACCCTGGAAGTGTGAGGACACTGAGCGAACATTCTGCTCCACAAGCCAACTCCGAATCAAGTTTTTGACTTCCATGGGTCCACCTATCCAATACAGGTTCACAATGAATGTGCAGACTATCCCATGACCTAACGTCAGGGATTCAAACCCCTACCTGAGTGTAGGCATTCCACTGTGCCACCCTGGCATGCTTTACCAAGCTGGTGGCTGTAGCTGCTGAGTTAAGCTACTGGGCCTGTTTATTAGAGATTTGTGAAGTCCTGCCCTAATACTGCTTAAAATTCACTGGAAGCTCAACCTAGCTGCACATATACCTAGTTGACTCCTTGACAGCAAATTGTTTGCAATTTCCCCTCACTTTTCTGTTGTTCAGGTGAGTGTCAGGGGCAATGAGGGGCCTGGAGAGTAGCCCAGGCAGCAAATGGTACAAGGTTGGGTTACACACCGGATGGGATGTCAAATAAGTTGAACCAGGCAATTTTACATGACAGAATGTCGTTTCAAACGGAGACAAAGGGATCTAAAAAAAAAATCTTGGTAATGTGAGGCTGCCAGAAGCAATGGCAATAAACCCTGCATGAAGTTCAACAGGTGTGTTTGCTGTACACGTACCTCCTAACATCTCAATTTAATGTAAGATCTAACACTTTGTTTTCAAATTTTATTGCTGGGCTTCTCATTAACCTGTACATGTAATGTCTTCTAGTTCTCCGAATGCTTCATAAGTGAGACTGGAGGTTCAAAATGGGATATTTATTTATCCATCTACTAACAGTGTTTCCTGGTTAGAGGTAGAGGGGGACCTGAAGTCTCTCTTAGGCTGTGTAAAGCATGAGACTGGGGTACAACTGGATGGGATCCATCACATATTCATACCCCAATTAGCTGCCTGTCTGAGCCACAAATCAACCCACTCAACAATGATCAAGTATCAGTACTGAGTTAATGCAAAACATGAAATATGTCTTCCTTGGAGCAGGGCTAACCACTCCCAGCGGTGTGGGATCTCCTCCACAAGAATTTATTTACAGAGTGAATACAGCTAGTGACTGACACAGCCCAGCCTCTCTGAAGCAGGCAGTGCCCTACGGCAGTGAGACTGCACACCTCGGCGGGGACAGCTCGACTGTATCGGGAGGCTAGCTGTATAATGCATGTGAGGCTACAGCCATCAACATGTCTATCACTGTTCATTTAAAGAAGATCACCAATCTGCCAGGGAAATATGATCGCAAAGTAGAACTGACCTTCAGAGGTAAGCGGGCCCACGTATTACATAATGTATGGCAATTTCTCAGCTGACACACATCGACATTAAGAGGGCTCTCCGTGTGTCGATGACTTTTTTCTTTTATGTTTCGGTTATAATATTATGCAGTATGATGTTATTGTTAATGCTTATCAGACTCTCTCTAACTTAATGGACTTGTTAATTTTCGTGTAGAAACTTTAGGTTTCTGTTTCGCCATTAATCAATCTTTTATGTATGTACAAATGAAAATGCTGATTTCTGGTAAAAATGTTCAGGAAATCCTCTTATATTTGTAAGTATTAGTATTTAATATTTTAGAAGATTAGGGTGTAGCTATGTTGGCGTGGCCAGTGTCACATTCACATTTTGAATGACACACAGTAGGACATTATCACAAGCTGTCTGGCAATACGAGCCAGATGTTTCAGAATATCATGATGTTGTTTTACTGCTGTTCAAAGCATTCCAGAGCAGTGCTGAACTGGTCACTCACCTTGGTTATGCTGGTTTGATATGGAAGCTGTGATTTCACACATCGTTTTAGCGATTACCATTGTTGAGGCAATTCCCCCATTTGTGTTTATTTCCATAGACTTCACATACAAAACCAAGATCCTGCAGTGTGAAAATGTGGCCATCTTCAATGAGGTAAGTCTCCATCATCCTTTGCTAGCTGTTACTGTCGATTCACCTCATACATTTTGTGTGTGTTTTTTAAAATGTCTTATTAAGTATTAATATCTGCCACAGTGCCTATTATATGACCTTTCACTGGTTTTTGCCACATTTACATATTTAGCAGACCCTTTAATCAAAAGCAACGTAGAATTGAGAAAGCGGGGTCAGACAGTGCTATTGGAGTTAAGGGTCTCGCACACAGGACCACTCTGTATACACTGGGATTTGAACTGGTGACCTTCTGATCATGGACACAGCATCCTAACCTGCTATTTGGGCATTACTTTAACAATGTAATATATATACATATATACACAGCCGACAGCCCTATTGGACAACTGTTAAAATTCATATTAACTCCACATGTGTTCATTCATAGTTTTGATGCCTTCAGTGAGAATCTTCCAATGTAAATGTTCATGAAAATGAAGAAAACACATTGAATGAGAAGGTGTGTCCAAACCTTTGGCCTGTACTGTATATGGTTGAGCACGTGAATCTGAGGTATTAATCCAGTGTGTCTGGCTCTGTTTCAGGCAGAGGACAGGGCTCAGTTTGAGATCCTCAAGTCTCAAATGTATGCGGAGCGGGCGGCGAAAAGGGACCGCAAACCCAAGCGGGCACGTGCCATGCCGGAGGACGGCGCTCCTGAGCAGAAAGGTGAGCTTCTACGTCTCATATGGCGAACCAGAACACCTATGTCATGTTTTCCAGTACTATGCCATAAGGCAACATACCATGAGTTTAGTCTAATTTTGAATGTCTCTCAGTTTAAAACCATCTACAGACCATGAACTATTGCAACATATCAGTTGCTTCATTTTGAAACTGAATTCCATGACTAGTTCAAAAATGCAGTTCTGAGTTGTGAAAGAGGACTTTGTAAAGTTCTGTTTGTACAATGCTGTCACCAGAACATGAGTTTAAAGTTAATATTGTAAAATCCATCCATCCATCCATCCATTTTCCAATCCGCTTAATCCTAATGGGTCGTGGGGGGTCCGGAGCCTATCCTGGAAGCAACGGGCACGAGGCAGGGAACAACCCTGGACAGGGGGCCAGCCCATCGCAGGGCACACTCACACACCATTCACACACACATGCACGCCTACGGGCAATTTTTACCAACTCCAATTAGCCTCAGCATGTCTTTGGATTGTGGGGGGAAACCGGAGGAAACCTATTGTAAAATCAAGACGGTATAATGGTCCAGTCATTTATTTGCATTGCATTACAGGTAGAATATTAAGGCTTTAATAAAGCAGTCCATCAGTGTTCCGTGACTGAGGAGTGGTCAGTTGCCAGGCTGATTAAACCACTTCAAGCTTAGAGTCATTCTGTTTTCTCGTATTTCTTTTAAAAGTATTTTTTCTTGTTTGCATTACTATCTTTAGCTGGATTACTTATGCTGATGTATAGTTAATGACCAGGAAATAGCTGTTTGCTGGTTCACTAGACACTGTTTTGTTTATTTATAGTTTAGGTCTGACTTTCTGCCTTGAGCAGAAACCAGTGTCAATAACCTTGCAGTAAAGTGAAATTTTATGTTCATAAGTAAACAAGGTACACCATGTGAATACATCTGTCCAGGAATATTACTGCATTACCTTGCAATGTTCCTATATTGCTATATTTTTGAATATTAATACATGCTTTTTATATAGGAATGTTAAAGCCAGCTGAATCATTGTATTGACAAAATGATTGCATAGTATATTTTTTCCGCAGCGATTTAAAACCACCATTAAATAACAAGGCCCAGTTCAAAGTAGGAAGTGATTCTTTGTGTGCATGTTTACCACAACATGGCTTGTTGTATCGTGTTTTGGAATTTACCGGAAACTTTGTTTGTTTTATAGCGACTAAGCAGAAAGGAACGAGACCAAGCAAGAAGTCAGTCTTCGACAAGGAGCTCACCAACACTAGCAGGAAAGCGCTCAAACAGTACAGGGCTGGGTAGGTACTGTCACAGAATGAACCAAAGACCCAGTATGCTTCATTCTCACCAGAGAACTGACCAGTTTTCATGTGCTCATTGAAAGGTTTTTTTTCTCAGATTTGCCTGTATAATTCAGGCTAACAGCGTGAGAGGAAAGAGCCACTTTATTCAAAATTACAGATTTTTTTTTGTAATTTCCAGAGTCACTGCTTATCTGAAATTGAAGTTATTCTAACCTGAATAGATGTATTTTAATCATACTTCATCAGTGAATATATCGTACATTACACAAAGATTTAAACGAAATTCTAAGAAGGTCTGCGATCAAAATTAGTGACTGATTTGTTCTGATCTAAAATATCTGGTATCCCCAATCTATTTGGCAACATTGGCAGACATTTTTCTAGATGGTGGGTTTCTCCAAGCAGACAGAACCCCTGATGAAGGCTGATAGGATGACTCACTTAGCCATTGGAAGAGAAGTTAGTCATTCCAAGAGCTTCATTTGCCAAATATTGAAGCTGAACAAAGAAATGAAGTCATTCAAATCCCTAAAAAGGCCAGTTGCCCACATAAGATGAGTGCACAAGTGAACAGGATGATCGGGAGGTGGATCACTTCAACACCACAGCTGGAGTGCCCGCCAAATCGGTTCTGCACAGGGCAAGTATTTGTCTTGACAAGGTCTCATCCTCTGGGACAATGTGGACTGAGAGCCCGCTCTGTAGTGACAAAGCCACTCATCAGCAAGAAGAATAAACAGGCTTGACTTGAGGAACGTGTCGTGGACAAAGAACTGGTCCAAAGTTTAATTATTGTTAAACTATGCCAATTTACTGTAATTTAGTTGGCTCAGATGGGAAACATCCTGTGGCGTTGAATTGGGGAAGAACTTCACCTAATGTATGTGAAAGAAGCAAAGTTCTAAGGGGGTAATTGTCATGGTGTTGGGTATGTTCTTTTCAGCAGAAGTCAGGCCTTCACCCATTCAACCAGCCATTTTTATACAAGATAATGTGTGGAAATTCCTCAAAGCTTAGAACATTGATGTGATGATGTGAGACACCTTCACATTTAAGTTTTAGTTTTAGGTCATCTTGACTTTTGTAGCTCCCGGCCACTTTTGTGTTGCTTTCACGCTGCAGAACAGGAGACCTTTTATGCAAAATAAACATGGGAGCTTCAGAAAGTTCCTAAGTTAAACATTACATATAATTTCATATGAAACTTCACTACCACCCCAAAACAATGAAGGAAGAACAAGTCGTTTTGTAGTTATCGATCGCAATCATCAAAATGGGATAGTTTTTTTTTTTCTCATTTATACTTCATTTATGCGACGCATGACTTGTTTATCATTCTCATTAAATTTGGCCAGCAGATCGATCTTTTGGTCTCCACAGAGTAAAAAAAACGATGTCACGTTATCCTGCTAGAGTTCCTTCGGTCTGAAAGTGCCCATAAACAGCCCAGATTCCCGATCTGAGCTCTATCAAAAATCTCTGGAAGGTAATTTGCAACAAAGCTGTGGCTATGGCAACAAAGCTAATGCATTTTTCTTTTATAACATAGACCCTCATTTGAAGACCGAAAAAGACTGGGGATGAATAAAAAAGGCGGCCGCTTCAAGTCAAAATCCAAGTAAGTGCATCTGATGCTCATAAGCTACGTGTTGACATCATGGTTAGGAAGGTCGACCATCTGCATCTGATAGGTGGCTTCCGAATCGTCCTTCGTATTATGTCTGTTTTGACTGTTGTGCAGTATGACAGCTGAAATTGTTAATAATTTTATCCACATCACAGGTTTAAACGAAAGTAAGTCAGTTTACTGTGGAGCAAAGAGACGGAGAACTTCATGAGCATCTTGGGAACGAATGGGTGTTGAAGCCGATGTACCGCAAAAAGCCACAAATACCTGTATTTTCCAGTATGTTTTGATTAGTTGTATTTTGTGACATGGTAATGGTTTTATTACAGGAGAGAACTGATGTGGGTGGCTGAAATATTTCTTTATGAATAATTTGAATGCAAGACATACAGGTATCTGCAATGACCATCATTTAAACATGCGTCTATGATTTCAAACAAAAAAACATGCTAACATATTGTAAAAGCTTGAATGATATCTCTGTATTGAATATATTTGGAGGAACTTGTGAGAATAAAATCTTAGTCACTTGTGTATAACATTATTGATAAACACATCCGCATTTTCTGTGAGATGCCAATAAACCATGGGATTAACTGAAATCCATTCTGCTGAGTCTTAAAGTACAGCGTTTTTTAAAAATCCAAGTTTTCATGTAGATATTTCTGTGTAAGATGATTGCCATGCACATACCTTCAAAATACTTTGGGCTTCTTGTGAATTGTAATGTGTAGGTCACTAGGTGCATGTACTGTTTAATTTCTACTTAATAATTGGTTATGCAGGTTCTATATTCTCTCCAAGCTTACACCTAACTCCTGCTCATCCCTAAGGTTCCGAAATGTAGTTTAGCTGGTTTGGTGTTGCTGAAATATCCTTCGGGTGTGTGCGTATTCTAATACTGTTTGCTATGACCAGGAATCCTTTTTCGGCTGTATCTTGCTTCGTCGTACCTTGTGCTTCCTAAAATAGGTTCTAGCTGCATTAAATTTTATTTTTAAATACATATAAAATACATAAACATGCAAGCAACAAGATTGACATAAATAACATAACAGACCCCATTCCCCTGCAAGTTACATTAAAATAAAAAAAAGTTTTAATGGTTATGAAACCTATTCTTTGTGTTTATTTTTTAAGGGTAGATTTATTTGCTTATCGATTGGCAAAAATACACGACTTTAAATAGAGAAAATCTAATTGTTTTTTTTTTTCCCCCAGATAATTTCTTTTAAACAAGTTTTGTTGCTGGCTTGACGCATTTCTTTGTAAAGAAAACCGAAAGTAATACTTAATGCTAAGTGATACTATTGGAGGTTTAGTATCTCGTTACAAGTGCGACCTTCATAAGCAGAAGCACCTCCTGTTGTGAATGGCATGTGAATACTACAGGGTCCCACCTCGGAAAGAGCTCAAACATATCATCTGTCATCTTAGTGGACCAAGATACGAAGTGATTTTGTGAGACAGGTAAATTATAACATCTCTGCATCATCATACCGAAAATATTATCCGAACAATGTGCTTATATAAACGGTATTTAATAAAGTTTTGGTTTTGCCACCCGGATATTTATGTTTGTATTGTTTATGTCGAGGACCCGGAAGCGGGATTTACTTTACAGTTATTTGTCATTCGAGTTTACTTCGAAAGCTTGGTGTTCGATGCTTAAAGATTTGATGACATGCTTGTTTTAACGTAATACGATGATAAAATCAACAAATACTTTATATTAGAATTTTAACAGCAACATCCGATCCACGGCGGTGTCTACATGTCGTTCTTCCGGGTGCAACTACTGCAACCACCTTTTTTATTACTTTACTGCATTTTCTTGTACTTGTAATAACTTAAAAAACTGGACCGTACATAGTGTGAGAAATGGTCATTTTGGATAGGATCGTACGGTGTTTTTAAATGGCGCTCATGTTTCGTTTTTGGGTTTTCCATACGACTGATACGAACAGTTCTTTATAAACGAAACTGAAATCGACATCGAATGGCAAGTATATCTTTATTGGTTCAATGAATTGCGCCCGGTAAAGGAAAAACTAGTAACTATTAAACTAGAAAATTGATCAAAATTCCGTTAAATGACAATAAGTGGGCTTACATAAAGAACATGTTTAGATTTAATCAGAATCCAAAGTGAGCGTTCAACTTGAATTAATAGGTATCATTTTACGCATAAAAACTAATCTCATAACAATCAAGGTCTACCTAGTACACATTAATTCTAAAAAAAAACAAGAAAACTTAAATAAACATGACCTTTAGAAGCTCTGCCATGGCGACAGCAACATAACAGGAAGTGTCATTACCCTGCAACAATGCGTTGTAATGTCATCATGTCGGTGTAGCATTACTTATCTCCATAACTATGCCATTTTTTGGGAAACCCAATGCAACTTTATGTTGTTTGCATCAATCATTATATAACCACCGAACATATAACAAAATGTGGTCAGTTTGAAAATGTCGATAAATGAAAGAAAACCAGTTTAACCAGGGTACGGTAGTTGGATATACACCCACTGGGGGCGCAGCAGCGTATTAGGGCACGTAATTCCGTTTTGCAAGATTAATCCCGTTTTGAATATTTTTGCCTGGTTATCGTCATTTGGAAGAACTTTTTAAAACTTCAGTTCTCTTTGGCTGGGTATATCAGGACAATATTGTTGAGTGGTAGACCAATGCGTTTGTCTTCTCTTGTGTGGCAGTCTGGATACTGCTAGAGATGTATCCCTTTTATGTATGCATCTCCATGAGTGGTTGATTTTTTTTTTTAAAGTACTAAAGAAATTTATTTGTCAATGACAACAGAAAATGTTAAGATAGCAGATTGCCTCTACATGATTGTCTTGGCCAAAAGAGTTCATGATAACAATATTATCAGTGCAACCATAGAAAATCTGAACAAAATAATTGTAAGATTTACCAGACAAAGTCATATTTAAATTTGTTTATTGTGTTTTTTTTTTCTTTTCCTGGTCAAATATGAGTGTAGTGAGGTGGACAATCTATAACAATAACTGTAAAAATGCATAGGAAAAGAAAAATCATACTACAACGACAGTGAAAAGGCAACCAGGGTTAAAGCCCCCTTTTGTGCTTGCTGTTGACCGGCACTTCCTGCAGACTGGGGTATCTAACATTACACCTCATCTTTTTCACAAAGTTCTGTAATGACACCATTAATCTCTCTTGTTACTACATCACTTTTGTTTTACCGACTGCTTGTAATGGATCTCCACCAGCCCTGAATGGCATATTCACCCAGATTTTCTTGTTTTGGTTTATTTGTGTTCTTTCATAAAAGTTCTGGATAGCACCTGCACTCGTGTTTGACAGGGATTCAAACAAGTCACTCCTTGGCGAGTCCAAGTCAAGTCTTGAGTCAAAACATTGCTAGTCTGAGTCAAGTCTCAAATCATGCAACCCAAGTCCCTACCTATGCCAAACACTACGTTGTAGGTCCTTCATAAGCAGAGATACATTGAAAGGACAGTTATGGAGAAAGATTTTTGAAAGAACCATGAGTAGCTGTCAGTAGTTTGGAACGCCATGCATGTTCCAACACCTAAGCAAGACAGGGGTACACCCTGGATGGAATTCCAGGCTTTATGATCTCCCGCACCTCAAAGTTTACGAATGAAGTACTGGTGTAAACCAGAATTAAGAAGCAGTACCACCACCTACTATGTTGGAGTGTGAATCAGATAGTTACTGGCATTATTTACAATATCATATATGCATCATTAACACAATATCGATATTTATTTATTTTTTATATGGTTTATTTTTTCATGGTTATCGTCAATACCAATATATCATGTATTTATGGATTCTGGACCAAAGTACTGGAATTACGAACAATAGAATGGTGATAATATGCTTTCCTGTGCAGTTTTGGGACCCAATGTTAAAGGTGTTAGGTCTGATCACTGTTTTCCCACGAGTCATTTTTGTTGACAGTAAAGTCACCTAAAGTGTGGTTTGTGAGGGGAGGTGTCTCGGATGTGCTTCTAGTTCTCTTTTTTTGTGTATTGTTTTTTTCTTTTCTTTGTTTGCGTTGAGGGGGCGGCATGGTGGTGCAGTGGTTAGCACTGTTGCCTCACACCTCTGGGACCCGGGTTTGAGTCTCCGCCTGGGTTGCATGTGTGTGGAGTTTGCATGTTCTCCCTGTGTCGTCGTGGGGTTTCCTCCAGGTACTCTGTTTTTCCCCCCACGGTGCAAAGACACAGGCTGATTGGAGTTAATAAATTGAAATTGAAATTTAAGCGGGTTGGAAGATGGATGGATGTTTGAGTTGATGTACAGGCTGTATGCTGTGTAGTTGAAACCAGGCCTAGGAATTAGCTTAGGGGACCTTTGGAGTACAGTACCTCTGTAAACTGCAGTGTAGACGTCTTGTGTTATTGTTGCGTGCGTTATCAGTTGGAGTGCATGTTTTTTTCTTTTGTTTTACTTTCCTCTTTTTTGGGGGTGGAACCATGTACTGTAGTGTACCACTATTCTCCATCTCCATATATTACTTCCAGTTTGGGTCGGGATCTCCAATCCTAATTCAGAGTTTTGCTGAGACAGCGGAGTCATTTTTACATTAGACTCTAAAAAGGCAGTTTAGCGATGGCCCTGCTTTGGGTACCGCCCCACAGTTTGAGTATACACAGTTACGGATGCATTTCTAAATAATAATACATGTAAATTTGCAATAGCTGACATATGCAGAGTTATTAGGCAATAGGCAGTACTATTCCTGATGATAATTTTTGACAAAACGGAGGCAGAGCGATAAAAGTGAATTCAGAGTGTTTTTTTATGTTTATTCATTTATCGCTAAAAGCAAATTTATCTTAATAGAAAATGCTACATTATTTTGTCACAAACAAAAATAAAAGGAAAATACTTATCAGTGTGCACAATTATTCGGCAATCAGAAACTAAATGGATCTTTCTCTCTTCACCATCAACAGAAATATTAAGCTTTTTTCTATATAAAGAATTATTACAATCTGCAATTCTATACAGTCCACTTTGCATACTTTTTTACTTTACCAAGTATAATGTCCTGACATTTCTTCTCAATGACCATCGTGAGCCTCATGTGCATTTAACCAGTCAAGTTTTTGATTTGATCCCATTCTATATTAGCTATGCCAGCTAGGACAGCCTCCTAGATGCTGCTCTGAGAAGTGTATGACTTGCTACCTTGTTAAATCTCACACTTTATCAAAACACAGTAGCTCACAGTCGGGGTTTAAGTCCAGCGATGGTGGGGGACAGGTCATAATTTGATCACCTTTCAAGTCTTTCTTGGCCAGCAAATCTATGCAATACTTTGATGCGTGGGCATTGTTCTGCATGAATATCAAAACCTTTTTGAAAGCTGCTTGTATCAGTTTGCATTTATTTTTTTTTACTAGATATTGAGGTAGGTATTTAATAGAAAATGACAGTAGACATTGGGTTTAATTTTTACACCATATTCAAGTTGAAAAGGTCATCACTGATAATTGCAGATCACTCCTCCTTTGCCTTGTTGAGCGTGATTTGGTACGATTCATTATGTACATTACTAGTCCATTCTCTGGTCCATCCTCTGGTCCATCAAGAGTTATTCTCATCACGTCTGTCTACAAAACCTTTGTAAAATCAGTCTCGAGACATGTCCATGCTCATTCTTGAGGTTTTAGCTTGTGTGTCTTATTGAGTGGAGGTCATGGTTGAGTCTTTGTTGCCACGGCAATGTCACATTGCACACTGCACCTAGAACTAGAACCTAGAACCCCGATTGTATTCAGATTGCATTTTTGAGAAAAGGATGCACTTGATGCTGAAGGGTTTCCATCCATCCATCCATCCATCCCTCTAAGTCTCTCACTTGTTTAGATGCAAAGTTTTGTAAGGTAATTTGCATCTTTGCTTCTTTGGTCTTCTTTGACTGTTGGCCATAAAAGTCTTGATTGTACAGTGATCATGTTTTAAAAGTCTGGTAGTCCTTTGATAGGCACTTTTCTGTTTTCTTTCTTTTGTTCTCCACAAGTCCCTTATCTGGACACATTTTAGTAATAACTGCAAATTTCTGAATAATTCTGCACAGGGAAGTATCCATGGTTTCCCGTTTTGCTCCAAATGCCAAGAACTCAAGATACAAGTAAAATGCACACTTTGTCTCAAGCAATAGTAAATATCATATATGTACTAGATGGTCATAGCAATGCTTTTTTTAAAATAATAAAACTAAATCAAGACATTTTCTTTATTGCCTTTTTTGTGTTTCTCTCTTCATTTAGGAACTGAACACGTCCTGAATCTGAGAGATTTGTCTGGGAAATGAACAGGCCCGGTGGTCAGAGGGGCATCGCTAGAGCAAATGCTGAGCACCAAGAAGGTAATATCTTGCAGACGTGCTAAAAATATTGCAGCACTACTGGCAAACATGCTTTGAGCTCCCAAATCCCACCTCTTCAATTATCCTTGTTTGTGTTTTAAAGGTGCTGGAGCTGCCGTGAGAGAAGATAACTGGAGACTTCCCCAGGGCAGAGGAGGAAGGGGGAGGGCCAGAGGAGACGTCAGAGGGAGGAATTTCAGGGGGCAGCAGAATGACAGGAGGGATGGTAACTGGCGGAACAGAGGAGACCTCGGAGGGTGGAATATGAGGGGGCAGCAGGATGACAGGAGGGATGACAATTGGCGGAACAGAGGAAACAGGGAGGAAGATCCAGGGAGAGGGAGAGGGAATGGAGCCTGGGAAAGAGGCAGAGGGGGCAGGAGAGGAGGGGGCCAAATGAGAGGGGATGTACCAGAGGTCAGGAAACTAGGGTTGAGGAACCTGGAAGAGCTCTCAAAGAAAGAGGCATCAGAAATAGCCATCACTCTGTCATCCAGTCAGGGGCTGCAAGTCTTGCTAGAAGAGATGGAGATGGGCCACAATCTTGTCCAACTGCTCTGTCAGGTTCTTAGCCATGCTCTCATCTCTAAAATTGACAGGCAAATTGTGCAGCACTTAGCAGGAGTTATTAAAGATTCCATGTTTCTACGGACAATACTCCCTCACTACGTAGCTGGGATGATGACGGACCATATGCCAGCCCGTAGGATGCAATACCCACAACACTTAGATAACATAATCAGTCTTCTGTCACATGTGATCAGGATATTCCCAGCAAGTTCTGTTCCGGTGGCCTCTATGCTCGTGACTCTCCTCAGGCAAACCATTAATGAGCTACGAGCCTCAGGCGTAACTATCCAGGAAGACACTGAGCAAAATCTGGAGAAAATACAAAACTTGGTTAACCATCTAACAGAAAAAGCACGGGACGGCACTCTGAGGTCAGACAACTATACATTTCTCACAGCTGAGGAGTCCCCCCCCGGAGTAGCAGATTTCCGCACTATGCCCATTTATCCAACGTCTGAGGAGATCCACCAGAATGAGAAACCTTTCTTACGGCCTAATATCACATCGCAGGCTTATGCTAGTACTGAGATTTACCTGGACACCCATTTTCGACTTCTCCGCGAGGACTTTGTCCGGCCTTTGCGTGAGGGAATAAAGCAGCTGCTGGAGTTTTATCAAGAACAGGGTCAAGGTCAAGTGCACATGAGGGGAAGACGTTTCAATGACATTAGGATCTACTTTGATACTCGTCTCGTGGTGCCTCTGTGTACCCCATCAGGAATTGCCTATAAGGTCCAGTTTGACGCAAGCCCTCTAAAGGTGAGCGAGGAGAATCAAATCAATCAAATCAAAAAACTTTATTTGTCCCCGAGGGGCAATTTGAGGCACATAGAGCAGTGTTACATCGACACAGAACC
>JAABNX020000143.1:10864606-10878291 GCA_015163995.2 Mormyrus lacerda
TTAATTAAAAGTCAGGTTAATAGCAGGTTTTTCTACAAAATAGATAAGCGACAAGACTTTTGTCAGGGACTGTATAGACAGATAGCAGCGGGCCTCGTGTCCTGTATTTCTGAAGCACCCCTCGTCCCCACAGGACCTCCTGAGGGACATGGTCATAAAACACATGTAGATTGGCTGGGCGAGCTGGTCCAGTGCTCCGCAACCAGGATGGAAACCTAATTGCTCTTCCTGGATCTGAGGTTCAGCCAACAGACAGACCCTCCTCTCCAGTACCCAGACAGAGACCTTCCCAGGGAGGCTGAGGAGTGTGATCGCCCTGAAGTTGGAACACATCCTCCGGTCCCCTTTCTTAAAGATGGAGACCACCACCCTGTCTGTCAATCCAACGGCACTGTCCACAACCTCCATGGCTTTTGAATCAATTAATAAAATAAAATTAAAGAGCAGTTAGGTGTAGTCACCAAATGCCATAAAGTCATTTTCTGGGATAGTACCCTAACCCTAAAATATACTGTTTAATGTAAAAGGTTAAAAGGATTTCCCACTCTGTAGAGCAGTGGTGTGATTTGGACATCACCTGACAGTGTGGCCTACTAAGCCACCATAGCACTCTAAGGCTCATTATTTTATTTAATTAGCAGTTTAGAGTTTTGGGGGGAAAAACTAATTGCTTTTCACAGGAAAGGCATTGGAATTAAGTAGATAAATGACAATGTGAGAGGTAAGATAGCGCCTACTGATTGTTTACCTTTATTAAGGAGCCTCTCTCAGAAGGTTGATCAGTAAGGCTTGTCCTGAAAGTTTAATGGGATTCATTCACCCGACCTGAAGCCTGGACCAGGATGGCTTTCACTCGCACTGGCAAATTCAACAGTTTGAGCCACCAGTGGTCTATATTTTCATTTTGCACCAGGAGAGATATATTGTAAGGACAGCATACTATCAATAACTTACAAATTCGACGGAGGAGTAACCGGACTGACGTGCGTTCTGTTGCGGCAGGCTCTGGCTAATGCGCTATCGCACAGACATGCGTGCCCGGGCCCTGCAGTCCGAGCAAGCTTATCAAGAAGCAGCGGAGCGGCTGGCCGAGATTCAGCTGCGACGGGACCTGTGCGTGCTGCGGGAGGCGAAGGTCATAGGCATGACCACCACCGGTGCAGCCAAGTACCGCCGGATCCTGCAGGAGGTGCGCCCTTGCCTGGTGATTGTGGAGGAGGCTGCTGAGGTGCTGGAGGCCCATATCATCACCACCTTGAGCCAAGCGTGTCAGCACCTCATTCTCATTGGAGATCATCAGCAGGTGTGTGCCTGCCTTATCTTCCTCTTGCTCTGGGGATCCCCACTAAGTCTGTGATATTATTATTTATGGATATTATTATTTATGCCTGTGTATAGAACTGCTCCTGTTACTTAATACACGAGCAGTACTGTGCAAAAGTCTTAAGCTTCCAAACAAAATTCTATTTAAACGATGTTCATGTTGCTGCAAAACAACCGGTATGATGACATCAAAACGTCTTAGTTTAGCCATTTCAAAACCGCTCCTAAAGTCACCCTAGTATTTGCAGTAATCATGCAGTTAGTACCTGTGTATTTTTTATTTGACCATTAGCACACCATGTTTGGCTAATCAATACCTCACTGAGTTACTTGACCAATTAATTAATTGAGGTGCCCCTGAGGAGGAGTTTGGGAACTGAAGTGGTGTTCATACAGCCAACCTGCAAATTTCAAGGAATTGCAGTACCCGGAGTCAAACCAGTTTTATTTACATTTTGATTTTCCTTTATATAAATAGATGGACAGCTGTAGTCTTCCTGGCTAGTACCATAATTTTTCTGCTTGAGTCTCCCCTGAAAAAGCCCAACATTCCTTTACTTGTCCAACCTTTTCCTCTTAATCACCAAATTTGCTTTTTGAGCAAATATATACTTAGACCCAGATTAACAGCCTTATGCATTTTCTTTTTAGCACAGTACTGTACATTTATCTGTCGCAAATGCTTATCCAGCTCAGGGTGCAGGGAGGCCCAGGAGCTTATCCCAGGTAGCGCAGGAACTATTACGATAAAAAAATGGTGCATTTCTGCTTATTTCCCATTTGCTTTCAAGTGCATAACAGCAGTTACTTATATGTGTTTGGAAGGTTTTTGTAATATGATCAAGTTTAAAATGTGATGACATGTAAATATACATTTAGACAATACCTTTTGACAAAACTGTATATTTTGGGCCCACATTATGTTATAGTTTTATCTAGCATACTCATGATTTCTCGTTTTCTGAGTGGGAATTTGCGTGACCTTTGACCTTTTCTGCTCGAAGCTACGCCCTAGTGCCACAGTTTATGAGCTAGCCAAGAACTTCAACCTGGAGGTGTCGCTGTTTGAGAGGCTAGTCAAACTTGATTTCCCCTACGTTCGACTCAACTATCAGGTCAGTATGTGGTGCTCATGCAACTGCATCCCTTGTTTCAGTTTAAGAGTAAAAATTGAACTGGCGTATTGAACTGCCAGTTATTTGCCTTTCAACATCACTTCCTTTTCGCAGCATCGCATGAGACCAGAAATTGCTCAACTTCTCACTCCACACATCTACTCTCGGCTTGAGAATCACCCCAGTGTGCTGGAGTACGACAACATCAAGGTCCGTCTCCTCTCTTTTAAAAACGAATATTTTCCAGTAGTTTTAACTTCAGTTTCAGAAGATCAAATTATTATTCATTATTAAAATAATAAGTCTGAAATTCATGCTAAAGTGAATTGTCTGTGAATGCTGTGGTGCCCTGCAGCGGATTTGTACCCCATCCTGGGTTGTTCCCTGCTTTGTGTCCGTAGCTTCCCGGATAGGGCGTGAACCCCTGAATAGGATAAGCAGTTATAAAAATGGATGGAACATAAAACATAATCCTATTTTGGTTTGTCCTTTTTTGCAGGGGATTCTTTCCAACTTGTTCTTTGTGGAGCATGAATTACCGGAGGAGGAGATTATAGATGGACACAGTCACAGGAATCGACATGAGGCTCTCTTTGTTGTGGCTCTGTGCCGCTACCTGCTATGCCAGGACTACCTGCCGTCGCAGATCACCATTCTTACCACCTATACAGGGCAGCTGCACTGTCTTCGCAAGCTTTTGCCTGCCGCTCAGTTTGCTGGGGTTAAGGTTCATGTGGTGGACAAGTATCAGGGTGAGGAGAACGACATCATCCTCCTGTCGCTGGTTCGCAGCAACCCCGAGGGTCGCGTGGGTTTCCTGCAGATCGCAAACCGGGTGTGTGTAGCCCTGTCTCGAGCTAAGAAGGGTCTCTACTGCATCGGGAACCTGGGAATGCTCGGTAGAGTTCAGCTGTGGAGCAACATCTTGCACACCCTCCGAGAGCATGGGCGGGCGGGTCGGCACCTGATGCTGTGCTGTCAAAACCACCCTGGGACGCATACCCTCGTTTCTTGTGCCGATGACTTTAAGAAGGTGCCGGAAGGGGGCTGCCAGCTGCCGTGTGACTTCCGCCTGGCCTGTGGCCATGTCTGCACGCGTGCTTGTCACCCTTATGACGCCGACCACAAGAAGTTCCAGTGTCTGAAGCCTTGCACGAAGGTTCTGTGCCGGTTGGGGCACCGATGTCCTGCGCTCTGCTTCCAGGACTGTCCAGAATGCCCTGTACTACTGGAGAAAGTCATCCCGGCGTGTCAGCACAAGCAGATGGTGCCATGCTATCAAGACCCTCAGCAGTTCATCTGCCAGGAACCATGCGAGCAGACACTGAAGTGTGGCCACCCCTGTGACATGGTGTGTGGGATGCTCTGCACCACCCTCTGCATGGTGAAAGTGAATATGGAGTTGCAATGTGGGCACCATCAAGAGGTACCCTGCCACTACATTAGCAACGCGGTGAACAGGCGCCCTTGCTGCAGGAAGAAGTGCGGCGAGATCCTGAAGTGTGGGCATCCCTGCTCGGGCACGTGCCACAAGTGCTACCAAGGCCGCTACCATAAGGCCTGTGACTTTCACTGTGGTCGCCCTCTCATCTGCTCACACATATGCCAAGAGCCCTGCATCAGCGAGTGCCCGCCTTGCCAGTGTCCATGTGAGAATCGCTGTGTGCATAGCGCCTGCCCCAAGGCCTGTGGCCAGCCCTGTGCACCCTGCAAGGAACCCTGCGCTTGGCAGTGCCCCCATCAGCGCTGCACCAAACTGTGCCATGAGCCTTGCGATCGGACTCCATGCTTCAGAGTCTGCACCAAAATGCTTCCTTGTGGTCACCCCTGTATCGGGCTCTGTGGGGAGACCTGCCCCAATAAATGTCGCATATGTCATCATGAAGAAGTGACAGAGATATTCTTCGGCACAGAAGACGATCCCCTTGCTCGCTTCATTCAGCTGGAGGATTGTAGACACATTTTCGAGTCGTCTGCCTTGGACAAATTCATGAAGGAAGGAACAAATGATGAGAATGCGGGTGATCTAAACCAGCAGGCCATTCGGCTTAAGGAGTGCCCCAGGTGCCGTACACCCATTCGGAGAAACTTGCGGTATGGAGCTCACGTCAATCGTAGCCTTGCTGAGATTGAGAAGGTGAAAGTGGTGCTGAATGGCTCTCCGGAAGATATAGAAAGGAAAAGAAATGTCCTCCTGGAAAATCTACAGATAATGGATGTACTATTACTGTACAATCCACACGAATATGATCTTGTTACAAAGCAGTTAGAACGGAATGACTTAACATTACAGATTCTATGGAGAATTGAAAACACAATGAATTTCCTAGACAGGCTGTCAAAGCTAACACGTATAATGAAACAAAACATGTCTCGGGAGCATAGGGAGTATTTTTCAAGCCGTATTCAGGAATGCCTGGAATGGCTTTGGGATCCCAATCAAAAATTCTCAGAGCAGCAGTTTTCAGACCTTCAGAGAGAGGTACAGAGGCTCACCTTCTTGGCCGAGCTTAACGTGTGCTGCAGCAAGGCCGGAGACAAGGTGAAAAACACTGACGTTGCAGTGGAGGTGCAGGTCCTGAGGAAGCTCCTGGAAGGAACCAAGCCTTTCACTCAGATAGAGGAGACATGGGCAAAGCAGGAACTGGGCAGGCTGAAGGAGAATTTGTCTTGTAATGGGCTGGACATCACTGAGGAGGAGAGGGTGATGATTGTGGAAGCCATAGGTCTGCCCAAAGGCCACTGGTACAAGTGCCCCAAAGGTCATGTTTATGCCATTGGAGAATGTGGAGGGGCGATGCAGGAGAGCAAATGTCCAGAATGCAGCAGCACCATCGGCGGCACCAACCATGCTCTCGCCAGTGGAAACCAGGTGGCATCGGAAATGGACGGAGCCCAACACGCTGCCTGGTCGGAGGCTGCTAACTTACTGAATTTTGACCTGAGGTTATGACCTGAGAGGCCTTGGAAAGTGCGATAGATTAGTCATAATTAGTTACAACAAAGCTTGGCTAACATCAATGACTGTATATTAGCATAGCATAGCACTTTATTATATATATACACACACACACACACACACACACACACACACACACACACACACACATATACATAGATACATGTTGGTATAAAATTATGATGATTTGTCTGACAAACTCTCAGCTTAGTTATTTTAAAACCTCTCCTAAAATCACCCCAGTATTTGCAGAAACCTTCCGTACACCCATAAATGTTTCATTATTCCATCTTGTTTGGATAATTAATATCTGACTGAGTACATGGAATGACTGGGGAGAGGTTTGGGAGCCATAATGTTCTTCTTCTAGTTATCTAACAAGGTATCAGTAACTTTTGGAGAACAGAAGAAATTGTAATGTGGTACTTTCATTCCCATATAATGTAAAACTAGGGTTAGAGCGTTGGGAACTGGATACACTACAATATATGCTATATATGCTGTATATTCTGGTGTAGTGTATTAGCATAGTAAGATATACAGGGTGCCCCGAAACACTTGTTTAAAAATGCTTTAAAAGAACAATTTATAAGAATAATTATGACAAACAAAAGCATTTAAACATTTATTTATTTATTTTAATGCTAATATAAAATACAGCTCTGAATTAGCTGCCCCCTGCTATGTCACATTGTCACATATGGGTTAAATGCAGAGGACACATTTCGTTGTTGTGCGCTGTGTGCTGTTGTGTGTCAACAGTGACAATTAATCGCTAAAATGAATTAATATTTAGCAATTTGGACAAATAAATGTGTATTGGTAGCGGAGGTCCTTTTGTGGGGTCACATTAAAACTGTCATACATGCATCCAAACCAAAATAAGGCTAGAATTACAAATGCAATCCATTCAGTCACTAAGCATCAGCCGATGAAAGTTTCTACAACCCTCAAAAATCAACTAGAGAAAATCGTATAGCACAAGATGGTGGACATTTGATAAGAAAATTAACAATGTTTTTAAAATTTAAGCAATTAAACTTTCAAATGTCATTGTTTTGTTATTTTGTAGCATTTATACTTCAAAAGTTATTAAAGCTTAAATCTGCATTAAGATTTTTTGGACATCCTGTATACTATTGCGCTGTCGTTGATTGAATTAGCCATAACTTATCAGCATGCTTTGCAAATTAGCTAATGATGTCAACTTATTTTTTGTTCAGTCAATAATCAATACAGTAGTGCCTTCAAAATTTGTGTTTAACAGTGCAGTATTGTGTGTTTCAAGATAATGACTCAGTGATTTTTCACTTGAGTGAAATGTTGTTTTTTCATTGAATCAGTAACTCAAGCTAGTCTCCAGTTAAGAATGCTTATTGAATAAATGAATCTGCAAAATAGAACTGGGAATAGAAGTACGTCTGAAATGTTTGTGTAATTCTCTCTGTAACCAGTTGGTGTCAGTAATGTGCTGCAAAAGGTGGCCTAAAAAACTATGGAAGGTTGTTAAAAAAAAAAAAAAAAGACTTGTAGCTTATTTTTGCATGTCGGATTTTCAAGCTTTCATCATTACTTACACAAAAATGAGTCATGTTATATTGATTAACTATATAACTATTACTATATACATGATATGTATACATTAAAACTGTAAAAGTCATTCAAGAAATGGTGGTCCAGGGAAGCCATTTCTGCATAATTACTACTAAATAGACTAATGAAATGAATATATTAATTTGTTATCAAGCAATACTGTACCAGAACATTATATTCACTTCCTTTGTACTCCACAGAAGCTGGATTTGGGAGGGTATTTTGCCAAAGCCGCTATCGCTTTATAGTATGATATATGCATCTTTATCCGAAGTCTTCCTTTAAGTGTTTACTCAGCAGAAAGAATAAATGTAAACAGATGCCATGTTCCCAGTATTTACAACTTGCAGGTTTTCTGAGGGTCCAGACTACGGAAGCAACCACAGTGAGATTAATATCCCTAAAGTTTGTTTGCTGTCTGTGGCAGCAGTTGCCTTTTAACAGTATATACCCCAAAAATGACTCAAAGTTTCACAAATCTTTGTCATACCTGCGTATGTGTATGTGTGTGCAACACTGGAGTAGTGGCGTAATCTGTTGTTCAAGGTCAACAGAAACAAATACAGCGACTGAAAGAAATGAACAACATATAAAGGCAATGAAAAATCACTCTCCAAATAAGCCTCAGTCTGGCACTGCAACAAAACCGCTCATCCACGTAGATTTGGTGCAGCTAAGCCAAGCTAAAAAGGCAATGTGTTGTTGGGTTAGCTGATGAAGTACCTACTACTCTTGCTGTTCATATACGTCTGTGGATTCATTTTGTGGCTTAGCTTGAGTATCCATTTCACTGCAAAATAAATGTAATAAAATGTACAGCTAGATAAATAGAAAAATGAAACATGCTGTTCCTTCAGGTCAGATATAGATGCCACAACCCTTTGTAGGGTCAGCGCTTAAGTTTACTTGCTTTCCAGAGTGTGGGAAAGTTGGGGTATAGAGGTGAGGGAGTTTGTCTGTGTGAAGCTAATAGCATATGTTGGCATATATAAGGTCGATGTAAAATAGAAGTGCAAGTTTAAAGTACAAAAAAGATGTGCTGTGAGATGACAGCTCAAAGTAGGACCTCAGTTAGCAAAAATTCCTTAAAGTTAATTTCACTTCTTTAGATGAACCAAAATGCATTTTTATTTATTTACTGAAATGATTTAAAATTGACTAGAACCTAGGACTGACCAAGGGTGATACATTATTTATAGTTTTTCCTGTGTTGTAATTTTTTGATTTTTTTGCATCATATAAACTACAAATATTTTGTGTGTGTGTTTACACACACACACACACACACACACACACACACATACACACACGTGTATATGTATGTGACTGATATTTATATACTACTTAGTAGAAGGTCATTTTTGCAATACCAGTGATGTAGAATATTATTAACATGACCACCCTCAATCTACATATTCATCAACCGTTGGATTAATCATCCACATTGGTGACCTTAACTGACAGGTAATGTTATTGCACGACTATGGGAATGTTATTGTATCAGTGGGGTTTTAGGAGTAACTCAAATTCAAGGCCTTGGAAGTGAAATAACTATGCAAATGAGAGGACATGATTGCCCGTGGTCATGGAGTGATGTCCATTAGACATTTACATGACTAAGTGGGGGGTACTTTTAATCTAAAGTCAGGCACTTTTCTAGTACTCTGGATCCTGAAAGAATATTGCCCAATGTTGGTTATAAAATTAAATATTAGTAATGAAACATAAACATGCTAAATTTTGGTCCATTTCTCATTATCAACATGCCTTGTATTATGGTGGAAAGAAATGTTAAAAATGAATAATGTGCAAAGTCATGCACGTATAATTTGCCCAAAATTCATTGCTCAGTGCCAATTTGTTTTTCCTTTGATTTCTTCAACCTCTGTGCTTTTTCCCTGGTGGTTTTATTTCTTAGTTTTAAATGAAATTTGGCAAAAAAAATAAATAAATGCCCATTATCAGTAGAAGCATGTGCATTGACACTGTCCGGCAACTAACATTCCAGGAGAACATTAAAGCAGTATTTTATATTGCTAAACTATCTTGGGTTGCAGAACCTAGTACATCCATCAAATGGATGAATTTAATGCTATCACTGTTACTAAGGAACAAACTGCTAACTTCTTATGGGCCAGTCAGTTAAGATTATGCTTGATGGAATTATTCCAAATAACACTCATCCTGTATCACATAGTAAAAAGAAATGACCTTGAGGGAAGATCTACATGTGAAATGATGAGGAGAGCATCTTGGCAGGGTACATTCAAGCAGGAGTTATAATGTTTTCCTCTGGAGGGCTTGCATGAACATGACAGGACAGATAAGAGAAGCTTCTCCTATCAGAACAGATAAGGAGAAAAAAAAAATCACACTGTCAGTGCAAAGTTGAGGTGCAAGCTTGATATGATCTTGCTGAATAAAGTTTTTAAATTTTGAAGACATGCATATTATCTTTACTATTTACTTGCCAGTCTAACAGGTCAATTCGAGAGTTTAAAGACGATCAATATTCATTTCATGATAATACTGCAGCCTGGACAAGTGAAAATGGCTGGCCAATATTGTTTCATGGACAAGAAAGCAGATTGCTTATGTGGTGGGTGTCTGCCAAATGCGATTTGACACAAGAAGGCATACGTGGCCCCACAGAACATCCAATGCAGGTTGACCCTGCCCAGATCCTACAGCATAAAGAGATAGAGGCATATCCCATACAATAATTTAATTAATTTTAAACAGGGGAAAAAATAGATAGATACAAAAGAAAGGAAATACAGCACCACTCAAAAAGATGCACATATAGGTTTGTAATTATATCTTTGTGGGGACTCTCCATTAATTTCTATAGGCAAAACTCTAATCCCAACATGATGACCTTAACCTCTACCCAGCCTGCCTTAACCGTAAGTAACTGAAAAAAATGGCTTTTGGCATTTTTTATTTTTTGATTGCAGACACTGATATTTATAACATTAAATTTACCATTGTGGGGACCAAAATACACACACACACACACACACACACACACATCTTCAGAACTGGATGAAGCACACCAAAGGCAACGGTTGCCGAGGTCAGTTCTAGATTGCTGGAAGTCGCTGCACCTCACCACTCCAATGTCCTTACATCACTGCAAAATACAAAAAAGATCTCACTCCACACATGCACAAGTTAACATATTAGCAACCATGAGCGACTCCTACTCCAAGTCACCAGCACTAAGGGGGATTATCGCAGCTGCAGATAATCAACCCCACACAACAAATAAAACAGCAAGCCCACTTAGAACAACTGATGAAACAAAAAGATAACAGCAAAGATATTACAAGCTAGACCATAAAATAAGAAATAAAACAATTAACCCTACAGAAATAGAAACACACAAAAGAGACTGTCAACAGAAAAACTGTGGAACAGCCATAAAACAGCAGAAACAAAGAAACAGCAGTCAGTATGTCAGGCCTACTTCTTGTTACAGTATAAAGAAGGGGGGTGCATTTGAATCTAGTGTCCAAGGTAGCTAGAAAGCCATCTAGTAGACTGAAAAAGCCCACGTACACTGACCTACAAAATAAAACAGTGCAGGTATTGTTGGACACACAATCAAAAATTAAAAGCAATCTGAAGCCGACCTGACAAGGAAAATGGCAGCTCAGCTGCAAACAAGTGTGTGCCAACAACAAGATGCCTGCTCTTATCTGGCTTCTACAAGCCCCTTTTTACCCCCCATCAAGCCACTACTGCTCCACCGCAACACTCGCTTAAAGGGGAAAATTCCAATCCAATTGGCCACACCCACACCAAGGGCGACACCCTCTTTAAGGAGAAAACAGAATTCCTCTCCAGCTGGCCACACCCACACCAAGGGCGACACCCTCTTTAAGGAGAAAACAGAATTCCTCTCCAGCTGGCCACACCCACACCAAGGGCGACACCCTCTTTAAGGAGAAAACAGAATTCCTCTCCAATTGGCCACATCCACACCAAGGGCGACACCCTCTTTAAGGAGAAAACAGAATTCCTCTCCAACCGCCCACACTTATAACATTATTTATATTATGGGAGATTAAGGGAAATTCAAAAATCTATCTAAGTCAGCAGGCAGAAATAAGCTTTCATCTAGTAAAAAATAACTGTCTTCAGTGAGCTCACATCTGTGGAATGTAAAAATGATTAGATGCCTATAATACATTATAATACATTACTTCTGGATCAGCTCACAGCACAGGGCTAGCTTGAGGCTGGAGTCTATTCTGGAAGAACTGGTTGGGAACATGCTAGATCACCTCCATTATCAAAAAGACAGGTCAAGTTTTGTTTTATAAATCTATGAAGATGATTATGCTAGTTTAGAGACATCAACCTTTCAATACCAAGTCTGTGGACATTAGGCAATATCTGAAAAAAATAATGTGATATTTTAATTTAAAATTATCAGGATGAACGGTAATATAGAGATGCAACACCCCAAGCTGGGCACTTGAAATTTTTAGCCAAAAGAAAAACATGAAAGCACGGAAAATGATATATGTGGATAATCCGCTAAACAGCTTTGCCTGGGGCAGCTACAGATTAGTGGTGCAAATCGTTGTTTTTTGAGTACCTCCGGAAAACGATCGATTGCCGGATTTTATTATGATTTAAAAACATGTTATGGATTGTCTAAACCATCTAAAGCAGTGGTTCACAAACTTACAAAAAGCCTTAGCCACATGCCACCGTTATGACTTATGTTTACATATACTGACACAGTCGCATATCATACACGGGGTGAAAAAAATGACACCAATTTGCTTCTTTTTAAAAAACTGTCTAAAACATAGTCAGCCACTGTTGGACACTGGCACCCGGGTACTTGTCTGATATTGTTGATTACTGTTAATCTCATCATGTTGCCCTGCTGTAGTGGATACCTTTTGCAAACTGGAATAATATATAATAAAGTAGCATTTTTTCAAAGCAAACATATATACGTGTTCCTCTCCCTCTCATCACATTATGGCAAAGTCTTTTATGAGCTGGTCACCTCCAGAATAGTGGGTGGTATTCAGTCAGCAGTGCTCTCAAGGTACGGCTTACCTTGCTTGATAAATCTAGCGGCGAGAAAGTAAGGTAGCGTCTGACAGAATGCATGCTATAGCAAGGCCTGCGTGTTGAGGGGGACGACTCATGATGGAACTAATTGGCAATTCAAAAATTCTCTTCCTGTCCAGAATGTATGGGTTGTAGCCTCACAAAAGGTTTTAATGATTTCAGAAAAAAAGCATTTCATTCCCTCTTGGGATTCCCCCAATTTGGGACAATGCTTAAAATGGGTGTGAATTAAAGAATGAGTATTAAGAATTTAGGGCACAAAGAACATTGCTTACCGAAAAACAAGACATAATAAAATATATATTTAATTTATTTAATATGAATATAAATTACGTTTATAAAAATAAGTTCAATTAACATTACTATGCAGTGCTGAAAGTAACTGTGGGGTTTGATTTAATTCTAGAGGGCTGATGTTCTACCAAAGCAAACAGGCAATGTCGTGGGACTGAGGGCTGGCAGTAGAGCAAACATGAAATGTAGATGAAGATCTGGTACTATAATGAAACAATGCAGTTCTGGTGTTCTAAAGCAGCTTCAGATGCAAACAGCAGACTCGAAAACCTAAATCCCTGTAATCATAGCATCTTGAGGAGTAAAAATCCTTCGAATTCACCCAGCCAACCTTATGAAAATTCACATGACAGTTGTGTTTCGTAGCAATACCACTTGCTATGACTGGTGATACGCGATCAGGTTAACGCTGCTTGCTAGCTTTCCTTAGCTACTGGCTCATGTTAGCCATAGTTTCTAAAAAGCACAAGTAATCAAAACAGTACCAGCCGGAAACATAACACGTCTGTTCCCAGTGCTGACTATTGAGAACCCTAGGATAAGAAATCAGGTTCTAGGCTTTTCTTCCTCAACTTCAAATGGGCAGTGTCTGATGCTAAGGGAATAGTCCTACAGATGTACTTCTGAGAGGACAATAAAGAAAGCAAGCCATCTTTTTCCACAGTTTCACAGTCTTTATTGATCAGGTAGGTAGTTCCCAGAATTTTTTAGGATGGTCACTGGCTATCCCACTTGAGGTCGCAGATGGTGTCAACTCACAGCATGGGATAGGGAACTGACCAGTCCTAAAATCCATGAAATACAAGCAGCAGTACCCATCCAGATATATTACTCTTCTTGGCAGTGCCATCCTTCATTGTACTGTCCACTCAGTTACACTCTTCCACACTGAATGGTTGGGCTAAAATGCTCCAGTGTACTGCACTGCATTCGTCGGCCCACCGCAATGCCATTTTCTCCATGGCTTCCTTTGTTCCCTTGCCTGAAACCACGGGGACCATCTGATGTTCTTCACAAGGCTCATCTCTTCATCTTGGACAATCCCTCCATTCCAACTGAGAAAAAATACATTTTCTACACTGGAAAATCTTCTATCATATATTTCCCTGTATTCTCCACAAAGGGGGCACACTATGGGACATAATTCAGCAAATACAAATGAAATAAACAGCAAATACAAATGAAATAAACAGCAAATACAAATGAAATAAACAGCAAATACAAATAAAATAAACAGCAAATACAAAATGGAGGTGAGGTGCCTTTAAATTAACCAAGCATAAAACAGAACTAGAAAACTGATT
>JAABNX020000143.1:10967486-10982620 GCA_015163995.2 Mormyrus lacerda
AAGTTATTTCTGTGACCATTGTGAGTTTTTCTTTCATTGACTGAAGGGTACCAACAATTTTGTCCACGTGTGTATAAGAGAAAGCTACATAACTATGAACTAACGTCTTACAGCCAAGGTCATTGTTCACAGATGATCTTAGTCATTTATTGACTGTGGATAGACAAACTGGTTTAGGTCCTGCCAGGAAGGTTTTTGGCTGCCATGACTTCCTGACAGACACCACAGGCCTCCAGCTCTGGTTCAGCTGGAGTTTCTCACAGCAGGGTATGTACCTCCTAGTCAGCTGGCCATGTGAACAGAACAGGAATATACACAACATTTACCTCAATACAAACTGTGCATATAAATTAGCCAAGTGACCCATACAGGGTCAGGGTCAGCTTTGTGTGAAAATGTTGCCTGGGATATACTCTGATCGGGATAAGTAGTTGGAACATGGATGGAATGTTTGAGTTTTGATTGGGTGAGCCAAGCATTTACCTGTATCACAATGCATAGCCATGTCAGATGATTACAAACTCTTTATTAATTGTGACTCATTTCAATTCCTTCGTCCAACTATGAGTTTGTTCACTTATACTTCAGTAGTATTTATTTCCTTGCTCCTTATTAACTTACATTTGCTTAGCAGAGCGCCTGATTGACCCCCATGAGATACAAAGATTCTGCTTTCATTTTAGCTGGGGGACAGACATACAGTAAAAGTGAGACTTATCTACAATCAGGTACATCCTAACAAAGTCAGGAAAACCGCGGGGCATATGTGTTTTTCAAATTAAGACAAACCCGAAAGGAGTGGAAATCCGACTGGAGATAAAGCTGCAATCTCCACAGCTGCACCTCCTTTCTTGTACGCTGCGTTATGAGAGCATATAAGGCTGGATGAAAGCGACATCCTAGCTCTTCATTCACTTAGGAAATTCTTCACAGATATGAGTTTGTGTGTGTTATGAGACTGGAAACCAAATATTGCTCCTTTGGCCAGTAAACCCAGCATTTCACACAGATGTGCCCGCTGACTGGGAATAAACTATGGTGGTTAATAGGCTCTGAATCTAACGGTCGTCATCCCAGTGAGATCTTCAGTGAACCTAATGAAACGTGATGACTAATGTTGCTCTTGGTTATTACATAAAGTGTGTGTGTTCGCATGCTTGGGAGGAGGCAGACAGGCCTTTATACAGGAGTAGCTGTCTCTTTGAAATAAGATAA
The DNA here is from genome assembly GCA_015163995.2 of Mormyrus lacerda. Lineage (NCBI taxonomy): Eukaryota > Metazoa > Chordata > Actinopteri > Osteoglossiformes > Mormyridae > Mormyrus > Mormyrus lacerda. The sequence continues at coordinate 10,968,702 of JAABNX020000143.1, forward strand.
ATGAGTATCACTCTGTGAAAATGATTGTAATTTATATTCCAGTGTTTTCTCCACGTTTTGGACAGCAGATCTAATTAATCCCCCGAAAGATGGAGCGAGTAAAACTTGCTGAGAAGGAAGGATTGCGCTTGTTTTACCACGGATCGTAGTAAACTGAAACATTTGTCTCCGTAGCATTTCCCGTGTTCCTGCTCTGCTGATTAAATCCTGGGTGACAGAAGCTCTTCCGAGATGAGACGGGAGCTTTTAAAAGCGGCTGAGAAACGGTGTGCAAAAGGACAGTGCACTGTTTGCTTTCACCTCTCATTACTCTGTGTGGGATGTGCGATTCTACTCCCACCAGTTATTGTAAGGTGCTGGAGTTACAGTACGATGATGGTGAGAGTCGTGGGGTGAGCACATTGTATATTTCAGAATTTAGTTGTGCTGCAGCTCACTGGAAGGTGTAGGAGTCTTTAGCCAATGACAAAAGAGGGTGTATATTTGGATATTAAAAAAGGATTTGCAGCAGAGTCTTACTTACCTTAAAGTCTGTTGTATTTGGAGCCGTTAAATCTTTTTATCAAAGCAGAATTTATGATTCGATGGCTGCGTTGGTTGGGTGTATCGGGAACTGCCTGCAATACACAATCAATTTGGTTCCTTTGAATCTGCAGTGGTAACTTACCTTATTAGGCAAGAATTCCAGGCTGAAGTATATGGCAGTCGAATTTCCTCACTCTGTTTTTCCTGATATAAGTAAACTGCCCGGGATGAAAGAGTGAGGAAGTTTTTGATTAAATGCGCTCAGTAAGGTGATGTTGATAGAATATGCTACAGAGCTCCCTCTGGCAAAACAGGAAATCCAGGCTGACTGAACGTATAGCGCAATACATAAAACATGGCATATAAAGTACAGTAAAAAGTCAATAAATGTAAAGGAGCTTATCACAGCAGATAAGAACATCTTTTGGTGTTACACAGATCTGCCCTGGAGGAGAAATAAATTTAAGGTGCTGGGCAGGATTTATTGCTGATATCCTCACGCTGTGGATGTAGGATTGTTTTAGCTATAAAGAACAGATCATTAAATAATATAGCTGAATCTTTTTTCATAATTCAAACAACGTGTAATACAATTGGTATGGCCTAACGGTTGAAAAACAATATGGGATTTGAATTGAAGTAAATTAACCATGTTTCTTCAAACACTTTACAGGAGTGTCATAGAATTAATGAGACTCAAATGAGAGAGAGAAAAAATGCTTTTAAAATTATGTATCACTCTTAAAAATAGACAAGATATGTAAACATCATTTTAGTGGGTAAAATGAGGTTAGAAAGTTAATGTGATGTGGTTTAACTGAGAGGATATTGGCTTTTTTGGGTAGTATTACTTTTGCTGTCATTTTCCCTTTTTGCATATCTATTATATTATGTGGTGAAGAAATTAGAGTCTTTGGTTTCTTTTCACTGTGCAGGTCATGTGTAATGTCAAGTGCAACCATTCAAAAAAGAGCAAAAGAAGGAATGTCTTTGGTTAATAACTGCTCATGGGTGCTAGGAAATTCAGTCCTCCTGCAGTGTACTGCCAAAACTACTCTCAAGCCTCTTAGCAACACAAGTGTGTTACAGCCTGAGGAGGAGGTCACCTATTTTTTAGGAGATAAAACTCTGATAGATGCTCTCAGGGATATATAGCCGATAAGGCTTGTATGCAGAACTTCTGGGATGTGAGGCCTACCTACTCTGAGTGACTCCCACACACTTTTCTAGCATATCTCAAGGCCAGTTAGGTTTCTTCACATCCTTAAAGTAGGTTTGAAAGAGCAGTTTAAGTATTCGCTGATGTTAGAATAACTGCAGGCCACTGTTTATTGATTAGATAAAAAGTTAGTCAATAAAATGGAGAGGGTTTAGTCCACACAAAGAAAATAACCATTGATGGAGTCCCATCAATCTGAATTCACATGGCAAAAGTCTTAACGCTCAGTCCAATTTCATTTTCGAGGCATTAAATTATTAATCACTCTCCTTGCCTGTCTGCACCAGTGTCTCTCCATACTGTAACTGCTATGACGGTACATACTATGCTATCACATTTCTATGTTAAAATTAACTTTGAATATTGAAAAATAGTCTATTTCCACATATCAAAGTTCCATTTACCAGTTTGTATTTGGAGTTGCCTGGACAAAGACTTTCAGCAGATGCATTAGTTATGAATAACTAACTTTCAGTCTTTTTTTTTGTAGTTGCAGGATTTTGGTGAAAAGGCAGGTGAACAGACTTGTAGAATTGTAATGTCGAATCTAATAAAGGCTGAACTGTACTGTTGTACTCAATAAAGACTTCAGCTTTATTCAGCAATGCTAATATTTTAGATAAACATACAGGTTAATGAAATCATGTCAGGGGTGTCAAACTCCAGCTCTGGGGGGCTGGATCCCTGCACAGGTTTTGGTTTCCCCTCATTTAACACACCAGATTCAACTCCTTGTGCTAATTACCAGACAGCTCTTGAGCTGAATCATTTGTGGTGGAACAGGGAAAGAACTAAAACCACACAGGGCACTCACCTTACAGGACTAAATGATTCGATATATGAAATAAGTGATATTTCGAGATATACCTTACAAGAGTAACATGGTGCTCTCTTATCTCGTAGGTTGGAGTACCGCCTTTGCTGTGTTGTGGAGTTTGCATGAAAGCTGAGCTCCACAAAATTCAAGCAGAAGGTAAAATATGGAGAGAATGAGGGTCAGGTGGACTAAACTGCGATTATCCGACTCCCCCTCCTAGGATGAAGGTTCTACATTTCAAAACAATATATTTAATTTGCTTGAGGCATTCGCTTCTATACTACTATAGTCCGAATTTTTGCTTTGCATTTTCTGTTGTGCTGTATTGGACACTTAATTGCTGGATTATGTTTCAAACTTTGCGTGTGCTGAGATGGTACCTTAAGAGAGTGAATCAAAATCTTATAGTGGAAAATTTGACCAAATATGAATATACTGGCAATAAACTTTTCTATAAGATATTGAACTTTCTGAAAAGACCATTCAAAAGTTTGGGGTCAAATTTCCTAGCAATTGAAAAAAACTATTTTTTTGCCCTTTTTTGCCATCAGGATGAACAGAAATACGGTGTAGACATTGTTAATGTTGTAAATGACCACAGCTGGAAATGGCTGTTTTTAATAAAATATTTACATAGGTGTACAGAGGGCCATTATCAGCAGCAATTAGTCCTGTGTTCCAGTGGAATGTTGTGTTTGCTAATGCAAGTTTATAATTTTAAAAGGTTAATTGATCATTAGAAAACCCTTTTGCAATTATGTTAGCACAGATTAATTTTTTGTGCTTATTAAAGAAGCAATAAAATTGGCCTTCTTTGGACTAGTTGAGTAACTGGAGCGTCAGCAACTGTGTGTTCGATTACAAGCTCAAAATGGTGAAAAACAATTAACTTTCTTTTGAAACTTGTCAGTCTATTCTTGTTTTGAGAACTGAAGGCTAAACTGAAGGTCTCATACAATGCTGTGTACTATTCCCTTCACTGAGCAGTGCAAACTGGCTCTAACCAGAACAGAAAGAGGAGATGGATGCTCCAGTTCACAAGTGAGCAAGAGGATAAATATATTAGAGGGGGTAGTTTGAGAAGCATAAGCTTCGTAAGGCAGCTTCATTACAGAGTACCCGCATTAGACCAGACTCAACATCAACAGTGAAGAGGCAACTCTAGGATGCGGGCCTTCTAGGCAGAATTGAAAGAAAAAGCTATATCTCAGAATGGGCAATCAAAAGATTGGAGAAATAAACACAGGAAGACCAGAAAAAAAGTGCCATGGATAAACAAATCTAGGTTTGAGGTATTCGGATCACAAAGAAAAATACTTGTGAGATGCAGATCAAATGAAAAGATGCTGGAGGATTGCTTGACGACATTTCTCAAGCCTGGTGGAGGCAATGTGATGGTCTGGGGCTGCTTTGGTGATGGTAAAGTGGGAGAATTATACAGGGTAAAAGGGATCTTGAAAAAGGAAGGCTATCACTGCATTTTGCAACGCCATGTCATACCCTGTGGACGGTGCTTCACTGGAACCAATTTCATCCTACAACAGGATAATGACCCAAACACAGCTCCCAATTTTGCATGAGCTATTTAGGGAGGAAGCAGTCAGCTGGTATTCTGTGTATAATGGAGCGGCCAGCAAAGCCACCTGATTCTATGAGCTGTTACGGGAGCAGCTTGACCGAATGGTACAGAAGTAGTGCCCATCAAGCCAATCTAACTTGTGGGAAATGCTTCAGGAAGCACAAGGTGAAATCTCATCAGTTTACCTCAACAAATTGACATCTAGAATACCTAAGGTTTACAAGGCTGGATTTGCTGCAAATGGAGGACTATTTGACGAAAGCAAAGTTTGAAGAACACAAATACTATTTTAATTTAAAAAATGATTATTTCTAACTTTGTCAATGACTGTTTCCTATTTATTTAGTTATATCTCCTATACAGTCTCATTTCATGTATGTTTTCATGGAAAGCAAGGAAATTTGTAGGTGACCCCAAACATTTAAACAGTAGTGTATGTCAATCTTTCATTCTGGAATACACCATTTCCCTCATGCAGCCATGCAGTTTTATGTTATTAGACAAACATAGCCCACATTTATATTTAAAAATGAGTAATCAGGTGATAATAGGTTTTAATGTTTCGTTACATTATGTCACAGCTTGCACATTAATGTTGTATCCATTTCACTCCTCCAATACACAGTTACTACATGCACAAACATGCTGGTCTAAATGGTTTGCTATTTTGCACTAAATCAAGCTATTAATTTGTAAAATAGGTCACAAGATTTGCTTTTTTGTAACTGGCAGAAGTACATTTCTGCCAAGTGCAGGGACTTGACATTTTCCAAAAAAATGTTTCACTATAAGCTATTACTTTAATTTTAATCTTGAGCTATAAATATACTTAAAATGCCCAAGAGTGTTAATCTGATCAATTTAACATGCTTTAACCATTCCACTCCATTGTAAAAGCCACCCTACACCACACCTGATACTAAATGCTCAGTAAGCTGATTCACAATAAGGGTGGATACAAAGTGGCTTAATGTCAGTGTCGGATCATGGTTTGGAATGTTCATAATACTCCCAGCATGCACTGCTAGAGAACAGGATCTTAGTGTTCATCCTAAGCTTCGCTGCAATTTCTTTGCACAATTTATGCAAATAATTCATACATTGAATAATGCACAGCCTTGGCCATTTCTCTTTCCCTAAAAAATATCCTGGCTCTTCTGTTGATATTTACTTTTAATACTGTAGCCTAGGTTCAGGAGGTTTTCACACAGCAGCATTCATGTTTGCCAGGAGGTCAGGGGCAACTAATGTGTGGCCTCTGATTCATGTCCCCGCTAACTCAGTTTTCTTTTTGTGTTATGAATTAGCTAGTACCACATGGGGAGGCCTAAGGCCCAATTGAAGGAAAACATGACCTTGATGACTCATGACCAGTAGATCACAGGTGCCTGATTAACTTTTGTAACCACGTGAATAGCAGCAAAAGCTCATGCCTCTTAGCACAAGGAAGCCAAATTGTTCTGTCAATAGGGGCTTCTGGGTCATGACTGGCTAATGACACAGTCTATATTCATAGTCAACCACAACAGTTCTAGTTGAAGGAGGAACTTCGGATGAGCCATTGCACTGCTACGGTACAAATTGATCTTCCCCACATATTGCTTTGTGTCAACCTACGCCTTAATAGCTTCATAGTTAAGAGAAAGAAAAATTAAACGAAAGTTGAATAGTGTTTTTTTTAATAGCCTTTACCAATCAGGGTGTGCTAATCTTCCCTGAGAATTTCAATGCGCAATTTTATGAGTGGACTCGTTTTTTCACATTGTCACATCCTGCTCACCAAATCCACCTGAATCTCCGGTCTCCTCCCTCATGTGACCCTAACAAGCCACGCCTGTTACTCGTTTCTCTTACTTGGTCCTAACTCCTGTGCTAATCTTTCCAGCTGCCTCTCATTAGTTCCCTCATTAGTCTCATATATTTGTGCTTCCCAGTCCTGATGTGGAACCCTCCTGTTGGCTGTGTCCTTCATAATTTCCAGCCCTCCCTTTTTGATCCCTGGCAGTCCAGTTTTCATACTCTGTTCATGTATCAGCCCTTGAGTCTTTTGTCCCTCACGTTGTGCCGCATATGCCCAGAGATACTGCTAGAGATTTTGGGTCCCATGAAAGCATACCATATTGGGCCCCCAAAAACCCAGGCCAATCAAATTATGTTCCAAATTTTTTTTCCGCCCCCCCCCCCCCCAGTTTTTTGGTTACAGTCCTTTATCTACTATACAAACTGCTGTTATTGAATAGAGAATGAATGATTGGCTAATATAAATATTTTCATAAAGTCATGTTCTTATATACCACATAAAAAAACAAATAGACTAAATAGTACTGCTAAATGGTCACTGCACAGCAACAGTACAAAGTGTTCGTACTTAGATGTTTTATGACAAACATTATCTGCAATAAGCTTCACAAAACGCAGTCATGGTGTTATCAGGGCATTTACAAATGATGTACATAACCAGTCCAGAATAAGAAAAAAATAAAACTAATCATTGACATCCCCAGTGATTGCCTATAATCAGTTTAAACTACATAGAAGTGCATAGAAGTGCAGTTAATTTGATTTGAAAGGTGGCTCGCAGTTTAGCTGTGGGTTGCGGCAAACGGAGGAACCTGCACTTATGCTTGATGTTGGAAGCGTTTACTCTTTATCATACTGTATGGTTAAAACTCCAGAGGGTAACAGAGCCACTCTTTTGCTAATCCTGTTAAGAAACCCCAAGAGAAGTCAGTTTCAGACCAGAATGATTTGCATGCTATCTGTTTAACCAGGATATATATGTAAACTATAGAAAAACAGGCAAACTTATGAAGGTTCAGTCACCCTGGTGCTTTGTGGTTTGTTTTTTTTCCCCACTCTGCTTTCCATTTCGTCCCTGGTTATGCGCAGCTAGATATTTTATTGCTTGTAGGTAAAGAGAAATAAGGAACAGAAACATAATTTTCATTCTTGTGAGGTTGATGCCCCAAGTCCGATATAAAGTGACCTTTAGGAGAGCAACAATAAATAGCTAGATTACTATCTGACCTTGAAATTGTACATATTGTCATACACATTAAAAGTGGAAGAGCAAAACTTTGCTTTTAGTTTCATAAAATTCAAATTAAAAAAAAAAAAAAAACAGAAATGTATGCGTAGTTAGTTTGTTCATAGTGAAATATAAAAGACCAAATTTCCTAAGCAGTCACTCTTAGACAATACCGAATTAGCAATTGAAATTAAATTAACATGCAATATAATGGGCATAGACGAAATGCAACAGAATTTAATTACAAATAGCGCTGAATATTAGTGCTGCAGATTTTAATAGTGGTGTTCAGCTTTGCTAAACTGCAGCACTGATATTTGCAAACATTGACATATAGGCCATGAGTTCTGAAAACCCACCATTGAATAAACCATCGTATATATATAAATCCAATTATGACATGTTTTGGACACCCAGTTTCAAGACAAAATGGATCAGTAGAAATAATTACCTAGGAAAGAAGGCAGACTAATGAAAGGAGATGTTACATTGGACTCTCAGGTCTGTGAAGTCTCATTTCTTATCAGTAATTTATTACTACAGATGGATTGGCATCCCATCATATCTTTGCACCGTATACTGCCTCGGATAGATTTCTCAGAATATACTGTAAGGATGGATGGATTATACAGATAGTAAGGAAAGCCAGCAGACTGAAGTTCCTGCTCAGGAGTGATTAGTGCAAAATATATCCTGTAACTGTACTGTTCTATGTTTGATGTTCTCAAAGAAGATGGTCAGGGGTTTAAAGAATGAGGGGAGGCAAATAAATTGCTAAATGTAAGTAAGTACGTAAGTAAATAAATAAATATGGTGCTAGATATGATTCTTTGAAGACTAAATAATGGCGTGCAACTAGCCGTCCTCGTTAATGCAGGAGCGGGCCTCTGGGATGCACTGGGCGGCATTGTGGCCTCTCTTGGTGACCCCTCACTGCTGACTTCATGCTGTGTCTGTGGGGCATTTGCATCTTCTATTCATGTCGCACAGGTTTGTTTCTGCAGTTCAAAGACATGCAGTTCAGCTAATTGGCATCCGTACTTTGCCCAGAGTGTGTGGGTTTGTCTGTGTGTGTGCACTGCGATGGACCGGCGTTCCTTCCACCAGGGTATACACCTGCCTTGTGCCGTACCTTGAAACTGCGCAAGGTTGGGAATGACTCCAGGTTGCCTCACTGCCACCTGGACTAGGGAAAGCAGTTGGAGGTTGGATGGCATAAAATAATGTAACTCTCAAAGGAATTGTAAAGGGTGCTAACAATGTTTTGCCTGTTGGTTATCCATTACAGAACAGATTTTTGAATGGTCCACATTCATTTTTTCATTTGAAGAAAAGGGGAGGTTTAAGCCTACAGGGGCATGTAAATGGCCGACTGCTTACACTCCAACGCATCTGGGAACTTGAACTCAGTGGCTTATAGGGTACAGAGAGAGGGGTAGCACAAAGGGGTGCACACACCCTGTATGACTGTGGCTGCCAGGAAGAGTTATAAAGCTGTCAAAATAGTTTGTCTATTATTTAGTAGGAAGTGGAAACACCAGAGGCAGGTTAATAAGGTGAAAATGCTACTTGCACACAATTACTAACAAGTCCTTGCGAATTTAGACAAAGCTGACAACATAAGCAAAGGCCAGTTCAGTAGAGTGGAAGACAGTTATGTCAATCATGTCTATCAATGTTGAAACCCTATGTAGCGTGTGAGATTACTTCATGAAAAAGGAAAAGGGGCTGTCGATGTGCACCTTTAGTTGTAGCAAAATAGATCAAGAAGTATGAGCAATACCACCCTTTGGCTATGTCAGTCTGTGATTAAGAAAACAAGATTTACTCTTAGGGTTTGACTCATGCTGCTTAACACGCCTCGTTTGTATCAAATACATTACTGCATTTCTAAACTTCTTAAAAAGCTCAACAATAATCATTACCATTTTTTTTTTTTTTTTTTACTTTTTTAGTGTAGTTTTGCCATCTGACTGCAGGGCATCTATGGTTTGCAAATCAATTTGCCAGGTTTGGAAAGAGACTGGGTGACAAACATTATGGAGTAGTCACATGCTTTCTGTGCTCATTTTAGCCACAAAACTCTACTTTCCCATCATTGTGAATTAAGCTATTTATCATTAAAATAAAATCTCTATATGTGTCAATGCAATTTTAAAATTCATATCAAAACTCTGTAATTAGTTGAAATGTATTAGGACATACTGTACAGCTGGAATGTAGATTCACCGCTGTTTTCCATAATATTTTCGATTCAAAAAAACAACAATGTAAGCGGAAGGGAGGAAAGTCACATGACACCAGAGTGTTTCCATGGTGATTGATAAGCAGTCCTTTCACCGGAGATGTCTCAATAGATAGCGTTGATTGAACCGATTACACTGTTACAGACAGGCAAGGACAGCAGGGTCATTTCAAAAAGAGCAAAGGACTTGAAGTACAAGAGGTGAGGGGTTTACAGATAAAGGTGCATTCTTACACATAAACAATTGGGGTGGGGAAACCTCCTGAATCAATATTATATCAATTGTTGTTTACTGATTTTATTTCTACCATGATTTGTAATAGTTATTTGCTGAAAAGCAGTTCAGGTCTACATAATACAACTAAATACAAGGGTTGTACCGGTGCATATATTTGCCATCTGCCAAAGGTTGCATCATCTTCGGTTCAGAAGACACAATGAAATGACTGAACCCTCCCATGTCCCTTAAATCAGTAGTTTGGGGACATTTTGGTTTCTCATTAAGTTACATCAACACTGGAGAGAAAGTATGTCATAAGACCAAGACTGTCTGTCGAAGCTGTTATAGTGAACTCAGATTTGTTGCTGGAAACACATCCAACATGCTAACTCATTTGAGACGACATTATTTGACTGTGTACGGCTGGAGCGGGATAGAAACAGCTTCTGCAAGTTAGTGTCCCTGTGGCATTTAAGGAGATTTGCCAGGAAATTCAGTCTGGGCTGAAAAAAATAACTAAGGCTACACGGTGTTAATCGCTACAGATATGTAACCATACTAGGTAGTAGAGACCACAGAATTTTGCTCATTAAAATTGTTATGCTGCAGTCTCACTTTTGAACTTTTATTTATTTTTGCAAATTTTTTTTACTGTGCAAACGAGCGTCTGTACACATGGTTTTGTTATTCAGACATTTCAGCAGGCACATTGGCTTATATTTCGTTTACAACTGTCTGTATATTGTGTTCGCAGTTCTAATAAAAACCATTTCAAAACAAATTCTGTTTCCATGCTGTACCAAAATTGAACCGAACCATGAACCCAAGCAGATAGCCGCATTCATATCTAGGTGTCTGTTTATTTTAACATTCACCAAAACTTTCTATTTAAACGGAAACAGTTCTAGAAAAGTTTTTGCACACGCTTGCTCATTCACGATAACATAGTGCCAGACTCGCACAGGTCAGTTCCTTAACAAAAATATTTCCTTTATGACAGAGCAAATAAAACACAAGTAACAAATGTGACCAACATAATTACAATAACCTACTTTTGAATTTAGAAATTGTTTTTTTTGACTTCTGAGAAATTGTTCTGGACTTGCTGGATCTGTGGTTTATGGTAAGTTGTTAAATTCAAGTTACTAAACAAATATGCCTTCTTTTAGCTGTATGAATATGAATATATTCAGCTGTCATGATGATGAATTGGTTTGTTATCAGTTATTTCTGAAGCACTGTTCACTTTCTGTTTTATTACTTCAGGAATGTTATCTAGGCCAGGCAATGCTATATTAGGTATACCATCCAGAACACTGTTCTACTGATATTGTGATTAATTAAAAAATAAAAAAGAAAGAAGAAATGTCTTTGTGTAAATGTCCAGGATATACAGTAAGTATGGAGAATACCTTGGTTAAGGACCAAAAATTTGAAATAGCTGCAAGAAAATGTATCACAGCTGATAATACAGTGGTGCTTGAAAGTTTGTGAACCCTATAGAATTGTCTGCATTTCTGCATAAATATAACCTGAAACATCATCAGATTTTCAAAAGAATCCTTTAAAAATAACTCAGTAAAATTAATGAGACAAAAATACTTCACTTGGTCATTTATTTATTGAGGAAAATGATCCAGTATTACATATCTATCAGTAGCAAAAGTATGTGAACCTCTAGGATTAGCAGGTAATTTGAAGGTGAAATTAGTCAAGTATCTTCAATCAAAGAGATGACAATCAAGTGTGTGTGGGCACCCCATGTTATTTAAAGAACACGGATCTATCAAAGTGTTAACACATGTTTGTAGAAGTGTATCATGGCACGAAGAAAGGCGATAACTGAGGACCACAGAAAAAAGGTTATTGATGCTCATCAGAATGGAAAAGTTCACAAAACGATATCTAAAGAGTTTGGACTCCACCAATCCACAGTAAGACAGATTGTGTGTAAATGGAGGAAATTTAAGACCAGTGTTACCCTCCCCAGCAGGCGTGTAATAGTCGGCCAGGTCACAAAGGTAAAGGCTACGCAACTGAAGGCCTCTGCTGCACTGGGAAATGTTAATGATCATGAGTCCACAATCAACAATCAACAATGAACAAGAATGGTTTTCATGGCAGGTTTGCAAGGAGAAAGCCACTGCTCTCCAAAAAGAGCATTGTCATGCGTTTGCAGTTTGCTACAGGTCGGGTGGACAAGCCAGAAGGCTATTGGAAGAATGTCTTGTGGATGGATGAAATCAAAATAGAACTTTTTGGTTGGAGACAGGAAAACACTAAAATCGAGCATAAAAACCTTATCCTATCTGTGAAACATGGTGGTGGTAGTGTCATGGTTTGGGCCTGTTTTGATGCATCTGGGCCAGGACAGCTTGCCATCATTGATGGAACAATGAATTCTGAATTATACCAGGAAATACTAAAGGAAAATGTCAGGACATCTGTCCATGAACTGAATCTCAAGAGAAAGTGGGTCATGCAGCAAGACAACGATCAGCACACAAGTTGTTCTACCAAAGAATGGTTAAGGAAGAATAAAGTTCATGTTTTGGAATGGCCAAGTCAAAGTCCTGATCTTAACACAATTGAGATGTTGTGGAAGGAGATAAAGTGAGCAGTTCATATGAGGAAACCCACCAACATCCCAGAGCTGAAGCTGTTCTGTAAGGAAGAATGGACTAAAATTCATCCAAACTGATGTGCAGGACTGATCAACAGATACCAGAAACATTTAGTTGTAGTTATTGCTGCTAAAGGGGGTCACACCAGATACTGAAATGATATGTAATATTGGATCATTTCCCCCAATAATTGACCAAGCGGATTTTTTTGTCTCGTTTGCTTAACTGGGTTCCCTTTATCTACTTTGAGGACTTGTATGAAAATCTGATAATGTTTCAGGTCATATGTATGCAGAAATGTAGACAATTCTAGTTCACAAACTTTCACGCATAACCGTATTTGCTATATCTGCTATTTAGATGATAGTGGTTCCCACCAGAAGATAAAATAGTGTTACGCTCAAGCTGTGTTTTTGGTTCTTGTTCCTGTTGTGGCTTGATGAAGAATATGTCAAATTGCATAGTATATATTTATACATGAACACACACATGCATACATACACACACGCACACACACATATATATATATATATATTTTTTTTTTCTTTTCCAGGTAGGTCTTGATAGACATGTCATTACAGGGGTATTACAGACAGCTATTTGCTACTTTTTAAATTAAAAAGAGGCCACAATATTCAGGTTTACTGAAAATATTGCATAATCCATCCGTCTTCCAGTATCTTATCTTGGGCTGTTGCCTGGAACCTATCCCAGGCAGCATAGGACAAATGCAGGCACTACAGGGAATTTGGAGATGGCAATTAGTCAAACTGCATGTCTTTGGACTGTGGGAGGAAATGTAAACTCCATACACAAGGAGCAAGGGCAAGAGTTAAACTCCTAACCCTTAGGTGTCCACTACATCACCTAGGGTATGCAAAAGTAAAAGTTCTTCTGAAAATGTCATTTAACACGTTTCGGCATGGTCACTCATTGAGTAGTATGGTACCGCCATATCTTCAGGATTGTGGGTCAAAACTCTGTTCTTGTTGCGCTTGTACGTGCTCTGTGTTCAAGGGTATCCTCCCAAAGACTAAAAACATGCAGTTTTGTTGAACTGCCCATTGCTCTAAATTGCTTACAGTGTGTGTGTGTGCCTTGTTCTGGAGTGACACTGCATTCAGCCTGTCTCCTTCCCCTTCTTCCAGCAGTTTTCTACTTGGAGTATAAAACTGCATTTTTCTGTTTCACCAAGTGAAAGACAAACCACAGTAACCCTTCAGTCATCCAAAGCTGCTTATCAAGTACAGAGTCATGGTCAGCAGAGAACCCATCCCAGAAATGACACTGCAGAGGTAGCAGACTTGTGCAAAGCTAGTCCACTGCAAACTCTCACATTCTCTCTGCAGGAAGTTGAGGCATCAGTGCTACTTCACTGCGACACCACTGTGACGTCAGGAGTTCATCAGATTGTGTATTTTTCCAAAAGAGTACATTGATACTTTGTTTCCCTGATCCATTTATGTTTTTCTTATGAGATACATATTATACTATCCATCAGCTGTACATATTCATCTAAAAGGGCCTAAGCCTGACTGGTTCTGAACTTTAAAAATTTCTGAAAATCTATCCTATTATTCCCAGAATTCCCAAATCTTCACCAGCCCTATACTTTCACAGGACTTGATTTTAAGTAATTATTGCTCCCATACACTTTATTCC